>NW_019104510.1:1606785-1648617 GCF_001995035.1 Momordica charantia
GAACTAGAGTCCAGATTATATAGGAGATAGCTGTAGAAATTTGACCAAAATACTGGATGGTGATTGATCTTTGGATAATCTTTTCATGCAGGTTTTGTTCACTTATTATAATATGGGGGAAACAAATGGCCGAGTGAAGACGAAGAAATTAATGAATGAAACAAAAAAAAAATGATACAAAGATTTAAACCTCTCTAGAAAATTCATCAAATGATATAAAATATTTGCGATCATTTATCATCCATATGGTTTATTTAATTTTCCAAGTTGTTTTTCATATAAAGACCCAATGAGTAAACAACAAATAATGTGTCTGTACCTTCAACCAGTCCAGAAAGTGCTTCAGGCATATGAAAATGAAAAGAAATGCTCTGAGTTTTCCTTTTTCTTGCTTCAATTTCTTCATCAACCTTCTCAAAAACAAGACTCTCCAGGTCCATGTTTTCATATTCCGGCAATGTCGGCAACGTCTCCAAATCATTCCTAGTATCATCTAATTCAGATGCTCCATAAGAACAACTTGAAATAGTTTCTTTGCAGTACATTCCTATATTTGTCAGAAGATGGCAAACACCCTGCATTGAATTTCGAGAAATGGACATCTAACTTATAAAGCAACATTAAAACTCAGGTTCGATATTATTTGATATCCAAATAAAGTGATCTTAAAAGCAGGTTCAACATTCTTTGATATCCAAAAAAAGTGATATTAAAAAGCAAATAATGCTAGAGATATTGAGTAAGGAAAATGGTCAAAAAACTCAAAACTCAGAGAGGGAAATGTTGTTTTAGCCATTTACTGCATCGTTCCTATTCTTTGCTGGAAACAACGATTGGTGCACCAAAGTATTTTTCAAAACATTAGAAAGGGAAGGGGCATACTAACCATTAAGACAGTAAGTAAACAGTAAACTAGATTACCTCAAATGATAATACATTGAAGGCAAGAACACAACGACGAAGAAACATTCCCAAGTTGCTGTTGGGATCCAAAATAATCTGGTCATCTTCCAGAACACCTGAATCCAGACCTCCAACGATTCCTAGATAAATCGAGCTTTAGCTTCTTTAGTGAGCAAGGTTGATGAAATTAAGATAAAGAAGATAAATAACAGCGATATACATCATACAGTGGAGGAAGAGAGTAATATTGCTCAAACATTATAAGAGATGAAGGAAAAATTGGTGAGAAGTGAATGAGGGTGGAAAGTAGACGTCTGAGAATGAGGATTTGCAGAACTAACCTCGCATTTCACTAAAGAAGTTAAACAAATCATCAGGGGAGGCTAGAGACGACAGCCTACTTGTTAGATGATCAATCAACCAATGATCCAGTAAGCCACCAACTTCTCTCAATTGATTTATAAGTTCTTCAAGTTTGGGTTCCAAAATATCGTCGCAAGACTGGTACATAACACTTGTCATTGCATAACATTCAAAGCAAGTATTTACAATACCACTATCGAGCTTTCAATGGAGGTATGATCATGTTTTATGATAGTAAAGGTTGAGATTCGAATGAGCTAAAATTGACACTAGTACAGTACCTTAGTGAGAGCCAACAGGAACAATCCAAGACGGTTGTGCTGAGCCACTGAGGAAAAAGGAAAAGGTACTGAGATTTGAGCCGGCGGAGCATATATTTGTAGCAGTATGCAAACAGAGACTTTGTGCGGCGTGACCGCCAATCCGCCCTGCGATTTGAAAATCCCGACCATTCTTCCGAAACAAATTCTCCGGTTCTCTCTCTCTCTCTCTCTCTCTCTCTCTCTCTATCTTTTCTGAAGATCAAAGCATTGTTAGTCCAGCTGCACCATCTACATCCACCGTCAAAATCTCCACAGTCAGATTCAAAGAAAATGGTAACGACAAAGTTTGGAACTCGAATGCAAGTTATGCGATCAAAACAGCTCCCGGAACAAGTTTCTTACCTTAGGAGGTCTAGCTTGAAACCGTACGAATTCAACAGATGGAGCTATGAAGACGAAGGTGAAAGAGACTAAGCAAAATTAACCCTAATTCTGCAATCGTGGAAAGATTATGGAGTGGAAAGAGAGGCAAAATGAAGCTTATCTTGCCGGCCGGAACGAACCAGAGCGCCGGAGAGAGTGGGAGAGAGGAGGGCGCGGCGGGAAGGACAGCGGAGAGGAGGAGTGAGAGGGAAGGGAGGGAGAGGTTTTTTAAAAATGAAAATCAAAATAAAAAAGCACGAAATAGAAAATGAAATGAAAATATATATATTAGTTCTAATTTTTACTCTTTAATCATAAAAAATGAAGCAAAAAAAATCATAAAAAATGAAAAAAATACACAAATAAAAAAAATATCACATTCATTATTATCATTTGTAATTTTTGGTTTGTAACAATAGGGACAACCATTTTTTTGGGTTAAATTATAATTATAAATTGGTTTAAATAGTATTTTGGTTTTAGTAAAAAACAATAGTATTTTGGTTATGTACTTTTAACCGTGGTCATTTTTTGTCTCTATACTTTCAATATATCATTTTGATCTTTGTAAATACTCTATTTTTAGCCATGGGGTTAGGGATTAGTGAATTATGCTCGTGCTACCCCATCTAATAATATTGTACTGTCATCATTTAAAAAAATATACTTGTAATTGTTAGAACCATAAATTTTGGGTCAATCATAAACAACCACATCATTATCTATTTTACTTCGGGATTAATTATATATATATCATAAATTAAAATTAAAGATAAATTGACATTTAAAATATGTAATTGGGTCAACTGGGCTTAGAATCAATTTGGTTTACAAACTACCTAAAACCTAATTTACCATGAGACCAGGTGAATTAATATTTAAATTTAAACTTATTTAAATAATTGAGCTTGGTATTTAAATAATTGGGCTTGGCTCAAAATTATCCAAACCCAATGGCCACCAAGCCCAAGCCCATCGTGATAGACATCCATAGGTTGGCAAAGAAGATATTTAAACCTACTAAAGAATAATAGAATATAGCATGATATACATTAGTCAAAGATAAGTATCTTACTAGTTAAGTTCAAGTTGGCTAAAAAAATCATCGTATAGCATAAATCAACATTTTAAAGCAACTATATTTTGTTTTTCATGTAATACTTGCGAGTTCAGAGATCAAACCATCAACCTTTAGAATGGTAATAAATATCTTATCCATTAAACTATATTCTAATGTATCAAACATCCCATATTGAGGCAACTTCTAAGTTGAAGCACTCAATATTTAAGGAAACTCTTATATTAAGGTAACAAATATTTTGAGACAAGAAAATTAATATTTAGTAAAGGCAACAAATATACCATTAATATTTAGTAAAAACAACAAGTATACCAAGACATCGATCAAAGGATACTAAAATTTCAGAAGCATATTAAATTGAAAGTATCAATATTTTTAAGCAATCAATATATCGAATAAAAAGTTATTTAAAAATAAATGTTATGTCAAGACGAAGGATTTAACATTTAAGATAATCAATTAAATTAAGTACAACCAATAATAATTGGAGATAGGCCATTTGAGTATAATTCAATGGTTAAAAAATCTTACTCTTCCCCTGGTAAAAAATCTAATCTCATCACCACATCTATAGAGAAAATGATTTCTATTAAACAAATAAATACTACACTAAAAAGAAATAGGATCACTAAAAGTTATATTAGAAGAATGGTGACCGCACGCCACCA
The DNA here is from genome assembly GCF_001995035.1 of Momordica charantia. The sequence goes on from NW_019104510.1 coordinate 1,610,487, forward strand.
TCACAATCCACGAAGGAAAACAAATGTTCCAAAGAATAGAAAAATGATAAAAAATTGTACAATTGACCGATTAAAAAGGGTTGCCAATTCAAAATGAACAACTATGAATATGAACAAATTTTAGCCTACTAAACACCTTCACCAAGATCACAACACCCTCAATCCCATCAATTATGACACCAATGTATTCAAATAGAAAGAAAAGAATATGATTTCGAACCAGCCATATAACATCAAGCCAACAAATATTTACCAACATATTCAAAACATGTAATATATAAAAAACATGTGTTATTTTGTGAACAAAGATTCGAAGACAATTGTTATATTGGGATTACCTAATATTTTGAAACAATCATCATTTCGAGATAAAAAATATTTAGAAGCAATTACCTATGGGTGCAGTACCTGATCAATTTCCTGTCCCCTGTTGTTGAAGAGTTTTTTACAAATTATGTAGAACCACGTTTTTCTCAAACTCATGAAGGGCACTACAAGTTCTTACTGGTGCCATTTGCCTTTCGCAGTGCTCCTTCAACCTTCCAATCATGGATGAATAACGTGTTATGGACTTCTCTTCTTCTCTCCATGATGATGGGACCATTTGGCTACTGTTTTACAAGCTCTCGATGAGCATCAGTTGTGGCCATTGCTAAGCATTGCCAATTCGAACTACCACAAATCGAATACCTGAGCCATATTGTGTGTCGAGTGGAGGCGTGGCAAATAATCCTCAAAAGTTGTCAATTATGGCAAATCGGCCGAACCCACTAATTTGAAGAAGCTCCATGGGGGTCAATTATTTTACAAATGCAACTATCTATTGCATCGAGGAAACCCAATACTTTAAGGCATCTATTATATCAAGGTAACAATTGTTTCAGGACAATCTTGTACCGAGGCATCGATTTTAACAAGACAACCCAATCATCATACTGAGGCAACCATTACAATCAAATCAATATCTGGAGATAACGGCAACATTTTAGAAACAAATGTAATCCTTTCTCATCGAAACTGCAAGTCGTTTGACAGAGAATCTAACTTACAAATCAAATATTAGAGGAAGGAATCGAAAATAGTTATATGGGCGCAACAGAACAATTGCTGTTTCCACATAGGCTATTCTTAAACATCATTTTACCCAAGGCCATCCATTACATCAAGCCAGCTGATATTTTGAGGCAACAATTAAAAAACAATCATAAAATTTTAAAAGAAAATGGAACAAAGCGTCTTCTATATCGGGGCAATTATTTAACCCAGGCAACCATATCTATTACATGGAGGCAACAATAATAATTTGAGGTATCTTTCATATCTAGGCAACAATTTTTTCATGGCAAACAACTTGTACCGGGGCATCAATTTTACCAAACCAACCAACCATCGTACTGAGGCAACCACTATAGCAAGACAACTATTATCTCATCATTTTAGAAATGAATGTAATCCTTCCTCCTTAAAACTGCAAATTGTTTGACAAAGAATCAAACATACAAATCGAAAATTAGAGGAAAGAATCAAAGAATTGTTCTATGCCCGCAACGGAACAACAACGCCATTTTTTTGTTTGTGACGCTTTGTCTCTCATTGGCAATTCTTACATCATTTTAGCTAAGGCAACCTTGTTATTTCGAGGCAACAATTTAAAAAAAAATCATAAAAATTTAAAAGAAAAAGAAAACGAAGTGTCTTCTACATCGGGGCAATTATTAAACCAAGGCAACCATATCTATTACATGGAAGCAACAGTAATATATTGAGGTATCTTTGATATCTAGGCAAAAAATTTTCCAAGGCAAACAACTTGTACAAGGGCATCAATTTACCAAGCCAACCAACCATCGTATCGAGGCAACCACTATACCAAGACAACCAATAATTCAAGACACTACTATCTTGAGGCATCATTTTAGAAATGAATGTAATCCTTCCTCCTCGAAACTGCAAATTGTTTGACAAAGAATCAAACTTACAAATCAAAATTAGAGGAAGGAATCGAAAATTTGTTCTATGCCCGCAACGGAACAACAACGCCACTTTTTTTGGAGACGCTTTGTTCTCTCACAGGCAATTCTTACACCAATTTACCTAAGGCAACCATCCATTACATCAAGCCAACTGATATTTTGGGGGAAACAATTAATCAAAAGAAAATAAATAAATAATTAAAAGGAAAAGAAATGGCCAATGCTAGAGACTATACGAGAAAGCAAAGTAAACAAAAAATACTAAAAGAAGAATAAATGAAAAGGTTAAAAATAAAAATGTAACAAAATAGAAAACAAAATTAGTAAAATTTACCTACATTTGTAAATAAGAACAAAAAAATATTTTCCAAGTGAAACCCAATACATTTCCATGCAAGGAAACAAAATGCGCAACTATTATATCCAGACAACCAACCATTATATAAAGTTAATAAATGTTTCAAAAGAGACTGTTATAATGAGGCAATTACCATTCAAAGGCAACTCTTTTACATCAGGGCAACGAATTTTTAGAGGAGATTGTTGATAAGTGAATGAATCAGTTTGATTCATTTTTAATTTTAGCCAAATTTGTATTCAAAAAAAAAAATAAAAATTTAGCCAAATTAACCGAAGCGATCAGTTTGATTTCATGGATTATTAGAACCTAACATGACCGATACATGAGGGAGAACCGTCCCAATGCGATTTAATTCATTGATTGGACAAACACAGTCAAATCAACAAATGAGCAGCGACAGCAGCCATTACAAAAATGCAGCAATGCATAAATTGTCAGAAATGCATAATTGTTAAAAAAATGTAACAATGCATAAACGTTCGCTCAAGGGGTAATAATATATGAAGACGTCAATTTACACAATCTTAGAATGTTTCCATCATGACTACCTAGATACAGGGGACTCGGGGTTCATTGTGGGGTACAGTTATTGAAAACGGAATAATATATTGTTCTGTTTTCAATAACTTACCTAAATCGAACAAAAATTGAAGAAGATAGTCATGATTGAAAAATCGGGAAGCCCTAAGATACAATGTTAGGAGGAGATAACATTTAACCCAAAGGACTGCAGATTTGGACGTGGTTCAAGATTAGGGTTAGGGCACACGAGATCTAACCCGGATTGTTTCGAGTGACACCGGCATTGATCGGGGGGAAGGTTGAAGCGAGGGGAGTTGGTGAGGAAATATAAAGCGGGAAACAGAAAGGGAGGGAAGATTTCAGACGGATATGGTTTCGAGTGGTGAGCGGTTAGGGCTTAGATCCACAACGGAAGCCATGAAAGTTCAAAGATTGATGCCTGTTCGATTACGGACGAATCTCGATGTTTTAGAAGCGAGAGAATAATGAAAATGTAGGCATTCTCGATTCTAATCCCATCGATTTAGAAGATATAATCATACAACAATGACGTCCGAAACTTGAAAGACAAAGATATAGCTTGAGAACAGTACCTCAGATCGAGAGAGGAAGAAGAACAACGATGCGGCGGCGCAATATATAGGGCAGGAAGGGGGAGTAGAGGGAGGGAGTGGCGGCGGTACTAAGGGCGAGAGCGGGGCGGCGGCGGCGCCGGAGAGATGGGGAGCGGCTAGGGTTTGTCATTGAAAGGGTAACAGGCCTTGAACTTAAAATAGATGGAGGAGAGCGGCCAGGGACCGAATTTTTTTTAATAAATTAAAATTTATCATTTTTGAAATTGAAAAAGGATTAGCACAATGATGTATCTTGTATTTGTAATTAGCTAAAATTTTCTTATAATTTGTCCATTTATTTTATTTCTTATTATTGCGCCACTGCCACTACCTTCTAATAGCCCATTAAAAGGAATTAAACTAAACAAATATCATACTAAAACACAATAAAATAAAAAGAGATTTAAATGTGTCAAACCACCAAACAATTAATTTTGTGGATCTTTTTATCGAAATTGAAATATAAAAAAAAGGTAAGAAAAAACTAATAAGCAAGACACACAAAGCAAAATAGAAAATCTAACCTGAATTGTGATAAAAAATACATGTTTGTAAAAGAGAGGAAAAGAAAAAATAATCTTTTTAGCTTAGACTCGAAACACGTAGAGATTTCATTCGACGTCCCATGGTTGCATGGCTACGTCAACTATCTTTTCTGGAAAATTAGAATAAGCTCTTCTCAAAGAAGATATAATTACAATAGCCACAAACCCAACACAGGCACAACATCATGAAAGACAAATTGCAAAATCAGCATATAAAATCAGTTCTTCAAATTCCGAATCTGGATAAACTTTCTTCTTAAAAATTGAGGAAGAAGTTCCTCCTAAATTCGTAGGTAAAAACACTTATCTATATAACATTTGACCACGCAAGAATTCAAGAAGAACTTTCTCCCGAAGAAGTTACTTCGAATCTGAAAATCTTCACAATATTACTTCTTCCCACTTAATTTCTCGTAAAATATCAACCAAGTTAAGTTGTTGTTGAGGAACTACCGGTTGGTCCAGTTGAATAGATTATCTGACATTTTTTACACAAAATCCACCTTCTCTTCCAGCAACAACCAGTTATATCATGACAATAAAAGAGATAAGAAAAACAATAAAGGAGAACTATATTTCCCCAGTATAATCATTGGAGACTAGATAGAGAGATTTCAAAAGCAAACTCCAATCTTCTATAGTAAAAAATAAAAGAGTATCAAATGGGGAAATTTCACAGAAGTTCAAACAGATCAATGGTAATACTGTCAGCATTGATTCCGAGTTGAATTAAACAAGAAAACAACTGTCTTTAGGCAGTTTGAGGTAGAAAAGCTCTTCCAGGCTGCCGGTTTGCTAGAGGCCCATGGCATCCAAGAAGTTTCGCGTTAACACCATCGGGAAGAATCTTGTTCTCTGCCTTGTAATTCAGATAATCAGCTCGGCTGAATTTCGTGAATCCCCACTTCCTGCTAACAATGATCTTCTGACGACCAGGGAACTTGAACTTAGCCCGGCGGAGGGCCTCCTGAGCATGCTGACTGTTGCTGTCCTTGCAGCGAACTGAGAGGAGCACCTGACCGATGGCCACTCTCGCGCAGGTTCCTTGTGGTTTGCCGAATGCACCTCTCATGCCAGTTTGGAGCCTATCAGCCCCAGCACATGACAGCATCTTGTTAATTCGCAGAACATGGAAGGGGTGCACCCTGACCCTCAAATGGAACGCATCCTTCCCAGCAAACTTAGCCATATACTTATTGCAGGCAATCCTGGCTGCTTCCAAAGCCTCACTTGACACATTTTCTTTCTCCCAACTCACGAGGTGGACGCAGAATGGAAATTCATCAACTCCTTTCTTTTTCATTCCAACATCATAGATCCTGATCTTAGGATCGGGGACACCACGACAAAATCGTGACTTAGGGTATGGTTTGTTTTTAATTTGTCGGTAACACCTAGCAGGTCTTCTCCCCATTGTGAGTGCGCTTGAACTGAACTTGACCTGTGTGGTTGTAAAAAGATGAAACAATATCACAAAAAGGTTCACTGGCAAATGCCCAAAAGTAGATGACAAAATTAAATTGCTCCTAAATCTCATGAACATCAAAATACTGCATCTACTATAACCTCATTACTTAGATAAGAGGTGAACACAAAATCCAGCTTGGGAATTTTGATCTAGATGTAACTTAGAATCAACTAAACTTTTCATGTTGGGTCATTAAAGCTATTATCAACCAAAATTGTATAGAAAGCGGCAGGCCAGTTTCTCTGCCATTAACCATAAGATATATATATATATATATTTTTTTTTTATGTCCGTGTGTTCGGGCCAGCTTGCGCGCACCTCGACTATTCACAAGCCAACCGCCTGACCCTACTACATTTGGTTGACAAAGGCCATTAATCATAAGATATAATGAACAGAGAATGAATCAGACAGCAGTCTTGTAAATCATACAGACGTATCCTTGAAACTCGGCACAACTACACTGAGCAGCACCAGGAGAACAGTAAGATACGTCAGATTATCATAAGTACCTGCTTTAATCATCATCTTTTACTCTGTCCTTAATTTCATGACACAGACGCAACCAAAATAACACTATTGCAACTATTTTGACACATGATTGACACTTAACGGAGTCGAATAGAGCCCCAAACTCACAACAAAATCAACTCACCAGCCAACCTTTACTATCTTAATATGATGCCCTGATTCAGTTCTAAGTTAACTCTATAGTGCATCATAATTCAAATCCCCGTGTTAAGGTCAAGGAGCATATATGAAGAAATTCGGTTGGCTAAAGCTAAAACCCACATATATATAAAAGCATCAACTATCAAGTTTATTGTCGTCTTGGGAAGAAACTCAGATGAGTAAGGCAAACATCATGTCCAGGTGATTATAGACCACCTGCAGTATAAATCTGGGCAGTCATGAGTTGCACCAGATCAGCCAATTTGATTCTTCACGGTCCTCCCTTCAATTTACGAAACAGAGGCCAAAGTAAATGCCATCATACAAATTCTTTTCCCACATCCTCTTTATCACTTTAAGAACAAAACGTTTGATTAATTTCCCCACTACCATCTTCATTAATCTTACAGTACAGATTACCCGAAAATGCTCCACATCAAATGGAACCTTATACCTCAACCCAACCCATGAATCTTTCTTTGCTCAAAACTAATCTACGATTTTCCCAAGGGGCAACATGAGCACAAATAATGGTTAGTTTTGCGTTCAAAAACCAACAAAAATCGAAATTGCCATCAAAATGAAGATTACGTAGCAAAGACAGAAAGTAGCTTTCGTACCACCGAATGCGCGACGGAGAGAAGAGATGAAGAAGTGGCGGCGGCGCGACGAGACCCAACGATCTACTGAGGTTTTAATCCCTTTTATAGCCGAATTGAATGGAGAAAATTGGGCCGAATGCCCTTAGATTTGTCAAAATGGGTGTTCCCAAAAATCGACTACTTGAACAACACGTACAGCTCAACCTAATTCATTTCACATTGAATTTAAAATTAATTTGAGTTATATTGATCATTGGGTGTCTTTTTTTTTTTTTTTTTTTGAGTTTGAGTGAGGATCAATTATTGATATTAGCGATGATAATAAGTATTTTTTTTTCATTTGAACTATCTTGAAATGAAATTAGATTGAGTTAGATTTTGGTCCTTGAAATTTAAATATAATTCTATTTTAATTTTTGTTCTTTGAATTTTAAGTTTGTTTTATTTTAATTTCTAAACTTTCAAGATATCTATATAAATCTTTGAACTATATAAAAAAAATTAATTAATCACTTATATTCTTACTTTTTTTAATTATTATTTTAACAACTATGTTTAATGTAAGCGTTCATTCGAACTATGTAGGTCAAGATAAGAATTAGGTAAGGGATGTTAGATGACAAAATAATATAACAATGACTAAAATTGTTAGTTTTTTTTTTCTAATTTAATGGTTGAAATAGACCAATATTAAAATTTAAGAACCAAAATAGTTATTTTTTAAAATATTTTATAATTAAAATAGACACTTTAAAATTTTACGGATGGAAATAGAATGAATTAAAAAGTGGACTCAAGTTATCTAACCCAACCTACCATAATTTAATTATAAATTTTAGGAGAAATTCATTTTTTATCTTTATAATAGTCAGGTGTATGAGTTTTTATCATAAATTTTCAAAATAAGTGTTACAATTTTTTTTAATTTTATTTAATAATCAAACATGTGCATTAATCTCAATTTTAAGTAAGGTCTAATGAATTTTGAAATTTTGGCGTTGCATTTTTTTGTTAAAATCTACGAGCATTTTTTAATACAATAATATGTAGTATGACTTTAGATTGACAAAATCAAGTTAACGTAGTAAAAAAGATTAATTTCTATTCATTGTTATTATTTTTAAAAAAAGTATTGTCTCACCGCCTCACACACGCGCACGTTAGCAGTGACGACCGCACTTTCCATATTTATTTATTTATTTTATTTTTTCAATCCTCTTATTTAGACTCTCATTTTTCTCTTTCCCACGCATTGCTGATTGCACATTCTACTACGGCCGTGAATGTGATTTTTATTTTCTCCGTATAAGCGTGTGTTATAATGAGTATAGTTTATGTCACAATTGTTAAGTGTACGTTGCTTAAGGTTATAGTCAGATATAGTTTATATTTTCATATAAATGAAAAGGTAGTCGAATATAGTTTATATATATATATATACATATATATATATATTATATTTGTATTAGTGTATATTATAGTGGCTATAGTATTGAAATTTGACCAAAAATGAAAAAATATTTTGTAATAAATTTCATTATTTAGGATAATATATTAAGGAGTAAATTTGGGGATTATGAGAATAATTGAATATTTTGTAATAAATTTCATTCTTCACTAGAATATATTAAAGAGTAAATTAGTGGATTATGTGAATGATTGATTTAGGTCCATGATAATTTAATGTTTACAAAATCAAATTTGAAATATTAATTTTTTATATTGAAATTAAAAACTAATTATAATAAATATAAATGTCATGAATAAGGATAGGTATTTGAAAAAAGTTTTATATCCATCAATCTAAGACCGTAAAATTGGTAAATACTTGACATTTGTGAAAATAAGTTTCCAAAATAGCTACTTTATCTCATAATTAAATTGAATAAAAACCCAAACATCATGGTCTTAGAAGATATATTTAGCCATTTTAAAATTAAACTATTAATTTCATCCTATTAGATCTCAAACTTGAATATGTGTTGCAATTAATACTCTCTAAAAACTAAAATAGAAAATTGTCTATAACTAACTAGGACTTGAGAATAGTTCAGCTAGTTAAGACATATATCCCTAACCAGAAAATCTTGGATTCAAATTCCTGCCCCACATATTTTGTAATAAAAAAACATACATAATTGAACGTACAAATCATTTCAAAATATTGTCATGGAAATACCTAAACTCGATCACAAAGAGAGAAAAAAAAAAAAAGCTAAAGCGAGTATAGCATATAATATATTCCAAGAATAATGCTTGGAAATAGTTTGTTGTTTCTTACCTAGACAATCTCGTGATGGGACAGACTATCTCTACATTTTAGCCACGTCTTATATGTCGTCTCTTTCAATATGCTACTTGTTTTTTTTTTCTTTTTCAAAATCTATTTAACTGATGTACTAAAAAATCTAACAAAATTTTAACAAACCAATTATTAAGAAATTTAATTTTCAAAACAAATGTTAAATTGAATCTAACTAAAAAATCTAACAAATCTTAAAAGAAATCGATCATGTCGATTAAAAAAAAATACCTTAAATTAAATTTAACTAAAAAAATTTAACAAAATCTCAAAAAACCGATCAATAAAAAACTAATTTATTTAATTATTATTAAAAATTTTAAATCTTAAATCTAATTAAAAAAAGATTATACCATATGGTATCTTGGATTATAGCTTATTCAACCCAATAAGATGTTTGATTATAGCTTATTCAACCCAATAAAAGGTTGAGTCATCGATTTTCAACTGATCAATCATTTACTGCTCGTTTTCCTTTCACCACTCTGGTGAAATTTCATATTCTGTTTATGACATTCAGGTTTGAGTTCTCTCTACATAACAATTTTTCATCATTGTTCTGCTTATTCATTAGTATTTATGAGAAACATCATTTGATATAATTTGTTTTGTGATAGATTTAATTTATATTTTGAAGGCTTGATTAGTTAAATTAATTTTTAAAATTGATTTATTTCAAGATTTTGCTAAATTTTGTTAGTTTAGTTTATTTAAAGTTTGGTTTTAAAATAGATTTTTTTTAACAACGGGGTTGTTTTAAGATTTTGTTAGAGTTAAATTTAAATAATAAAATCTTGGGTGCCACGCATGAGTTTAAAGAAGATTTTGGAAACAAAAATAGTTACAAAACGTGCCATACGTGGCTAACAGGGATGATCGTCTCTTCACTGTACAACATATTGAGACTTAGTGGAAAAAAAAATTATCTATACATATATATAAACTCTTCCTAAACATTATTCTTGGAAATAGTTGGGTGGAAAAAGTTCTAAAAAGAAAAACATTATTGAAAAAAAATGTCCCTACATTACCTTCCTAATTATTGACCTTCCTTACTTATGAACTTAAAGTTTTTAACCAAAAATTAGGTCACATTTATGACATGTGGGTGAAATTTATGTGACATAATTGGCCTACAAAATAATGTGGCGATTCGGTGAATCGGGTGATGGAGACTTATTTGTATTTATAATAATATATATATATTTATCAAATATTTTATTTTTTTTAATAATTTGAAAACACTACAAACATATTCTCAAAATTTCTACCAATTATAGAATTCAAAAACAATTCTTAGAAATAAATTTAATAACGCACTGAATCAAATAAATTCGATAAATCTGAAAATAAGAATAGAATCGTCCTATATAGGGTGGGTAAATCAAATAAAAAAAAAATCATATTATTTCATTTCAATATGTGGTAGTATATGTATCAGATATTTTTGTTCATCAATCAGTGAATCACACTCTTCCAATCAGTCAAACCAAACTTCAAACCCTCGCCGGAATGGACGTTCCCACGACGGAGCCACAAGGGCCGCCGCCGCCGGTGCAGAGAAGCTACTGGCGGAGGTGGAGCAAGCAAAACCTTTTCCCAGAAGAGTCATTCCGGAACTGTTCTTCGTACAAATCTGCTCTCTCGCAAACATGTTCTCGCCTCAAGGACCGTCTCTTGGATCGCTCCTCCGACGCCTATGAGCTCTTCGAACTTCCCAAGGCCAGTGAAATCGGGATGAAGAAATGCCTTACTTGGTGGGATTTGATCTGGCTCGCTTTCGGCTCTGTAGTTGGTTCCGGCATTTTCACGATCACCGGCCAAGAAGCCCACGATCATGCTGGACCTGCGATTGTGCTCTCTTACGCAATTTCTGGATTCTCCGCATTGCTCTCTGTCTTCTGTTACACTGAATTTGCCGTCGAAGTTCCCGTCGCCGGAGGCTCGTTCTCTTTTCTCCGCATCGAATTGGGGGATTTTATTGCGTTCATCGCTGCGGGGAATATTTTCTTGGAGGCGATTGTTGGTGCGGCCGGACTCGGCCGGTCTTGGTCTTCCTATTTTGCGAGTATGATCAACACTAATGACTCCGATTTTCTTCGGATTAAGGTTAGTGTCTTTTCAGATGGGTTTAATCTTTTGGACCCAATTGCTGTTGTGGTGCTTCTTGTTGCTAATGGTATTGCAATGAGTGGAACAAGGAGGACATCTCTCTTGACATGGATAACTTCTGTGATCAGTAGTTTCATAATTGTGTTCGTAATTGTGGTTGGATTTGTGCGCGGGAGCTCTGCAAATTTGGTGCCCTTTTTTCCTTATGGTGCAAAGGGTGCTTTCCGAGCTGCAGCAGTTGTTTACTGGTCTTATACCGGTTTTGATATGGTGGCCACCATGGCTGAGGAAACCAAGAGACCTTCAAGGGATATACCGGTGGGTTTGATTGGATCTATGTCTATGATCTCTGTGATCTATTGCTTGATGGCCTTGTCATTAACAATGCTGCAAAAATATACCGAGATAGATAGAAATGCAGCCTATTCTGTTGCATTTGACAGAATTGGGATGACTTGGGCTAAATACTTAGTTAGCATAGTTGCTATCAAGGGAATGACTACAAGTTTGTTGGTGGGATCTATGGGGCAAGCTCGCTACACTACACAGATTGCTAGAGCCCATCTGATTCCTCCCCTCTTCGCCCTAGTTCACCCGAGAACCGGAACCCCTGTTTATGCTACTCTTTTGACGACCTTAACTAGCGCAATTGTTGCACTATTCACTAGTTTGGATGTCTTATCAAGTGTTTTTTCATTCAGCACACTAATGATATTTATGCTTATGGCTGTTGCGTTGCTCGTGAGACGATATTATGTTAAGGACACGACACCAAGAAGCGAATATGTCAAGTTTCTAGTGTGCTTGTTTATCATTTTGGGTTCTTGTGTAGCATTGGCAGTAGTTTGGAATTTGAATATGCAAGGATGGATTGTATATGTCGTGCCAGCCACATTTTGGTTTTTTAGCACGCTGGCCATGTCGTTGCTTCCCAAGTATCGATTCCCCAAGGTTTGGGGTGTTCCTCTTGTTCCTTGGTTCCCATCACTGTCTATAGGGATGAATCTCCTTCTCATTGGATCTTTGGGTATTGCGGCATTCTTAAGGTTCTTCATTTGCAGTGCAGTAATGCTTCTGTATTATCTTTTTGTTGGTCTTCATGCCACATATGATATAGCTCATCAAGATGACATAGATTCCCAAAACGAGGAGAGAAAAGAGAATGTCAGTAGGGGAATATGATAGATGTTGCATTATATTCATCTGTAAATAGCTTTCTGGTTCTGGAGTGCTAAGATGTCAATTGTCGGTTTTTCATCAACTATGTTCTTCTGTTGGTTATCAATTAAGCTGTCAGTTGAGAAGACATGGAGATATCATCATATTAAATACATTTCTCTGATGATATCACAATATTTTTTGTTCACACAGCCGTACAATAATCTAAGTTTCTGGCTCTCTGGTTTGAATAGTCATTTTTTTGAGAATTTATGTACTCAATTTGAGGTGTCTTGTTTTCTTAAATTGCTAATTTCAACAATTGAAGACTTGTATCATTGCATCCCTTATGTGAATATAGCTAGTAATTGGTACAGTTACCACCGTTCCCTGTCTTTGCAATTCAACCGGGCTCTTAAAATTGCTTATAAAAATATTATTAGTGAAATCATTTAAATTTGAATATGATGTGTTAGTTATTCTTTTACTTAGCTCTTTATGCAGGCTTTTGTTTTCTCTAACCATATATTGCAGCGATGTATTGACATCACCATGTGATGAAGAGTTCAATGAAAAGATGATCTATATCATTTTTTCCGAACACGGTGGATATGAAATAAGAATGAATTTCGAGTAACTGTTTTAACTACATAGACTGTACTCTGTAGCTGTATCTCTACTGCCTCATCATCAGTCCGAGGCGAAACCACGCTTACAAGGATCAGGTATACTTTTCTGCTCTTGGCTTTCATTTTAAACAGAAAAAGTAGGCATTTTGAGTACGGGTTACCTTCTTAACTGCTGCTGTTTATTGACAATGTTGAACGTGAAAACATGCTTTATATGTCGATATGGTCTGTTCTACGTGGTTCATCCATATATAGTCGGTAGGGAGTCAGTTATCTTTTCATAATGCCGATTAGGGACGATTATAGTTGTCAAGAAAAGGGATTTGAGAAGCTTATGATGATATTTGAATTAAAGTTAGAAGGTGTAGTTAAACTGTGTTTGTTCATAAGAAAACTTAGTTTAAATCCTCTTTTGGTTCTGGAGTTTCATGCAGTTTGTTCATTTTTCTCTGGTTTCAAAACAGGTTTAGTTTATGTTACATAATTAACCGACAGGAAGGAGAAAACAAAGACAGAGTGGCGGAAGATCGTGAAATTTGTTTAAAAGAGTAAAACAAGACATTTGAAAGTTGAGTGATTAGAATAGAATATTTGAAATTTTTAAGAACCAAAATAGAATAAGTATGAAAGTTCACGTACCAAAATAAGAATTTAACCAAATTTTATGCTATATAGTACTCGTAAACTTGCTTCTCTGGAAGCTTCTAGATGTATTGTCATTTTTATTTTTCTCTTGTTAGTTGCTACCATAAAATTTTTTTCACCAAGAGGGTCATGAATTTGAATCTCTGACCAAGATGGTCATGAATTTGAATCTCTTTGCTTCCATTTGTTGTACTAAAAAAGAAACATTTGTTTATATTTCTTGTTTTTAAATAAAAGTTTCAAAAACAACCAAACCAAATTTCTTTGTTTTCGTTGTTGTTGTTATTATTTTTTTCTTTTCATGTTTCCAGTTTTTTTTCCCAAAAATATATTGACATAATATAAAATTGCTATTGTATTTGAAAGTGCATTATTCTATCATGTCATTGAAGAAAAAAAATATATTTTATAAGAATGGTTTTACTGTGAAAAATTGACCCTAATGATGGCTCGATTAGTCAGAACAAGAGTTTATATTTTTTATTTTAAACCCTTCCACTTCATTATAATTTCAAAATAACATTTTCTTATTGAATTAGGTAAAAATGTAATGATAATTACAAAACTAAAAATATGCAAATCTCAATTAAAAACAAAAATGTTTAATCGTTAGATCTTTATCGAGAGAATTAAGGATTTTTTTTAAAAATAATGATAAATAATGTTAGTGTAGAAATATTTTCAAAAATAGGATAATAAAATTGCAGCCAAGAAATATTAATTACTCCCTTCTCCCTAGCTATGCATTTTTTTAGATTATTTAAAGTTTTTTAACTTTTATCCTTTATAGTTATACAAGCTCAAATATATCATTTTCATTTTTAGAATTTTTAATTTAGAGTTTAAAAGTTTATGGTTTTTTTAATAATGTATTTTTTAAACCTATTTTCTATTTAGAGTTTAAAAATTCAATTTTTTATATAAGTAAATTTATTTTAAAAAATTTAGTAAGATTTGTTTTCGAAATTATTTTAGAAATCTTTGGAATGTAATTTTGGAATGTAATTTATGTAGAGGTAATCTTTTAATTTAACGTTACACTAAATCTAATTATCAAATAAAAGTGATCCAAGCAAGATCAACAAAATTTAAAATTTGTCTTTTTACCTAATTGTTGATTTAAGAATATTTATTTAATTAAATTCTTACTTTTTTACTATATTGAGAGAAAATCTTTCAAATGTAATCAGATTTAATTCCGATTTAATTAGTTAATAATTTGATTTGGTTTGAACTAAACGATTACTTTAGATAACTTCAAAACAAATATTTAGTTGATTTATTTTAGATAAATTTTCAAAATACGAAATTTGCTCCTAAGGGCTCTCTACCTGAATAAGGGATATATCCGTGGTTTCCATAATAAATATTAATTTGAATAAAAAAAATAAAAAGGAAAATCGCATACCTAAAATCGCGGGCAACATAGCAATTTCCACACGTACGTGATTTTCAATATGACGTGGCAGTCTCTACACTCTACAGTATGCGATCCGCACTCTATTTTTATCAATAATTTTTATAGTTACCTTAATTTTGATAGTTTTTATTTAATTTACATTTTTTTTCATTTTACTTTAAAGTCTACATTATTTGGTAATTCGTTTTTTAAAATAACATTTATTCTTAAAATTTGCCCGAGAATTAATAATAATTTATGGATCCATGCATGCATACAAATTGTTTATTTTGGCTCTCAGTTTGCTTTATTTATTTTAGATTAAATATTATTGGACAGAAATCATCATATATTCATACGACTCATTTACACTAAATATTTACAATTTAGCTGTAATATGAAAAAAAAAAAAGTGAATCTGATCCTTTTTAGCCATATTTATTTTTATTAAAGATTTTGTTCTCATTTTGCAGTCAAACTAAATTTAATTGTAATTTTTTTCTTAAAAAAAAAATTGTTAGATGACCTGTTTGGAGTATGTATAAATATAAGAGACGTTTATATCAATAGCATAAAATAAATATATATTTATAAATGAAAATTTTCAAAGATACCGTTCAAATTCCCCAAGCCCATTTGTGGTACTCAGTAAAAAAAAAAGGACTAAAATTGAACTCAAGATAAAATAAAATAAAAGAACCTAATTTCAAAAACCATTCTACTTTTTTTTTTCTTTTTTTAAAATCTTTTTCTTAGTTTAATAAACACAGGGTGGGATATCAATCCTTCAGCCTAAAACGTAGGTTAAAATATTATTTTGGCTCCTGTACTTTGTCTCCGTATTTTAATTTTGGTTCATTTTAGTCCGTGTACTTTGAAAATGTTCATTTTGGTCTCTGTATTTTTTAAAAACTGATCATTTTAGTCTGCAAAATTTTAACACAAATTTTATACATAACGGAAACTCTTTAGTATAAAGTAAGGATAAGTACACTAATAGACTAATAATGTTTACATTTTAAAAAACATATCGATTGTAGTGTCATGTTCAAATTGTGATAGAAAAAATGAGATTAAGAATAAAATTAAGCGACTAAAATAGTAACATTTTTAAAGTATAGAGACCAAAATGAATATTTTGAAAGTACACGAACTAAAATGAACAAAGTTGAGAGTACAGTGACAAAAATAATTTTTTTTTTCAATATCTATAAGTGTCCAGACCAACTTACACACATTTCGACTGAATTGAAAGTACATGAACTAAATTAGTATTTTAACCTGAGAAATAATTAATGTCAGGCAGATGTTCTCAAACCAGAAAAGCTTTTTTAATTTTTAATTTTTAATTTTTAAAGTTGGGTTGGAAAGCTGCATGATGTGACTTGCTCTACAATGTCAACATCAACAATACTTGCACTTCATGAACATAATTATTGAATGATAGAAATACTTTGGTCAAAGAAAGAATGGCCAAATACTTTTCAATGCTTAACTCAACTTTCGAAAAATAGTATACATCAACATTCACCTCCAGACTTGTATTTATAGAATATAAGTAAAAATTAATTCATTATAGCTATAATAGCTAGTTAATAGGAAGAGCGACAAAAATAAGTCATCTATTGATCGGTAAGAAATAAAGAATATCTATCATTTTGATAATGAGTGATTCTATGTAGGTTCTTTAGTGGTTTAGCTACTATTTTGATCATTGTGTTATATAGATAGCATCAGAATGGAGATAAACTCAACAAATATTTAGGTGAGAGATAATAAGTATTTTTTTTTTTATTTACAAGATATGCTCGAATCATTAGAAAAACTATTAAAATTTTTTAAGGGTTGAAAAGTTTGCATGATGTGACTTCTTCTACAATGTCCACATCAACAATTACTTGGCTTCCTGACTAGAATTATTGGAGAAGAGAAGAGAAGAGAAATTAGACCAAAGGATAGTTTGGTCAAAGAAAGAATGAAAGCTAGACCTTTGAAAATGTACAGTATACATCAACAATTGACATCATGATTTGTATTTATACAAGAGAAGTAATGATTAATTCATTATAGTTATAATACCTAGTTAGTAGGACAAGTTATCCTAATGCCAAAAAAGAAAAAAAAGTTTCATCTATATAATTCGTCGATCGGAAATAAGAAATTTCTCTCATTTTGATCACGCGTGAGTCTGTGTAGGTACTTTAATGGGTTAAACTACTAGTTTTACATCTTGTCACAAAAATATATAGCATCTGACTTGAGATGAACTCTTTGCAATCTGACTACTTTGCTGGGTTTGATAGGCTCATCCTGCCCTACTCTTTTAGAGTGTGCAACATCCACCTTCTTGGGTTTGGAGTGTCCGTCCTATCTTATCACACTATATAAAGATTGTCCACACAACTTTATCTCTATTGGTACCACAATTTATGCATGCGATCAGGGTCAAAATTCCACACTCATAACTGTGCCAATGAATGCTAACTATGTCGTGCATTCTTACAGAGAACCACAAATTGAAAGTGAAACGAAAGGGCAACATGTGTAGTTTCATTGAACAAACCAACATGCTTGAACAACAGGTTAGAATTTTCAAACCCTCCAAACACAGTTTTGTTAGGTTTTGACAAAATATTAGAATTGAACTTTGTCCCACATCGAAAAGATGCAATGAGAGAGTGTGTTCATCAAATAGTAGAAGTTATCTCACATCGGAAAAGTATAAGGAGGAGATGTTTCCAACTACTATAAAAGGAGCTTATGAACATACAGACTGGTATACAAGCTCTAGTTAACTCAGAGGTTATTTTCTACTTATTCTTGCAGTAAAAGTAGAAGATTTTTTCCCATCAAGTTTTCCTCGACCCAGACTTCTGAAATACACCCTATTCCCGAGATGTCAAACCCAACCACACCCGAAAGTGAATTCCTCACATGGACCATCATCCTAATGAAAACTGAAATTTGGTTGTGTGGAGAGGGGAAAGAAGAGGGATGTGTAGTGTACAATTTGGGAAGTGTGTGGTGTGGCCTAATGCAGAGTATCTTGGCAGTGGATAACTAGGTGGACATGACAATGGCTTGTTTGAATCAGTTGAAAGCTTAAAAAGAAAGAAGAAAAAAGAGAGGCCAATTGCCAAACCCAGGCTCTGTTTTGACACCTGCTGGCTGCTGGCTGCTGCCTCAAATCTCCCTTTTTTCACTTTCATTTTCTTTCCTTACTGAGATGACAACAGTGAAAGATGCTTCCATTTCTCCCAGCTTTCACATGCTTTTCCCACTCACTTTTCTCCCAATCCCATTTTTTCCCCTTCACTTTCCATAGCTTTTTCCGGTTAAATTACAAGTTTAGTCCTTGTGGTCACTTTTAGAATTGTCTATAATTTTCATTGTCTAACAAGTTTCTAAATGTTTAATATTGTACCTAACAAGTCTATGAACTTTTAATATTGTATCTAATAAATCTCTGAAATTTTAATATTGTATCCAGGGTCTTTTGTTCTTTTTTGCCTAGGTTAATTTGACACAAATCTTTTGGTTCTTAAAAAGAAAGTACAGTTTGAGAAGGTTCAATTGTCCAAAATGAATTATGCAAATTTATCAACATCAACATCAAGTTCGTAAACAAAACCAAGTTCTTGTTGGCAATTCTATAATTTAATGATCCATGATAAAAAAATTACGAAAAACTTTTTCCTTGTTTTTGCTTTATATTCTTTTTTTACCGTATTTCGGGAATGACTTGTTGAACTTTTAATATTGTGTCTAATTAACAAGACTCTGAACTTTCAATATTGTATCTAATAAGTCTCTGAACTTTTAATATATTATCGTGTCTAGCAAGTCTATGAACTTTTTATATATTGTGTACATCTATCAAGTTTATGAACTTTTAATATTGTGTCTAATTAACAAGTCTATGAACTTTTAATTTCCTCGACAAAAAAAAAAAGTCTATGAACTTTTAATATTGTATCTAATAAGTCTCCGAACTTAATATTGTGTCTAATAAATAAGTCTCTGAACTTTTAATATTGTGTCTAATAAGTTTCTAAACTTTCAACTTTGTGTCTAATAGGAAAGGTCAAGAACTTATTAAACATAAAATTAAAAGTTTAGGAATCTAATAGGCACGCAATTGAAAGTTTATAAACTTACTCGACAACAATCTTTAAAATTTAGAGACTAAATCTATCATTTATTTAATTATTTTATTCATTTACTTAAATTAATTGGGTAAAAGAAAAACTTTTATGAGGTAATAGGCTTGAATTGGTGGTCTGCATTTAGGTTAAATGAGTTTAAAAAAATCTAGCTTTATTAAATTAATAGAAAAATCTAGTATATTTGTAAAAAAATGTTTTTTTTTCTCAATTTTTTTCTTGAGTTATGGGTTATATATAATTTCATAAATGGTGAATTTAAAAGGAAGCAAATGGGTGTGTTGTGTTGTACCAAACATGAAAAGTCCTTCATGTTTTGATATTCTTCAATTCTTATCTAAAACAACAAATCCCACCCCTTATGTCAACTTTTAGATTTTATTTTCTGTAATTATCTTTTTCTTTTTCATTATTTTTTTTTACTATTTCTTTCCAAGTATTATCCAATTGTTTTTTTTAATTATTTTCCCTCTGAAATTGAATAATTTGTATAATATATCTCGTGGGTGTCTAACCATTTTTGAAGATAGTTGAAGTGTTGTCAAGTATTTTGAGTAATTCGAAAATACTCTTATCTATATAACCAAATATCATACAAATCTTAAAAAGAAAAAAAAACCTCAAATTTTCCACTTAACATAAAGAAGGTAAGATATATTGTTTAAAATTTTTCAATTTTATCCCTAATATTTTATCATTTTTAATTGGTAAATTTTAAAGTTGGTTAATAAAAAGAAAAAAAAAGCTACATAAAAAGAGGAAATTGCTAATTCTTTCAAATTTCTAAGAAATTGATATAAATTTTAAATTTTCTTCTCTGGATGACATCTCGACTTTTCTAAATTGATGTTAATTCACTCCGTCTAGTCTATGAATTAGCTTTACTTCTTATAGTTAGAATTTGTCGGATTTTGATGAAAAAGAATGACCTATATGTCATATAATTTTATCATCAGTTAATTTAAACATTCTTCACTAATATTGAGAGACTAAATCAAATAAATATTAAAATATATTGAATTAAATTGAGACTTTTAAATAATAGGAACTAAATTAGAAAAATATTAAAATATTAAATACTTACATATATATTTTTATATTTAGTTTATCAAGTAGGGAGGATTCCAACTCATAATTTTTCATTAAGTAATGTATACTAATTACTGCTTAATTAAAAAATAAAATATATATTTTAATCGGTTACAAAAAAAATATATTTAATGAGTTAAATTTTTTTATTCCGTTAATTTCTTTTTTTGGAAATAGTTTATACCGTTAATTGTACTTCTCTCTCCCATGGAAAAGATTCCTTCTCGTGAAGGAAATGAGACAGAGATATCCGTACGGAACAAGATTTCTATGGGCTATGGAAACTGGGAAAGGGAGCCTATTTTTTATAAATAAAAAATTGATAAATAAAATAATAAAAAATTCTATGGGCGATGAAACTTTTTTTTTCTTTTTTTTTTATTTATTAAAAAGAGAATGTTCAGAACCAATAGTTTCGAAGACACGAATATCTATAATATAATTTAATATTTTTGGGATACTTTTTCTTTATAATTTCAAGAAAGAAGACCTAATTTGAAATGATTTTCACAACCTAAAATTGAAATCTTAAACGTATTTTAGAATAATTTATCCCTTTAATTCAATATTAGCGAGTAAATGAAGCTTATAGTCTTACTATGATCTACAATACTTAAGTGTGTCTGAAAAAATAAGTATAAATTCAAAACTTATAAGGTTTTAATGAATATCTATATATGAGAACTTATTAAGTAGAAGAAATATTCCAATTTTGAGCCGATGAAATGGAAATTTACAGAGTTTAAACTAGTCGGAAGGGGCGACAGAATACCTTTTATCTCTTTTGTAGTTAATATTATTCTTTTTTGTTAGCTTTGCTCGAGAGCTATTGACTTTTTTTCCTCTATCTTTTCTACGGAGGATCTTTATTGGAAATATATAATTACTGTTGAGCTTGGATTTTGGGTCATGAGATCTTATTATTATTTTTTCCTTTCAATTTAAAAGATGTTTGAAAATTTCTCAAGTTTAATAATAATAATATTATTATTATTTGCGTGGATAGGAAGACATGGGAAGATAGGTAAGATAGGATTAGATTTGTAGATCTCATGGAATCAAAATGTGTGTTTTTTTTTTCTTTTTATAGATTCATCAACCAAAGATTATGTTGAAAGGGGCATTTAAAACATTGGAACTCTCCCTCCCACTAGAATTTAAACCATATATATCAATCATTGATTATATGCTTTTTCACAACATGTTTTAATTGATATGTCACAAAAATATGATTTGAAATCAACTCCATCAAAGCCTTCAATCTAGATACGAATGTGTTTTTTTGCAACTTGTAAATAGTACATTATATGGAAGTTAATCTATTATATTCTTCAAAAACATCTGCAATCTACGTACACATATTAAAATATATAGGAAATAGTTCAATTAACTTTTACTTTTTTTATACTCCGCTGTGTGAGTCAATTTTAAATTTAAACGTTCAAAATTTTCAATTTAAGCTCTACATTTGGACATAGATACATACGTGACGTTATTAATACCCTGAATGAATTACTTTAGTTTTCTTAAAGATTTGTGATTAGCTAGGGATATTTTTATAATTGGATGAGACTGTTTTTCATGTGTATTTGTTCTTCTATGTTATGATGCCTTTAATTAATTGGATTTATAATTTAGGCTTAAGTTGCTAAAGGTTGAGCATTTTATGTTTTCTTGATTGGTTTTAGGCAATTTCTTTTAAACATGTATTTGGGGAGCCTTGTTAGTTTAGTTTTGTACAATTTTATTGGGCTGATAGACAATTTTCAAATTCATCAATTTTCAGAAGATATTAATTGCAACGAACTGATCATTCAAGTTTATGGCTTAAATTGAAGAATTTTAAAATTTAAAATTGACTTGCTAACCTTGTATAAATAATAATAAAAAAATAGTGAAAACGTTCCCCTAAAATATATTCTAAATAATTATATTTTTAACCACTTTGATAAATTGTGAACCAAATATATCTATACTTGAAATTCAATTGCTGAGAACCAAATTACAAAGTAAATAGAAGTGGGATGGAGACTTACACAAATAAAGAAAAGAACTCTAACGTGCAAAGTTAGAATCTAAAGTATATTCCATCGTGAATCTGCCCACTTGAGTACATAAGTCTAATTATATATTCATTGACATTGACACATGGGATTACTAAGCACAATCGTGATCAGATTCTCGACAGAAGACACGCAATAATATGTAAGCGATCGAGAGCGGTTTCATTAATACCTCGACTCGAGGTATGAGATGTTATTACACCTCAATCTTTGAGTACCCATCTCTTCTCTTGCCACGTGGAGAGTCGTTTTACGCTGTCCCACAGAATCTTATCTCATCTTAGAGGAACAAATTGCATGGCTTAGAATTCTAATGAGACTTCTCTTGCAAAAGAGAGAGAGAAGTTCATGAACCTTAGTTAATTGTGGATAAGGGATAATTGAAAGGCAAAATAAATTTAATTTTTTTTTCAAAGAGAAAATTAATCTGAATCAATCAGAAAAACAGTTGGCTAGAAAAGGCAGTATGTAGCTGCCCACTCCCACCTACCCTCTTTCTTTGTGAGAGAGACAAGAGGCGAGAGAGATAGAGACAGTGACAGAGAGAAGAGATTCAGAATTGCAGTCTATTATCACTTTTTTTTTTTATTTGCAAAAAGCTTACTTTTTTTGTACAATCTAAATATCATAATTTAATCTGGTCAAAACATTATTTGATGTAAATTATATATTTAAATATTATTTTCTTCTGCATAGTTTTGGTTTTGATTTGATTTGTTGTACCTTTGAAACGTTTATTTTGATTGTTGGAGGTGATTCTTCAGTTCACACGTGGCATGAGGTAATTGGGTCATATGAGGTGTATGTGTCTTATGTTGCCAAAACACAAGTTTCATCACCTCGGCCATGATTCCTTTGGTCGAGCCGATCCTTTGAACGGTCGAGCAGACCAATCTGTATTAAGTATCGTTCTCCAAGTCATTGGTTGAACCGCTTACCTCACTTCGGCTTAGACTTTTTTCCGACAGACTCCACGACAATACACCGTATTTCACAGCAACCTTAAAAAGCCGTTGAGGCCTTGTCGGGACATGGTCGGAGATTCTGCCTATAAATAGGATCCTTTTACTCCGCTCAAAGGTACGTGAATACTAAATTCTCTTTCGAGTTTAGTTCGGCAACTACTGACTTTAGCATCGGAGTGTGTTATGTCTTGCAGGTTACCCGTCCAGTTCATCTTTCGAGTAGCTTTCAGTCCAGCTGAGGTTCGCATAGTTGGTCCTTTTTCTGAACAAACATTGATATTTGTACTTTCGACTTTTGTTCATTTTAGTCGATGTACTTTTAAAAAGTGACTATTTTAATTTCTATTTGCAAAATTTTAACCTAATGAAAATCCCTTAAATATAGATTTACGGCTTCGTTTCAAGAATAGTAATTGGAGTGTTATGTTAAAATTGTTATCCAAAAGAAATGAGATACACATGAAAAAGGGCAAAAATAGTTGTTTTTTAAAAAATAGATGGACTGAAATAGACGTTTTGAATATACGTAGATTAAATGAACAAAAATTAATAGTATATGACACTAAAATGACCAAAGATGTTTTGAAAGTATAAGAACGAAAATAAATAAAAGTCGAAAATATAATTACCAAAATAGTATTTAAACCTAAATTATATTTTTACTCCGCCTCGTCCTTTAAATATTGTATCTAGTCAATTAATCAATTTACATTTGCCAACTCGTATTTAATTGTCTAATTAAATATGAAATTCGCTGGACACATAAAAGAAATCAACAATTTAATCATAATACTTCGTCTTATATTGATGTTTCACTTTTTTTTTTTAATTTTAAATGTTTTATTTTTTGAAATTTGCATTTAAAATCAAATTTTCTCTGAAGTTTAGATACTAAATTATAATATTTACAAATTTAAAGACGGAAATGAATCTAGTATTTGGGTTTGAACTTTGA
Source organism: Momordica charantia (assembly GCF_001995035.1). The sequence continues at coordinate 1,634,724 of NW_019104510.1, forward strand.
AGAAGTCAGATTTAAATTTAATATAAAAATTAGTAACAGGAGACATTAGTTTATTTATTTATTTATAATTTTAAATATAAAGGAGACAGTAATTGATGGTGCGCTATACTGCCTATTATTATTCAATGATTATCCAAAATAAAACAATAATTGCTTTTCTGTAACAAAAATATAATTGTTAAAAAATGACCACAATAACAATAAATTAATATTTTAGCAGCAATATGAACTCTCCATTTAATTAAGTTACTAAATAAAATCAGACAAACAAACTTTTGTAAATTAAAAATTTGTTCTACATAATATTACAAATTTCCATTTCTTTTAGCTCACATTTCAATTCAACGAAGAGAAAACCATTAGATGAGTACTTTTAAGAGGTTGTTTGTGCAAAGATTTGCACAACAGTGTGTTCCTGGTTGTAGCTCGAACTCGGCCTCCGGACCGACCTGACCACTTGGGCGGACCTGCACAAAAAGGTGAGCACTCCGACGATCAAGTCAGTATAGGTCGGATTCCAAGTCTAGTTCGAAGCCAGAAATCATCGTACCTGATCGTGGGGTGAGGTCCTCTACTTATGGGTGGTAGTCCCGCTAATCTCGCGACGGTTACACCCGGTAATCTCGGGACCGTCGGTTACACTCGGTGATCTCGGGACCGACGGTTACGCCCGATAATCACGCCGCAGACAGTTGCTCACATCGGCCCCTACCGAGCTCCCCGGTAGGTCGGACCTGGGCCAGGTTCACCTCGGCCCTCATACTTAGCTTTCTTCGGTGTTGGTGGCAGCCGTCTCGGCTATCCGAGCTGAGATGACTCATGAGCCATCTTGGAGCACCAATGGGGGTCCTCCACGTGTCCAGGGTATTCCCTTCCCCAAAACAGAGATATTAATAAATAATTTCGAACTTGGAAGAGAAACACAGAAAAACATGCTATCGAACGTAACATCACTTCAATTTTTTTGTTATCTTCAATCTATAGGGATAATTAATTATAAAATTAAATTACATAAATAATCTTGAAAGAGAATAATGAAATCACTCTTACACCTAAATATTTAGGTTGATGAGTGCTAGAAACCTAAATCTATTATATGATTGTGACACTTTTTCTTACGCGTTAGGATATTAATGAATAATCTCAATATCGAACATGTAGACTACTTTATAAAATAGTAAAGAAATAACATATATATTGCATGTGTACACTCAATTAATTACAAATATGATATTGGGTGGCCTCGGCATTTTTTATTCAACCCATCCCCACTTAAACATTTTATTCTCATACATGGTAGAAATTTTTTTCAAAAGCTTACCCTACCATTCTAATCCAACGAGTGAAAAGGAAATGTGCACTTTTCTAAGTATAGATAGGTTTATATATCAATTATTTGAAACTTTTTTCTTTAACGGGCACATAATCTTTCATTGTATATATAATTTTTGTGAACATCATTGTATTGCATCAATTATCTGACCATAACGTCGTCTTCTACCATTTTATCTATAGTTTTTTAGGATAGGATTTTTCACATAAATTCGTGTGTTTTTTCATATCTTCCATCTATTTTTCGACCTTTTTTGTTAAAATATTGTACCGATGACATTGAATAATTTTTCGATGTTTCAGAGGGATAAGATAAGAACAGTTTTTGTCTAACTTTTGTTATTCCCATTTTCCCCTCTCCATTGTCGGCTCACGCGGCCCTGATCAGCTGCCCCCTTCTTCATCCATCTTTAATTCCATCATTTAATTTTTATTTATTTATACGATAATATTCTCTATCTTAATTTTTTTTTTTAAGATTTCTATTTCTTTGACTCGTTTCAAATGATCGTATCCTTTTTTCTGGATATTTTCCTAGATTATTTATTTATTAATAATTAATAGAGAAATAGAGTTAATATTTTACTAAATTTAGATTATAAAATGTGAAAAATTATTGGATCAGTTTAGTCCTACCATAAATTTCATATGCATTTGCAAAAAAACGTAACATAACATAAATTTGACTTTATTGATATATTTTATATTACATTTGAATTTAATTTTACTTTAAACTCTGTTATTTTCTTAAAAGATTTTATAGTACTTTATGTATTTTAAAATACATATTTACTAACTGTCTTTCTTTAGTATAGTTAAACTAATTAGACATTAGTATCTCATTTATTGTTTATAGGTTTTTTTAGAAAGTTGTAGATTTTATTTTTAAAATTTCTTCTATTGTAATATAATATTATTAATAAGAACTTATTGTAATATATATACCATTAATTTATCACAATATTACAATTTTTTAAAATAACTTATTTTTTAAAATATTGAACTCTTTTGTATTTTTACGGGATTACATATTGTGTTATGTTTTTTAATTCAAGTTTATAAAGCTGAGTCAAAATCTTGAATTAGGTGAAGATCAACAATTGAGACTCTCATCTTGTAATATAATATAATATATGTTTTGATTCTTGTAATAACTTATGTGCTTTGTATCATTTAAGGAGTATATTTCATGAGTGAATAAAGAATTCATTTCACTCACTTTAAGGGAAGATGATCATCTTCGATATGGAGTTGCATTAGATGCACTCTAATGTCATTTATGACGAACTCAAGTTGCATGGAAAGAAGTCAAGAACATTTCTAACTTTATTTATGACAAATTAAAGTTGAACTCGTTAGTGAAGCTCGAAATTGAACTCAAGATGCCTTAAATGAACTTCAATACCATTGGAAAGCAAGTCAAGTCCAACTAGCACTTCATTTAATGAAATAAGACTTCAAAGTACTTAAAACTAGTTCAAGCGCTCTTCACTTCGTCGTTTACTCCTTGGAGGGTTACAAACTCTTAATCTGTTGATTGAAAGTTTAATTCGTTTACTCTCGGAGAGTTGCAAACTATTAATTGGTTGATTGAAAGCTTAATTTGTTTACTCTTGGGGCTTACAAACTTTTAATCTGTTGATTGAAAGTTTAATTCTTGAATTTGTGGTGTATATTTATTGTAATTTTCAACTTCAAGACTTCTCCATTACTTTTTAGATTATTTAAAGCTAATGGTCCATTATGACATAAAACCAGGATAATCATTTTTTAGGTTATATTTCTAAAGGGTATATAAAGCCTTGTGAGATGTATTGCAAAAGCAAAATTTGAGATTTTGAGAGTTCTTTTTGAATAAAATTTAAGTTTTAGTTTTAGTCTTTTTGTTTGTTTGGTTTTTTATTGAATCATTTGGTTGGAAATTCGGATTATGTTTATTGTTTTCCGATTCATTGAATCAAATGAATTCGGTGAATACACGTTTGACATGGTTTGAGAGATTCTTTTTTAAAAACTGGTTTCAGATTCAGTGATAAAAAAGTAGAAATTCTTAATATGACTTTTTATGTTATCAATATTTTCGAATTTGAAATTTTTAAGATGCAGAATTACATTAAATAAAGATAAAAACTTTGATAAATATATTACTTAAAATTAAAACATGTGAAATATAATGTGTTCTAAATTATATAATGCTCTAAAATAATAATTATACAAAATTCATAAAAAAATTTAATAAATTAATTGCATTACTAAACACACATCGAACAATTTTTTAAATTGAGATTCAATTACCAAATCTACTACCAAACATATATTTGAAAACATTGAAAACAAAAAATAAAACCATAGTTTTTATTGAGTTTCTTGTTTTCTGATTACCCACCAAACACACCGTAACTTGTTCTTGTATTTTTGTGTATTTACAACAACATATGCCAGAATCATTCAAGTAGCTTTGATCAAGTTAATCTTTGATCAAGTTAATCTGTGAAATAATTCGAATCTTGAATTTAGAAACAATCGCTTTATTTGGAGGACCCGGACAAAATCGATGAAACGGAAGAGATTCTTTTATCTAGATCTTCAAGTTAAACCGGTTCTAACTTGTTCTTTGGATTGAAATCAAAATCATTTAACTCACATATAATTTTTTTTTTCTTTTTGGAAACACAGCAGTTTAACTTTCTTTTTCAGGGTAACATCATGTGATAGTTGATGTCGGTCTTTTTTTTTTTTTTCACATGGGAAAATATATAGCTGAAGGTCTATTATTGGTAACATCACGTGATATCTAAGTTTTAGTTTTAGTTTTTTATTTTGAACTTTTTTTTTTTCGCATTTTCTAGATTTTTTCCTATATATTTTTGCCTCTTTTCTCTTTTTCGATATTAGAATATTCATGTCACGACCTCAAGATGTGATATTTATCTTACAATAAATGTAGTGTTATTTTGAAAAATAATAATAATAATAAAAAATAATAAATGTGGTGTAAAAAAAGGTCTGAAATAATTGTGCCCACAAACTTATACCATTCAATATTATATCTTTTCTTATCATAAAAAATCCTTGTACTTGCAATTTGACTTAAAAAAAAATGCTATTGAAGCATGCATATCTAGATGTCCAAGTCCATAAGGTCAAAATAATTATTAAAAATTTCAATTTTCTCTTTTATATAGAACGATATTTTGATTTTGATTTTTATAGGTTTGTTGAAAGATATATTAATTTCTAAAAATAATCACACCATTAGATTTGTCAACATAGGTCATGATTTGGTTCTAGAAAAATCTAGTGTAATTAAGGTCACAACATGTTTGATTCTTTTAAGATTTTGTTTGGTAGCATCATCATAAATATATATAGTTTTCTTCCACAACCACCTTTTGAATTCAAAGTGTACAAAAATCAAACAACTCAAAATTTTATATAGCAACAATGTACATATAAGAATTTATCTAGTTAAATTTCAAATTAGCATAATTTTTAGTTAATTAGTAATTAAAATGAAATATAAATCTTAGATGTAAATTATGAATGGGTGGTATTTATATTATATTAAAAAAAAGATAATAATTATATTGTTACGTTAAATCGAGGAGTGAAATTTGAACTAAAGTAATAGCTGTCAGATTAATTTTGCAAAGAAATTTTATATTAAAGAGTGTAGTCTCTTTGACATTGGATTGATATAGACTTCTTATTAATGATTTTTTTTTAAACGACCATTTCTAAAATCATTCTATATATCTTTTGGAACAAAAATTGAGTAAAAACATGTTTAGATAACTGTGTTTTTTTTTTCAATATTAAATTGGGAGGGTAAAAAATCATTTTAGAGGCATAATAAACTTACTTTTAAGTCATAAAAAAAATCCAATAAAAGTATAAAGTTGGACTTTTTCAAACATATATTGCCCTTTAATTAGGTGGGTTGGCTAGAAATTAGGCATTAACCTTCCAAGAGCTTAATTAATGTGAATGAGAGATGCCCTCCACTTTCCATTTGGTCAACACACCTAAAAAAACACACGTGTCTAAATAATAGTCATACATTTTGAAAAGATTTGTAGGCCAAGCTTTTCTTCAATCCAACTTTATTCAACTATTCTTTCTTTGTTTTGTTTATATGACATTTTCGTATCTAATTTGAAATATTTATTTTCATTTTTTCTCCCGACGAGAGTAACGAATAGGATATTTAATTTTAACAATTCTTTAACCTGTTGCCTGTTGGACCTGCATACTTCTTAAATGATGTTGACATGACTAACAATGAAAGAGAGCTGTAATATTCATACAGTACTAGAGATTTTCTCAATAAAAGGAAACTAAACCTAAATTTTTCATCTTTTCAATATAAATAGGATCATGAGCTAAGCTAATATTAACCAACATCATTTATTGAAGAATTCTAAAACCTCTCTTATAAATGTCTGCGAAACCTTGCTCTTCAATATTTGAGTTTGCTTCTATAACTCTAGCGGTGTAAACTCAACACTCAAGAGTTGCTATTTTTATGTGACATCATCGTCAACATAAAAACCTATCGATATCAGAATAGTAAATATTCTCTCCATGGTTTAAGAATATGCTCTCTTTAGTGATATGAGAGGAAACATAATGTCTATTATTCCATATGCTAAAATGAGAATAATAACCTTTCTTTAGTTCATGTAAGAAAATAGGTTACGGAAGATAAAACTAGAGATTTCCTTCTTTTTTTTTTTGTGATTACGATCTCCCACCCCTATTTATTGTACTAAAAAAACTAGAACATTTTTTATTCATTAAAAAAGTTAAAGTGGATGATATCTTTAAAACAATCTTTCATCAAGAAAACATATTTAATTTAAACAACATATTAAATTTTACTCTCTGCATTTTCATTTTTTAAAAAAGAATTTAAAATTCATGTCAATTTTTTTAAAAAAATTTATATTAGAAATAATAGAGAAATAATAGAAGAGATATATACTAATACTAACCAATATAATGTATTTGACCTATTTGAATTATTGTCACATCAACATGTCTCATTCTTGATAACATGTCTCATTCTCGATCACACATAAAACTTACCCATTCGATTTAGAAATATGACACTTCCCTTCACTCAATTAGAGACATGAATAAAATTCTATCATTAAATTCAAACATAAATTTATTTTGATAACTTGTAATACGGGACAATTGGACCTTACAGTATGAAAATCATTAATGTTCGATTTTGAACCAACAAGACGTTTGGTGCAATTTATTATACGCGTAAGACAAACATAAATTACGATTGTCTTATGTTTTTTTCTTATGATAGGATAGATTAACTATTCTTGACATTAAATTTGTGGTTTTTTTTTAAATGTTGATTTTGAAAAATAATTGTTGTATTTGGTTTCTTTTTGGACATATTAACTTGTCACACTTTGATTTGTACGTGTAAAATCGAAAAAGTGTTAGAACAAAATTAAATAAAGTATATACTTTATTCTAATTAATTGTTTTTTTCATGAAGTCTAAGGCACATTTTTCAATTGAAGCTTAATTGGCATTCATATTATTTTTCTGGGATAAGTCGCATCAAATGAAGATGAAAGATGTATATGAAAATCATATCAATGAGCTGGGTGTGAATGTGTGAGTTGTGTTTACAATATTTATGTAGGGATAATATTGTTGGGGCGGATTCGTGGACATTTCCCCGTCTCCAATTTTGAATCTTCCTACTTGTTATATTCTTCTCCTCATAAAATAGGATAGGTTCGAGGTGAAATTCACTGCACGTGAAACTTCTTCGTCGTCGTTTCAACCTTAAAATTACATTTATTTTATAAATAGATAATCAATTAATTGAGGATAAAAGAAAAATCTTTTCTCTGTCCTTGACATGTCCTCTATCATATACTTAGATTTTTTGTTTGGGCAGGATCGAGTTGATCCCTACTTAGAATTTTGCCATCCTTACAATATTTATGATGTTTACCAAACTTTCAATGCTTTTTAGTTGTTATCGTACTATCTACTTGGTCATTTTTGGAACACAAAAATTGGCTTGATCTCTGCATATATTCAATTTCACAATTTAATGCCAACATGTTTCTCTTTGGAAAAAAAAAAGGTCATATCTAAAAATGGACCTTTCTCTTTTTATATTTTCTATCTATTCAAATTAACTACGCGTATAAATTTTCGACAAACATTATGAATTGGCCTAGGCCCAAGATTTAGACCAAGATTCTAGCCTAGGTCGTTGCAAATGGTATCGGAGCGAGGTTTTGCCCAGTACGATGTGGTTTGAGACGAATCAAGCGCAAGCTGGTAGACATGTGACACTTGAATAAGGAGGAGGAGTACATAGATGAACCGGTATCACATCTGAATAAGAGGGGTCTTGAGATCATGGAAGCATGATTAAGAAAGACTTAAAAGAATTGATAATCACTACTTATACTAACAATGTACACCTAATTCTTTTTGGGTTGCTCAATCATAAGTACTCCAAAGGTAAGCGTGCTTGATTTGGAACAATCTTGGATTATGTGACTTCCTATGAAAATATTCATAGGAAGCATGCGAGTGAAGACAAAACATGGTGAAACGGTGACAAGTATACAGTTGTTGGACAAAATAATGAAGCATGCACGACATATACTCTCTTTGAAGCAATGTATCAAATCTCTTTAATAAACTATGCCAGAATCTATTTTATTTTTGTTGACTTATATTATTATTTCTCTGTCATAAACTATTTTATTTAATTTTGTTGCATTTATTCTCTAAATCATTTCAAATTCTAAAAGTATTTCATTATACAATGAGAAAAGAAAAAACTCTCTCCCTATTTCTTTCCATATTTGAATATTTTATAATATCAAAGTATCAAAATTATTTTTGTTGATAAAGAGTGAAATAGACAACAAGACATCTTATATGAAATGGAAACATTATTATATCAATGATTAAAAAAAAATTCTCCTCATCCAAATGATTATACCTAATCATGAAATAATAATAATAATAATAATGTACAAAACCCTACCTTCTAGACATGGAGACAATCTCTCCAATAAATTTATTAATCTAAAATGACAATTATTGGTCAAGTTCACTACAAAAAATATTTTTAAAAAATCATATATAAATCATCACATTATTTGAACACATTAATCCAAATTTAAAATTCCCTCTCCATTCTCCAACAACCCAATAATTAAACTAATCACAAATTAATTAATGGAAACACACATTTGACCAACAAGGGCAGGCGAGAAATTTATGGGATTATTTGGAAGTAGGGTCTAAAACAATTATTTGATGTAGAAATTTTATTTGGTAGGATAACATTTTAAAAAATAATTTCCAAATTTAAAAAGAAAATAAACACCAGATAACATAGAGGAATACCATTTTGTTCTTTTCATATGTTTTTTTAGTACATTGTTTTCATGTGTTTATTGGGGTGTTTTATAAGTCATTGCATCTCTAAATGTGTTATATTTTCAAACGAAAACGTAAAAAAATAAATAAATAATTACTCACATATTTCTAAAATTTAAGACCAATTTATTTATTTTTTCCTTTAGGGGAAAAAAGGAAAAGAGAGCCCATACCCTAAAATGTCAATAGAGTTTGTTAGAATTAATATATTGAGGGGGCAAATGGGTAGGTTCATGCACACATAAAAATGGTCAATAATAGAGTAAAAATTCTATTCTCAAAACAAAATAATTGTAATAATGATTACCAAATAGATAATTTAGTGAAGGACTATGAAGTTGACTCAGCTCCATCTAAGATCTATACCAAAATGAAAAGGAAAAAAAAAAGAAAAAAAAGGAAAAGAAATCCTAACTTTTGATGTGTATTATATATATATATATATATATATATATATATATATATATTTTTTTTTTTAAGGGCATAAAATTGTCCCATGGCTAGGTTCATGCATACCAAAAACACCAAACTACCTCAATATAGTTGGATGCTTTTTTAGGTTTAATGTGGCTTTTTTTTTCTCCTTACATTTTATTTTGCATTTTCCTAGCATCCAATCATACCAAACCATGTGTTACCCCAAAAAGAATTAAAAACCCAACTTTTTTTTTTCTTTTTTTTTTTGAAAGGAGAAAATATTGATATAAAATTTTAATTATTTTATTTTGGACAGAAATATAGACGTTGGGTTGTATTGTAGGTAGCCAATCGAGACTCTTCAATTGTAATTATTAATTAAATATTGAATTTATGTCCGATCTATCAATGTTGATGTTATAAAATATATTGTGATATTTACAATAAAAAACCATACAATAATAATAAGGGTCATCTAGAATCATGGTTTTTTTTTCAAATAAATAATATATTCAAGTAATATATATATATATATATATATATATATATATATATATATATATATATATATATATATAAAAAGACAATTAGAGGGTTAGTATCCAAGTGTTTGCACATATATATTATTGTTGTTATCATTGATATATTAGACTCGAACTTTCTATATTATAATACAAAATTGGTTATATTATAAATTTAGTCCATAAATTTTTAGTATCGTATTTTGTTTAAATGAGTTTGGGATGATCGGAAAAAAATTGTTTAAGTGAGAGTATTTTTTTATAAGTTAAATAATTTTATAGATAAGAAAATACTAATGAAATATATTTTTTGATAGTTTTAGAATTTTCTAAATCATTTATCATAACCTAACCACACTATATATAACTTTTTTTTTAATTATTTTTAATGGGCTAAATTTAGCACTTTTCCCATACAAAAGTTCTCAAAACTCACCAAAATTTTAGATTATGTTTCTATCTAAAGTTTCAATCATTAACACCAGTAACAAAATAATTGTTAGTTTATTTAGTCGTATGTTACCAACATGAGTATAGTTCAACTAGTTAAAGATATTACTTTATGTTCTTACCGATCATGTTCGTATTATCCTGTACCCTCTTATATATTATACTAAGTAAAAATTTGTTACATCATACATATGACGAATCATTCAAAATTGACTCAAATGGAATGCTAGCACTCTCTATTAATGGTTATTAATCAACAACGAGTCTGTTACATCCTTGACACAATATGCCAACCCATCCAAAATTGACATAGTGAACTAGAAAATTTCCAGCATCAAGAGTATAGATACGCCTCCCATTCTATTTCTTTGAAACCACGTTAACATCATTTAAGAATGACGTAGGATCCATCCCGTTAAAAGATATTAACATCGAACCACGGGATGAGAGAGAGAAAGAGATTTGGGGTTTGGAATAAAAAGAGAATCATTGAAGAACACTGTGGATGCGGTTGGCCAACCTGGCAATTGAAACCCATAATTCTCTCTCTCTCTCTCTTGACCGACAGAGAAAGCTGCGAATGGCAGACGGCCACGTCATTGCACAGTGAGAATCCACATTTCCCAGTTGACATCTGATTATTTATTAATGTGGGCCCCGCATTTTGAACACGTGTGCATTCTCTCCCCATCTCTTTTTTTCCTTTTTTCTTTTTCTCACCTACATTAAAATGGAAATTATTATTTATTAATTATTATTTTTTTTTCGTTTTTTTTATATTTTTTTTAAAAAGAGAGGTGGTGGGGATTTGTTTTTGTGGTCCCAAAATTGAGTTCTCTAAAAGGGTAGGGTTTTGGTTTTGGTACGAAAAGGATCTTAGATGGGTCTCTCTATATCAACCTCCTCCTCCTTCATTGCTTGCCCCCACCAATTCCTCCTATTTCTCATTTATTGCCCTCCTTTATGCCTCCCAGTAACTTCTCCTCTCCACTCGAACGACCATTTCACTTTATCTGACTTCATTGTTCAACTCGCTCGTACACCTTTTCTGTTAAAAGGAATCGGTAAAACATACGCATGGGACATATATATATCCCACTTCTTTTATCCTTACACTTTTACTTGGACCTGTCGCTCTAATTTATAATTCTAGAGAATTGAGTCGTAAGCAGAGTTTAAGTGAAGATATACTTTTTTTTAAGTCAAGTAAAGATATACTTAGTTGTTGTTGCGAGTGTTTTTGCGCCTGAACAACAACTTATATATTTCTGCGGAGGTATCCGTTGTTCTGAAGTCGTGTGTCGTTGGATATTCTTTTTGCTTTATTGTTGATGTCATGACTTGGTTATTGTATTTTAGGCACTGTTATGCCTTGATATCAATCGAGGCATATTGAGTTTAAGATTGAGTTGGATGAAATTGAAAGTTTAAGATTAAAATTGACTCACTAAATTAAATACAAAAAGAGTGTACAAATTATTAGAAATTAAATAAATTAACTTATATTCTTAATGTAAATTTTAACTTTAATAGTTTCAGGCTCAAATTCGTCTAAAATTAATACAACTTTAGACTTTGAGAGTAACTTTGTTAACATCGAAAATTAATTTAGGGACGATTTAATTATTCAATCACGTACAAGAAATCTTAATTAAGAATCTTTTTGGTTGGACAAAGCTGGTCCATAAGATCACTCATTGATTCAACAAGTTGATTTTTTTTAAAAGTATTCAAAATTGGGGTGCCAAAAGGGGAGAGATCCCCTTTCTATACTTGTGTGAAATATCTTAGAGGTTTCTATTTTTGTGTGGTATTTGTTCATTATTAATCAACCTTTTAATTGATATGATACCACAAAGAGAGGCTACTCAATGGGATGGATAAGTGCTTGACTTAGAATGATATATCTTGTGAAAATTATTCCTAGTATAGTCATAGGAAACATATATGGAACTTTTTGATTAGTTGCTTTGAGTGGGATGCAAAAAAGTTGGCCAAACTTGTAAACAATGAGTCATTGTTGCCTTTGCCTTTAATAATTTTGCTTTCTCACTCATATTTTATCCAAATTTCAACAATTGTGTGGGTTTTATGTCACATCATTTACGAGTTTAAAATGATGAATTACTAAATTATTATATGGATTAGCAAAGGAACATATGGTGTGAATGAAAGAAAGAGATAAATCAATCAGTCGTTATCTCTCTTTCTCTTTCTCTCACTCTCTATCTGTCTCGTCTCTAATTGTGAAGGTTGTGGTTATTCTTTGTCTCCCTTTTTAGATCTCTCCTATTGAAGATGTTTTAATCACTCCCTATCTTTCGCGTTTCCTCTCACTGAAGAGGTTGTAATCCTGTCTCTATTTATCTCTCTAATTTAATTGATGAGATTCTGATCCCTCTTTGTCTTACTTTCTATTTCTCTCATTTTCTAGATTTATCTAATCAAAGATTTTCAAACCATTCTCTATCTTTCTCAAGTTGAAGATGTTACGTTTTACTCCCTACCTCTCTGTCTCTCTAATTGAAGAGATTTCAATCCATCCTTATCTCTTTTCATTCTATAACCAAAGTTTTCTCTCTCTTTAATTGAGAAAACACTTCACATGTTTATCTTTTCAAAATCTTTCAACTCATCTATATGCTTTTAGAATTGACTCAAAATTATATGCAAATACATAATTTCTCTGCATCGCTTCTATTTACCAACTCTTACCCACTACTTTCTAAGAGTAGAATTCAATCTCCCAATAAAAAGTTTCCCTTTTTCCATATTTAATAGGCTACATAATCAAAACCTAAAATTGACAACACACATAAGAGAGAGCATTAAAGCAAAATCACACATCTTTTCCAAACTACAAATAAAAAATTAGTGGAGGAGACCAATGATTTCCACAAAGCTTACTCAATCACACTCATCAACATAGCACCACTATGTTGTTGAAAGTGAACTCAAATCACTCATAATTAACCCCTTTCCCCCAACTTGGTGATCAAGGGAAGAATCATTGGAAAAAGGGTAAAAAGATGAAAAGAAAAGAAAAAAAAGTAAACTTGGGTTTTGGGTGTGGTTTGTTTTTGTTGATATAATTGGTTGCTAGAGAGGAGGGAGTGAGAGATTATTGAAAGGGAAAGAAAACAATGGATAACTATCCAAGGAATCTAGTTGATGTGACCCATTACTTTTAATGCAATAAACTTGTCATGTCTATTTTTAGTGGCAGAAAATCTGAGTTATCACTCCTTGCTGCTAAGATCATGACCACTCTGCTTTCCAAACTTTGTTTATATATCATCCCAATACAATGTAAAAGCCCATCTTCCAATGTGTAAAACAATAGTGTAAAAAAAAGAAAAAGAAAAAAGAAAAAAGAAAAAGAAAAAAGAAAAAAGAAATCTCCCATTTCCTCTTCTCTTTCAAAAATCCCATTTCCCCTCCTCTCTTATAAATACCTCCCTCTCCTCCCTCTCTCCTTAAAGCTTCACCTTTTTCTTCTTTTTTCGCTCTAAAGCTTCAAGCTTTCTTCTTTTTCCTCAAAATCCCAAACACCCATTTGTTTCAATTGGGCAAGTTTCATTCTTTCTTTGTTGAGACCCAAATCAATGGTGGTTTTGTCCAAGCCAGCAATCAAACAGTCTTCTTCTTCTTTGATGATGAGAAACTCCATGGTTACTCCTTCTTCTTCTTCTTCTCCTTCTCCTGCATTTTTCTCCGGAGTTCCATTGATA
>NW_019104510.1:1649447-1723619 GCF_001995035.1 Momordica charantia
TGTTTATGTCTCTCTCTCTTGGTTTGCCAATCTTTGTACTGTTTTTTATTTATTAAAAACTCCATAGACAAGACATGATCTTAATCATGATTTATGTCTGTCAGCTGGCTTCCTGTTTAGATAAATCTCCCACAAAGCCCACTCTTTCATTAGACTAATATCAAAATTTCTAAAATTTGGGTTTTTTCATTTTTTCTTTTAATGGCAAGAAAAATTTTCAGTTTCTTTCCATTGGGGTTTTACTTTTGCCCTATGTCAAAAGTGGGTTAAAAAGAACAAATTTATTTCTATGTACACTTGCATTTTCCACACTAAAACATTGACTGATATTCAAAGAAACAAAAGGGTTATTCATACAGCCAATTTTCGAGACATGTTTGAATCAGACTGAAAAGTACACACAATAACATGAACTTGGATGTCCCCTATTATTGTTTAATCTAAAAACACATACTTTATTGATTTTAAATATAGGGTTTTTTTTTTGTTCATATATACTAAAAAAATTGAACCTTTTTTGGTTTTTTGAAGGTGATGACTAATGGAAGATTCAAAAGTGTGAAGCATAGGGTATTGACAAACAGCTTGAAGTCAAGAATTTCAATGATATACTTTGGTGGGCCACCATTGAGTGAGAAGATAGCCCCTTTGCCTTCACTTATGAAAGGAGAAGAAAGTTTGTACAAAGAGTTCACTTGGTTTGAGTACAAAAGATCAGCTTACAATTCCAGGTTGGCAGATAACAGGCTTGTGCACTTTGAAAGAATTGCAGCCTCATAATCCTCCCTTTCTTTCTATTTTCAAATATACCCTCCAGATTGTAAACATCGATGTCGATGGAAATATCGATATCTCAATTTCATAGAAATATCGGTGGAAATATCGACAATATCATGGATACTCTCTCTTCATGAGCTCCAACTCCTTTCTTCTTTTTGATCTCTCTTTACCAAAATGGGTTTTTTCCCCCTCTTTTCTTTTAGCTTCCAAACTTAGGGGTTAGGTGTTTGGATAGGTGGGTTTGTTCTTTGATTTTCTTCTCTCTCTCTCTTGTTTACCATAGTTTCTCTTTCCTTGTAATTACACTCTTTATCTTTCCTCATAATACAAAAAGTGTACCCATTGTTTTGATACTTTTTTGAGTAATATTATAATTGCAAGAGGGGCATCATGTACAAGGGTTGAAATAAGTCTCTACTATTAAAAAAAATAAAATGGATTTCTTTTTTTCACCTTTTCAATACGCGTTGTGGAAATAATATATACAACTTGCTGGTGTCTATTTTAAGCGTGTTGAATTGTTTGAAAAGAAGCATTGTTGGTGGCTGGAGATATCTACCTATTTTGAAAAAAGAAGCGTTGTTCTTGTATCTCGAGATGTCTATTTTAGAAATAGAGATGTCCGAACAATAGTAAAGGGGTCGCAAGATTGTCTAAATTATATGTACTTTCTCAACTTTGTATCATACATTGACATTGGAGTGGTCCAATATTCATTTTATATAATGTCTCTCTCTCTTTTAAGATTTTGGCAGTTGGGTTTGGGTCAAAAAGCTAACTTCCTCTCTTTGCATTTTTTTAGGGGCATAGCTCAAATTTGACTTTGTTTTGGGGTTTCCCCCCAAAAGCCTACTTTGGTCAACCAAAAAACGTAGTGCATTTTTAATACTTTGAGATAACTATGAAAACATGGGGCTCTATCCATTATTCACGTGACCAATTAAGTGCTTAAACACAAACCACTTAAACAAATATACTTTCCATCTACAATATCTTTATATCTTAATCCTAAATCTTGTACCAAATGATTTGTTGTGTTCAAAGTCTCTTTTTTTTAGTACTTCAAAACTTTGACCATGCTTTTTCTTAGTTCATTTTTTAATTTTATAGCATTGATAAAGTTTGGACTTGATTCCTAGTTTGCACTTCAAGGTTTGAATGGGACATTTTAATTCAATAAGCTTGAAAATAGTTTTAAATAAATCATCTTGAGGATTGTGGCTCATTAGTCCAAAAGGGCTAGGGTAAATCGAAAGGAAGTTCTCTTTATTTTCTTTTTCCTTTTCTTCATTTTGGATCGAAAAATTGATGAGTTGCGTGAATAAAAAATCTAAGGGAATATGTTCAAATTCCATGATGGCCACCTATCTTAAGAATTAATTTTTATGCATTTTCCAACATTATAGGATCGGACGATTGTCTCGTAAGATTAGTCGAAATGCAGCCTGACACCCTCGAAAAGAAGAAAAAATAGTATGAGACAATGGGATGACAAGATGATAAAAATAAGAAGATGAGGATGATGGTAGATTGTAGGAATAATGAACAAATTATTATGAGAGAGGAGAGAGGAGAGAGAAGGGAATTTGGGGGGAAAATCAAGGGAGGGAGTGACCAGGGAAACAGACGGTGAGGTCGCAAACCGCGTAAAAAAGGTTTCCGCGTTGTTTCTTCATTTTCTTTGGTCTTCTCTTCTCCTCATTTTCGGCCGCAAAAACGTGTTGCCTTCTTCTTCTTTCTTATTTCTTTTTCCAAATGTATTTAGAGCAGAGATGCCAACGGAGTGGGGAAGAGTAAAGATAGAGATACACCCTCGTGGCCTCGTTTTCGACCCCTTATGATTTTTTATTAGATTTTAAAAATCAAAGTTGGTATCAGAGATTTCCGACTATGAATTCTTCTTTATACATGCTTGTATATGGCAAAATTAGTAACGGTATTATTTACTAGTTTGAACAATTAATGTAATAGTTAATATAAATAATTAAAAGATCGAGTCAATTAATGCTTAAAAAAGAAAAAGACATTTATCTTTATAACAAGAGGATGCATGTAGCACATTTTATTCAAGCGATTCAAAAGCTTTGGAAGTTCGACCAACATACATAACCTTAATTTGTATTAAACACTAGATTCTATGACATGATCTCTAAACCTGAGCAATGTCTTCAATGTCAAACAAGAACCATATCTCATTCACCCGATGGTCGAACTCAAAAGGAGAATTGTACTGAGCCACAGTATAAATTGAAGCATGTTCGACGCGGCGACTCTTAGCGATGGCTGCAGCCCACTTGGTGTCGACGAGACTGGCATCCAATGCAGCAGCCTCGGCTCCGATGTTGGCATCGACGACGAAGCCGCTAAACTGTCTGACTGCAACATATGTTGGTTTCCATCGCTGAACATGAAGCCCTTTGGCTGGAGGTGGATCTGCTTGGTTCAGTTTGGGGACATAGAAACTAACCACAAAGGATGATGCACAGAATGGTCCATCACTGGGAGAAACCTCAGAAATCACTGGAGCAGTCATCTCTATCTTTTCATTGTACTTGTTCTTTCCTTGAATGTAATCGAATAATCTAGGACAAGTAATGTAATGTTGTTCAACAAAAATCCCATCTTTTCTCAAACAATTGTAGCAGGTATAATACACATGTTAAGCATTTATGGCAAGTAATGTGTCAAATAAAGTGTAAAAAGAATAAGAAAACAAAAGAAGGCATCATACATTTAATGTAAGGTGAATATCAAAGTCATAAGTAAACGGGAACAATTATACTTTTTTCTTTTTTTTTTTTAATTACCTAATGGACGTCCCGGGGGTATGCGCACTGTTCCCATACTCGTATATACCCAAGAGGTTATTGCTTGGTGGAGTTACGTTCTATGTGACTTAAACCCAAGACTTCAAAAATATTCCTTGAAGTCCCAATACCTCGGGGACTCAGGAACAATTATACTTAACACCTAGCTAATATGTTTTTTCGAGTGCAAACAGCTAATAAGTTACACCCGGCCGGGTTAAAAGTAATTACGAGAGAATTTTAACTGTATACGTACATGTTTGGTACTTGATTATTTTTTAATTTATATAAATCACTTTATGATTTACTCTTCTGTGAAAAACCTCAACACTGTGACCTACTTTTTTTTGGGTTAAAAATTGAAATTTACCAAACACTAATTACTTAATATTACAACAGAATTTTTTTCCCCCTAAAAACACAGTAGACATCAATCCCGAACTAAACTTTTATATGATGCATCTTTACAATTTGGAGCAAAAAATGAGGGTGAAAATAGTAAACTAGGCTGGAAGAAGATAGACTAGTTTTGTAATATCTTTGGTTCATATCTGTAAATATTTATCCAGTAATGGGTACAAAATCACTCGTTGTTATGTTAAAACCAGTAGCCCAAGCCCAAACGTAGAAGTTGAATTTCACTTTGTTAAAGCCCCAAACCTAAAACCCCAGCCAGGCCCAGAAGCAAGTTCGTTTGGAATTCCATTAAGAGAGTCAAGAGGCTTAAATTCATTTTGTTAAAACTCCAAAACCCAAGCCCAGGTCCCAAGTTTAAATTCATTAAAGCCCAAACTCAAGCCCAGTTGTTTATTTGGTTCCCATTATACTCTAAAGGTTACCTATTTTGGCCCATTAATTTTATTTAATCTCATTTTTCTATCACAATTTTAGCACAACACTAATTTCAATACATTTTTTATAATACAATAACCATAATTTTATATTAAATAAATTTCATTATGGGTAGAATTTTTGCTTTTTTTTTTTTTTTTGTAAATTAAGACAAATAGTCATTGTTTTAAAATATGAACCCATACAAACATTTTAAAATGATAGAAATTGAAATGAATTAAAATTGAAAACAATGGACTAAAATAAACATTTTCAAACCAAAATGAACGAACCTTAAAATGACCAAAATAGTATGTTAGACATTTTTTTCAAACCAAAATGAACGAAACTTAAAATGATCAAAATAGTATGTTGGACCAAAATAAACCAAAAGATCACAATAGTATTTTAAACCAATTTTTTTTAGTTAAACATCAGGTGGGGATTTCAATCTTTTAATATATGATATATGCTCAACTTGGCGGCATAACTCGTAGAGTTTAATGAGTTACAAAAGTTTGCATTTCAAGTAATAATCAAATGTGTGCTTAATTTGTAAGTTTGTTAGCCGTAGCATCAAAGGCTTCAAGGATTATATTGAGTCTGGGAGATTAATAAAGGTACAAGAAAGTCCACAACACCTAAGTTTGATTGATTTAACCAAATCTGTGTTCTTCAATTCTCTGATTGAATGAAAAATTAGTTTCACACTAGGATTAGGTTAGCAAGAACAAATCGGATGCAATGCAAGGTTTAATAATTACTATAGCCTTATTCGAAGTTATAGAAATCTAATCTATCACACCAGCCACAGCCAGCCGAACAGATGAGAGATGCAATCAGAATTACAAGTATGGCATTCGCAGTAGAACAAATTCATGAAATGAAATTTGGAAGATGAAGATGAAGATAGTTCTTACTGCAGAAATCCTCGTCTGGTGGCCTCGTGCAGAGAGATGTCCTGAATGGGGGCGGTGGAGGCCCAGACCGCGGAATCGTAGCGGCGAATCTCGTAGCCATCGCCGGTCTCGATGACGTCGAAGCTAGGGCACTCGATACGATTGCAGGTTGGGGGAAACTCGGCGCCGGCCGATTTCTTCGGAGCGATCAGGAGAGCCAATAGAAGCCACAGCTTCACCATTTCCATGGCCGAAACTCGCACAAAGTTGAGTTGAGTGACACAATGAAGAACCCTCCTCCACTCCTTTTTTAAAACCAACTGAATGGATAAATATCCTATTTTCCTTTTAATCAAAACCATATATTCTTTCCAAAATTTAAAATTATGATTTTTTTTTAGAAAAAAGTTTTAATTATTTAAATTTAGTTTTAATTTGGTTCATGTTTCTTATGCAGTGACGAGTTAGAACAAGGAGAAAATAGAGAAAGTACGGTGGAAAATCATGAAGTTCGTTCACGAAAAGTCATGAGTTCGAATCTGCATGCATCCCACATCCCACGTACTGTATTAAACAAAATATAAACTTTGAGATTATAAGAATAATGGATATGGAAATTCCATTAATTGAGTGGTAAAGACTAACGAGAGAGAAATACTTTACATATAGACCATACATTACAGGATGCACTAAAAGGATTATAAACTTCCACGAGGTAAACATGATGAGACAAGATTTCAATAATAAAGAGGAAAAAAGAAATATAGCCAACCAAGAACTTGAATGAACCAGCAAATTTTAATTCACTAAAAGAATTTGTATTCCATTTTTCCTCTTTTCTTTTCCCCCTTTTCAGCCCGAGGATCCGGGGAGAGGAAGTCGCTACCTTCACCTTTGAACAGACACCAAGCCACTCCTTGTGTGCATCCCTAGCTCAGAGCTTGGCTACGCCACCGATGCTCCGCCAGCTACTTTGCTATTGGCTAAAACATAATGTTCGAGTTTCAGTATGATCACAATCACGGCTGCCAGGGATGCCCGGGTCCAGTAGACACTTCCCGAGCCTCAGCCAGCGAAACAGCCATGGCCAGCATTATCTGCTCCTCAAAATTCTGAGGAACAATGGGTAATGCTGCTTGGTTTCCACCCTCAATTGCGTTGGTTGTGGGTAAAGCACATTCGGTACCATTTTCAGTCGAGTCAGAGGTCGGGTAGCTTGTCCCAGCTTCAGCTTCTTCTGATTGATTGTCCATATTCCACTCTCCATTATTTCGCGTTAAGATCATCCTACAATCCGGTACCGTGTCGATCGGGACTTGTGCAGTTGGATAATTTTCCGTGTCAATCGGGACTTGTGCGGTGGGATAATTTTCTACTTCAGTGTTCATCCGGTTGTAGAATTCTGTGGTTCCAGGAAGCATATTGAAGACTGATGAATCTCCATTTGCACAAACGGATGATGGTCCCCTACCCATCTGCTGTTGCTCTGCAAGAGCAGCTATGGCACAAGCCAGACCACCAGATGGTGATGACGATGATGTTCCAGCTAATGGAATGGTGGCTGGAGAGACATATCGACCTTCGGTTGCAGCATATCGATCAGACGAGGCAGCATCGGTGTAAACTGGATCTTTGTGCCTCCCTTTCTCCTGAAAATATCAATTTTTATTCTGTTTAAAGGAGTAATAATGAACAGAACCATCCAACAGCCAAATCAAATGTGAAAGTAGGAGGAAGAACATCAAGCACAAAAAAACACTAGGAAACGAAAAAATGTACATAAAATGCAATGTAATAATTAGAGCAGCAATAGAAATGTTCAGCAATCTATCCCACCCCCACAAAAAAATAATAAAAATTAATAAAAACTATAATCCAGCCAACTGATGAAAAAGACAAATCGAAAATCTTGATGGTAGAATTAAGAAGTGATATTTGGTTTGCTAATTCTCCCTTGGCTGCCATCTTTTCTGCCAAGGTCATTCCAAACTACAAAGAACAAGAACTTCATAGTAATTGTGCTGGGTTGGTCAAGCTAAATTTTCGAAGAAACTTCAACGATGTGGAATTGTACACGTGGCTCAACTCATGAATAGGTTAGGTTGGAAGACCATTTTTCAGAAAGAGAAGATTTAAAGAACTGGAAAGAGATAATCTGGCAGTTAGTCGACAAAATATAGCTCGCAGAGTATTTCGAAGAAACCTTTTCTAGAGAGATTTTCAAAGCACTTTGGTAGTCTAGATAATTAAGTTAAGGTGTTCCTTTTGGATCTTTAACTTGGTGGAATCAGCATGAATGATAAAATCCAACACGGAAATCAAAACCATTCTCTACAACACATGGGTAAGTTTCTCTGCATGTCGAATGAAAATGCGTCCCACCTTGGATGGCCCCTTCCCTTCTCAAATCTGGTTGAACATGTTAAGCCAACCTTAAAGTCTCCTCTCTGCTACCTATCTTCACAAGGCAAGTCTGCTATAAAGCCTAACAACCATCAAGATCAGGAAAGCTGAACAAAAGACTATTTCATAACCATATCTTGTTGCTGAATCAAAGGGGCTTGGATTGGTGTGGGATGGATATTAGCATATAAGGAAAATCAAAAGCTCTTCGGTGAAATGCTATATGATCAATCCTTTGGAAGTCAAGCGTGAGAGAAAATAGTCCTCAATGCATGTAGGGATGGTGAGGGATTTGGTATATTATCGTTATGATAGTCTCTTTATGGGGGTTCTGCAATTAATTACAACAAATATATATATTACGACTTTTTAAAATTCAGATGTCGTAGGCTTAAGTAGATGCTCTATGTAATTAGGTAAATGCACACGAAAGCTTTTCCCCCACACTAAAGATATAAAAAGAGGAAAAAAAAAGACGATCATTGTAGATGAATCCAAGGAATGGGTCAGGGAGGGAGGAGGGAGGCGGGAGGAGGAGGAATCATCTTTGAATTTTGTCAAAGCTGGGGAACTTTGATGGTGTATTTTGCAATTATAGTGAACCATCCAATTCCAAAAAAAAACCTAGACTGACTGGAGAATGTCATAAATTTTCAGATTCAACAGACTATAATAGATGTTAAAATTCATCAAGACATCATTGTGGAAAGTTAGTGTCCCAAAGTTCATCATGAATCATCCTCGGACATTTTTTTATAAGAAAACCGAACGAAAAAATACAAAGAATGTGTGGAAGCAGCTACTTTCATGGTGGCCATCCTATTTTTTTGTATAGGTTCCTCTAATAGATAGTGGGTTTTTTAATTTTTTGTATTGCCAAAATATGAAAGAATACAAACTTCAATACAAAAGAACAGTGTACTCGAAAAGGCTCCCGTACATCGGAAGCAAACTAGGGATTACAAAATGAGGTATAAGTTGTTGAGCATAACAGAAGGGATAGTCACAAAACTCCTTGGATGCAGACCTAAAGAGAGCTATGAATCATCTTCAGTTATAACTGTTGATCATTGGTGAAAATCGAAACCCCATTTTTAAAAGAATCCTTATTGTATTATAAGGTCACTCATGCCATTAAAAACACTGGGGATGAGAATGCTACCAAAGGTTTAGGATATCTTTCACCAAGTAGATTTCCACATCAGGGGAAAGAAAAAAAGAAGAATAGTTTTTCTACCATACGTTAATGAGCTATTTACCTGAATCGAGAGCCAGATTGCTTCCATGACCATTATGTCCTCAAGATCCAGGTCAAATTCATCATCCCTGAAATTTCTAAATGGGACATTTATTAGCTGCCTGTGTGAAAAACCATCTCATAATGTACCATATAATGATGTCTATCAAATTATACACTAAAAAACTCAATCGATCACAATATACCAACAGAACACCAAAAATCAAATTCATCTGGAAATAAATAAAAAATTAGGATTTAAAAATCTGACTTGGGGCATAGGTACTCTCATCTCACATACCCTCGTATGCCCAAAAGAGAATGTCTTCCAAAAGCGTTAATGAAAATTTTTCGAAATCATCTGTTCTACAACCAAATAATAATAATAATTGATCTTGATTCGAAAGTACTGCAACGATTGAGTCTGGTTATAGGTCAAAATCAAACTATTCTCGAAGTGACTTTTTTCAATTCCAATAAAAAAAATAAAAAATAAAAAAAAGAGGCTTGTTATTAGCTAAAACAACAAAATTTTAATAATTTTTTAAAACCAGAAACAGGATTTTCATTGATAGATGAGAAGATATAAAATGTTTAGAAATACAAACTTCTGAAGGAGTGAAAAGAAAACAAAACATCCGAATAAAGAACAAATCTCCCAATGAAGTATTAATGGTGACAAAGCTGGGGCCTATTATCCAAAAAATAGAGAAGATTACAGAGTTGGGGCCATTCACACATTTCCAAAGGAGGTAGGCATACTCTTATTCACCCTTGCAAATCTTCCGATATACACTATATATCTCTTTTCCACTTACCAACCAGGTGGCAGCCACCCAAGACTCTTTCCGAAATACCTATGGGCTGGTAATAAAGAAAAGTACTAATTGGACTTGATTAAACTCCCTCTTCTTGAAGGGGGTTTAGGCATCACCGACTTGAAAATTAGAAACAAGCTCTTCTTGCAAAATAGATATGGCGTTTCCATAACAAAAAAGAGGCTTTATGGAGGAAGACGATTGCTGCCAAATACAGAATAAAGCACTTCAACCTAAAACCGGATGATGTATCTCTACAAACAGCAAGGGATCCGTGGAAGTTTATCCACTGACAGGAAGAATTCATTTATTCTAACATTCATGCAAAGTTGGAAATAGACAAACAACTCTTTTCTGGACTGATTCGTGGAATGGACAGAAGACTGTTGATGAGAGTATACCCCCTTCTTTTCTCTCTGGCAAAAAGTAGAAAAAGCTACTGTGGCTGATTTATGGCACGACCATTCAAGGGTGTGGAACATGAACTTCAGAAGAAACCTCAAGGAGGAGGAAATTCAAGAATGGGCATCAACATCATTATCATCTTTATTATCCCCATTCTACCCATCAAACTCTGATGATATTTGGCTTTGGAACCTAGAGAAACATGGGAACTTTTCTGTTAAGTGACGGACTTCATCATCAACAACAAATCTGATTCTCCCCACATCAGATGTACAAAGCTATTTGGAAAGCATCCTGCCAATAAAGCTCAAATTTCTTATTTGGGAACTAAGCCACTCGTGGCACAACTCTTTCGACAAGCTGCAAAGAAGATCCCCATGGTGGCCTTTATCCCCCTCATGGTGCTGCTTATGTAAGATGGACTGTAAAACGCAAATTCATATATCTTCCTAGTTTGTCCCTTCTCCACCAAGGTTTGGAAGCATTTTTTGTCTATCTTTGGATGGAATCTCATCACTCTGAACAATATAAGGGACTGGTTAACATCAACACTCATTTATCATCTCTTCAAGTGTGAAAAGGCTACCCTTTGGCTGCAAATCAGCATAGCTTTCATCTGGGCCATTTGGAGAGAGAAATTCAAGGCTTTTTTGAGGAGAACGACACTCTCAACAACACTTGATCGAGTCTATATCTTTTTTGGCTACTACTTGGTGTAAAAATGTTGCTCCTTTCAACAGTTATAACTTGAACACTCTTATATCCAATTGGAGAAGCTTCTTGTAACTTCGTTGGATAGTCGTTTAGCTTTTGTTAAATTTCATACATCAATAAAATTGTTTCCTATAAAAAAAAGTATTAACAGTAACGAGGATGGGACTGCTCTATCACAACAATGCTTTCACTGCATTGGACTGCAGAACCATGGCTTTTCCTTCAAACCTGTGACCAGAAGGCAGACCTTGTTGAATTTGTTTATGGAAGCATCAGCGCATTCCACAAAAAGCCAAAATATTCCTCCAATAATAATTAGAGTAGGGGCACAGAATGGATGTGGGCCTGGTCATCTGCTTCCTCCTACGCAGAATGCATCAACTAAGAAACAAATAAGAGAAACGATACATCCTTTTAAGTTTTTCGACATGAATAATTTTATCATTCTTTGGACATTTATACTTCCAAACAGCTTTAATCAGATTGTTATGTGAAACAATACGTGTACCTGTCAACTGGTATGACATACACTTGCACTGTGTATAGGCTAGAGTTCTGAAGACTGCATCTTCTAAAATCCCTTGGTTATTTCAGTTGGAAAATCTGAAGGAAATTCATACAGTCAGCCCACTCGAAAGCCTCTTGATCGATCAAAATTTTCCTAATAGGGAGTTCCCCGTACTTTCTGCATCATTCCAGCCACCACTTATATCTTAGAAAAACTTCCTCAGCGGCTCCTTACTAATCCAGGAGCCCTCTGACAATCTTGTCGCTGCAGCCAGTCTCAAAAGAAGAAAACCGCTCAACTTGCTGCTTCTGCTTTCCTATGGAACCCCAGGGATTTCTTCCGCTAATGAGACAACTCTTATTCATGAACATTCTGAATTGACCGACCCTCACAATTATATTTCAGTTTCACCAAGGCATCTCTTCTCTCCTTCAAAGAAATCACCAAAAATCCATTTCAAGAAACGGTGTGCTTCCAAAGTTTACAGGGCCAAGACCACCATTATTAGGGGAAGGGAAATGATACTCTGGGAAATTTTCTTAGTGGTCAGAATATACGATCTTGTTAATTGAAGTATCATTACCTTTCCCCTTATAATGGTGGTCTTGGCGTTGTAAACTTTGGAAGCACACCTTTTCTTGAAATGGATTTGGAGATTTCTTCAAAGGAGAGAAGAGATACATTGGTCAAATATAATTGTGAAGATGGATCAATTCAGAATGCTCATGAATAAGAGTGGGATCATCAGCCACACTATTGAAAATGAAATTTAACCAAACTAGCTAAAAGATAATCCTTTCTCTATCTAGTTGATTCTAGTTCAAAAAGTTAACCAGACAATTGAAAATGAAAGGAAATAAGGAAGGCGAATAGAATAGATTGAACTAGAATCAACTGTGCACCTACTGGCCTAATAAAGTTTGCCAAAGTCCTTTCTTTTACTAGACTCCAGAACTGTTTGGCGGTGACGTTTCCTTCCAAAGAAACACCAAAATAGATAACTAGCCAGGAACCCCAAGAGCAAGAGTCTAGTAACTAGGTCATGCAAGTCCCACTAATCAGTAATAATTGCTACTAGCATAGATTTAGTCACGTTGATCCCGATGCTCAAAGCCTTTCAAAAATCTCAGAATATCCTTTGAATTCTGTTGTTTTTCCCCACCATCAGCACTAAACGGTCAGGTTATTTGCAAATTGCAAGTGATTGATATTGCATTTGTTCTTACCACTCAAAAGCCCTCCACTATTGGCACAGAGCTTTGCAAAAATGAAACAATCTCTTCTATCTCCTTATCCAACACAGAGCTCCTTCCCCAGAAGAAAGTAGCTCACATATGAAATTCTTCATCTTTTCAACATTGGGCAGTCTATGGTCTACGACTACTTCTCTTAAATCCTGGCCCTTGGCCACCCTTTCAAGAAAAAGGCCAAAACTTTATGGAACTTCTCTCCTTTGTTAACATTTGGGGAAGTTTGAAATGAAAAATAAGCTTTTGTAAGATCTGGGGGTAATAAGGGCGAGGTAGGTATCACTTACTATCATTCCTTTTTTTTACTCCAGTAAAAATTGGAGAGCTTTCTTTGTAATTCTCCCAGTTGCCTGGGTGGATGCCTGGGTGGATATCTAGACTCCCTTCCCACATGTGAGAGAGAGGTGGAGCAACAAGTGGTCATTACAAGTTAATACCTTGAACATGTGGAGAATTTTTTACATCACTCTGAGCTATATAATTTGTTCTGTGTCCAAAAAGTAGGTAAGGAAATTATCCACCAAGTATTTGTTGCAATTCATAGGAGATCAATGTTCGGTAGAAAATTAATCAGAAGAGTTCAAACTAGTTAAATTAAACAATGAAGATCATTCAAAATGACTTTTAATTTTGAGAGAGAGAAAGACATTGAATATTTGCAGAAACTTTTTTGAAGCAAAACAAACCGACGTGTGCTCATGTATGCACAATTAATGGCAAAGAACGAGAATATATATATATATATAAAGGATTCCCTCGCTAGCCTGATAATTCAATTTGTATTAGTGAAGAACATCGATAGCAGAACAAGTACCAATGAAAGGTAACCCTGGCAAACCTGTACATTAATGAACAGAAGCACAGTCAGAACGAAAAGAACCTGTTGCTCCTAATAGGTATAGGAGGTGGAGGCGGTCTGATCGGGGTCATACAAGAATCTGGCAAGCCAACTATTTCCTCATCTTCGGCAGGTGACTGAGAAGATGGAACTGCCAAAACGAAGCACACAAAATGATGATAAATATTGTTCAACAGCCAGAAAGAAAAAATTCAAAATAAAAAAAACACCTGAATCAGTAAAATCCTACCAGCTGCAGAGCTGTATTCAACATCTTCCACAGTCATATCTGCATTAGAGGTGCTTAATTCATGTCTTTTCTGCATTCTCTCCTCATCATCCTGAAGTTCCTGCTGCCGCATTCTAATTTTTGCTTCTATAACACGCTGTTCTTCCTAGTAAATTTTAATAAATGTTGTTTAATGAATGGCATTCAATTGTGGACAGCAGCACAAGATGCCCAGTTCCAGTAAAACACAATACCAAATATGACATTATCAAGTCTTACAATTTGCTCCAAACTCTTCTCTTCTTTTGATTTCACACCTCGATACTCCACAGCATAATTTGAAGTTTTGCAAAAAGGACATCTCCTCACGTTAAGGTATACATGCACGCTAGTGATGAGGTAAATCTTTAAAATTAAAAGGAGCGTTATTAAGAAATAAGAAGGCTTGACATCCGTGGTGAAGGATACTGTGTAGGCCGGGTAGAATTTGGAACTTTCATCTGTAGAAAACACTCTGGAAAAGAAGGAAAATCAGACTAGATAAAATTATAACATAAATCATTTATAAATTCATCCGATTATATGTACCTGTACAAATGCTTTTCATGCAACATCTTGATCGATTGAGACTTGGATAATACTGAAACAGAGGGGAGAAGAAGAAAAGGTTACACATAAAAAAATATAGATGAAAATAAGAAAAATGATAGATATTAACAAAGAGTGAAAACAGAAGATATGTCCTAACACTTTGTAGACATTTAATATTTTAATCCACTACAACCAATGAAGCAACAAGGAAAAATATGAATAAGACAAAACCATCAATATATAGGAAAAGACAGAGCCTTTCAAGATCCAAGAGTGATGACAAACCAGAAAGCAAATGGGGCATTCTTCGAGATCAGAGGCGCATTCCTCATCTCCAGGATAACATGGAGCCAGCTTTGATTCAAGTATGAGTTTTCTAAGTTTCTTATGATCCACTTCTTTATGGTTGTAAAGCCCCTGAGGCCTTGTGTACTTCTCATCAACCATCTGTCTCCTTCTTCCAAGCTTATTACCCATGTAAATGAATTTCCCTGAATTCAATTATTATTCCAAATCTTGAGCCAAACTAAGCCAACAGCGGCATTAGCTACAATTTTCTAGCAATTTCTTTGCTTCTATAAACAAGGAACCACATGAGTTATACTAGTTCCTTGTTTTAACATGTAAAACCTTGGAATTATAATATCATAAACTGCCCTCATGCTACAGTACAGTTGCCATCTGATACATTTCTGTCAATTCGCAATGTCCATGGCAAAGAGAAATTCCCACAATACTGCATAACACGAAAGCAAAGTTTAAAACAATAATAACAGAAAGCTGAGTGCCAGAACTATTATTTTCAAAAGAATCAAGCACTCGTCATCCAATTGTCCAATTTTATCCCTCTGGTTAAAAGCTTGAAGAATTAAGATCACCCCATACCTGTTTTACCATGGCACCACCAGTTAAAGTGTTATTACATGCATTCTCTGAGCTTGAATTCGCAACGGGCAAAATGAAGCCCTAAAAGAAAATATGCTTCAGCAATCAGCACATAATAAAGAACACAATCCGGACGAATTCATTTCACATAACGTTCAGAACCCTAATTTGCCTTTCCTACAAGTTATATACCCAACTACAATCAACATACATAACCCCAAAAAAAAAAAAACTACAATCAACACCCAAAAGATGCCAGAAGCAAAGAAACAAAAAAGAATCTGCAGCACGAAAACATAGAAACAAGAGAATTCACTAATACCCAATGCCACCCAATCGGGGACGAACCCTAAATTCTAGCGGCAGACGGATTACGCGGCAGAACCGAACAACAAAACAATCATTCAAGGCAGAGACAAATTCTCATCAGAAGAGAAAGACACAGAAGCAAACCAAACCAAACCGACCCACTTCACTACACACAGTTCCACACAAAATCACACAAAACCGAAGCAGTTACAGAACACCCAGCAAAGGAAGAGGCAAGAAAAGCAACAAACAAACACGGAATTGAAAAGAATCAAAGAGAAGAAAGAACGAGAGGGGAATTGGCACCTGGAATTCAATTGTTGGAAGAGTAAAGGAAGACAAAATGTGTAAGGAGAGAATGAAGACAGAAAGATTTGGTTTGCTATCAAGACCAGGAACACGATCAGAACCTTCTTTTCTCTCAGACAGATTATGGCTTCTCTTCCTTCTTATTTAGCTTCGGATTTTGCAAATTCGTACCAGCGAAAAATAAAAACGCCAGAAAATGGGGGAACTTTAAATTAAAATTAATGCTAAATTCCAAGTTTAGACCATATTGTAAAAAACTTTGTATTTTGTATTTAATAAATTTGTTAATTTTAAAAGAAAAGATTTGTTTCGGTGGGGATGAGTATTTAGGGAAGGAAGGGGCGGTGGAGTGACGAAGCAAGGAAAGAATAATTCAATATTCACCTTTGCCAAAAAATAAATAATAATAATTAATTAATTAATTAAATATTCTCCATCGTCATACACACATAGATGTAACATACATGCATGCCATCATCAACATCATCATCATCGTTCATTACTCTAAAGCCGAAAGGAGGAGCTGAGTCACCCGACCGCCTTTCTTTTCCTCCAATCACGCGCTTTTCTTTGCCGTGTCCTCCACTTCCCTTTTTTGCTGTCTAACTAATTTTATGTGAGAGAAAGAAATGTAACTTTTGATTCTTATTTATCTAATTTTTTTTATCCATTTTTACTCTGTCCTATGTAAAATTATTAAAATATCTTCATTTTCAAAAAATTAAAATTCTCTCTGATCTTCTTTCTTCCATTAACCTCACACTCTCATCCCAATTTGAATCTAGAAAAGATCTCAAATTTTTAATTTAAAGAATCAATGAGAAATCTAAAAAATCAAAATTATAAAAATTATAAAAATCAATTAGGAATTGGAAAATAATCTTAACTTTTTAATTTGAAAAATTGATTACGAATCTAATAGAAAAAAATCTAACCTTTTAATTTCAAAGGTTGAAAATCAAATTTGGATAAACCAAGATTACATAAATGTCCGAAATTTAACTAAAAAATCAAGATTTCATGAATTTTGGAACCAAAATTGCATAAATGATCGAGAACAAAGATTACATTGCCAAATATTAAAAAAAAAAAAAAGAATCGCATGCTATGCTGGGTCGGGATTGCACAATCCCGGACCGAGATAGTATAAAAATGAAATCCCGGTCCGAATTGTGCTATCTTGGGCCCGGATTCATGCAATTCCAAGTTTTTTTCTTTTTTCTTTTTAAGATTTGAGCATTTATTTTCTCTTTTGTTGATTAAATCTCGAGTATTTATGTAATCTTAGTCCGAGATTGATCAAATCTTGGTTTTTTTTTAAAATTAGATTTGGGCATTTATACAATAA
Source organism: Momordica charantia (assembly GCF_001995035.1). The sequence goes on from NW_019104510.1 coordinate 1,666,609, forward strand.
AAAAGTTAAATGTTTTACATATTAGACTAATCGAAAACAAAAATCAAGAGATTCTCATTAATTCTCTTGTAATTTTTCTTTTATAAGTTTCAAAAATTTTGACAGATTTTATTAGATTTGAAAATAAAAATTGAAAACAGAGGAAAGGAGAACAAAAAAAGGCTAGAGAAATAAGAGGAAAGGAAAAAAAAAAAAAGCTAGAGAAATAAGAAGGTAGAAGAAAAAATAATCACAATTACCCCACTTTCTTTCTCTCACCTCCTTTCCTTTCTTAATTCTTGGGTTTTTTTTTTGTCTAACTAATTTATTTTCCGGCATTTAATGTTTTTTTCCCTTATGCCTAAGTTTCAAATGTAAGGTCATAAGTTCGAATCCCACTCAAATATGTTGTACTAAGAAAAAATATGCTTGCATGTTTGGTTGTCAACGTAACGTTTCGATTATTCTATTTTTTCATTTTTAATGAAGAAAAATGAATTGCACGACTCAAATAGCCAAAAGTTCAAATATGATAAACAATCTTTTTATTTATGTTTTGGACAACACATTAGAAATGAGAACAAGAAGGAAGAAGCTTGTTTTGGTTGTTTCCAAACTTTCTATACAACGGTGAGAATGTTCCAAAAAAAGGAGAAACAATAAATAAAATTTGCAAAATGTTCAAATTTCTAAGAGTAACGTAACCAAATTGGATCTTAGTGACTATTTGTTGTCTTACTTTCGTTGGAACTGTATTTCTTTACCATCATCTTAAAATATAGGTCGATATTTTAAGAGCAAATATGTGTGTCTTACTTTCATATTTGGATTTTTTTTTTCCTTTTGTGACATGCATGATTTTCTTTGAATTAATGAAAAAAAATTGAACCAACCTTTTTTTTCCTTTTAAATTTGAACTAGCCCTACTATTAAGGGGTTATGCTCGAGTTGATTTGGTTAATTAATGTCGTAAAATTATTTTTGAAAATAGAAAATTTAGAGATTAAATAATCATATAGATTCAAGTAGTAAATAGCAACTCAACAATACTATTTGTTCTTAAAAAGATCCAAATATAAAACATAATATATATTAAAAAAAATCTTTTATCATATAACTTGAAGTATTACACAAATAAAACAAAAATCATGTAACATTAAATCACAAAGTTAAGGTTAATCTACAAGTTTAATTACTCAAGGTTATTAAACTCCAAGGGACATAATAGACACAAAATTGAAAGACGTCAAATTAGACCTAAAATTAAAATTTGGTATTAATCGGTTAGCGAATTGAAATGTGTATATATATTTAATAAACTTTATTAAATATCTTTTTAAATTTTATAGAACTTTTAAACATTAGCGGTAACTAAATTAGTAAATTAATCTCAGTTGTTAGTTTTCTTTACAAAGATAAATTGGAAATCTTTTTCTCCATCTAATTTAAGGGATAGAAAATGTATTCCTTGCCTTTAGGCGTTCCTCCTATTTTCATCCTCGAAGTAATTTATTTTATAATTATTTTAATAAATTACTAAAAATGATTAATTATTTGTATAAAATGGATGATTAACAGCAATAAATAAGTTAGTAAAATTTTCTAATTTTTAATGTATGTTTTATTTAATTATTTAATATTTAGTTTAAAAAAAATAAATACCAATACATTTTTTCCATGGAGAATCTAATCCCGATCGATAATCTTTGGACTCGTTCCCAAACCCCTAAATTTTAAGGTGGGACGAAACACTTTTTTATCTCTATTATGCTCTATTGATACTATAGTTTCTAGATTAACCAAATGTCAAATATAATTCAATTAATTAAAATACATATCATCGATTAAGAGGTCAGAAATTTGAACACGTACTTATCCAGATTGGCAAATACATTGTTGGAGAGTGTAGAACACGCGCCGAGCTATGCAAATGGGCGTATTACAATGAAATTAAAGCAAAGCGAGAGGGGGGCCCACAAAATAGTTGTCTTGCGCATCATACCGTTAAATTTGTTGACCAAAAATCCCAGATTTTCTGACTCCTGTCGCCCACATCATTCACCAAACACCCCTTCTAAAAAATTAAAAAAATAATAATAAAATAAAAATATATGACGTGTCATCTATTACCATATTAGACTTCTTCTTCTTTTTCTGTTTTTTTTTTTAAATTTATAAAATTTAATTTTGTTTAATGCCGCATGTCAAAGTCGGTCCAACGATTTCGAATACAGCCAAATCACGTGATAACATAACATCCTTCTTGCTTCATTCCATTAAAAAAATCTAACTTATTCTGTTTGATTGAAAATAATTTAAACTGTTTTTCTCAAAATAATAATAATAATAATTTAAATTGTCCATCCGAACATAGTTCCATCGATAATCAGTCTAAATATTAATGGTTGATTCATTTTTATAATTGTTGAAAACAATATTAAATTTTGTTAGTCTATAGTTCAATTGCATTTAACATAAAAATTAAATATTTGAATCTTGAATATTTAACGTCCAAAGTTAATATACCAAAAAGAAATTTAAATCTTAGAAAATTTTAACCGGATAAGACAAGATATTTAACATTCAATAGATTAAAATCATAAACAGCGTAATAATTTTAATTATTCCACTACCATTTATTTATTCGAATTCAACAACTTTTTTTTAGTAGAAATTAAATAGTCCTTTTCTTTTTAAATCGTTTTGAAGATAACAATAAAGACAAAGCTGAAAAATAATAGGGACCAAATTGTGTATTTTATTTTTCTTCTTAATATATGAAGGTTACCTTTTGAAACTACGATATTAAAATTTTCTTTTTTCTTTTAAAAAATATTTTTTTTTTGAAGTTTAATGGCCCATGTCAAAGTCAGTCCAACAATCCAGATACAGCCAAACACATGATAGAGCTCCCAAAGAAAAGAAAAATTTTATTTAGATTTATTTTAATATAGTTATTTTCTGTTTGTTTCTAGGGAAAATGTTAAGAAGTGTTAGGGTGTTTGGTTCACCCACTGTATGATGGAAGGAGTCAAATTTAGGCAATTATGTGTGTGCATAATGCCATTTCCTAATCAAACCTAATCATAATAATATAGGGTTGTTTAAGTACTTGTAAAATTATTTTAACACTAATCTTGTTTGATTCTTAATCTCTTTCTGTCGATATTGAAATTATGTTGGCCACTGATTCTATACCAACTATGGTATATTTATTCAACGATACTTTTTTGTACTTAGGAGAGAACGTCCTCATCTACCTTAAGAGAGAATTTTTTTTAGAATTATTTAGATTTCTGAAAATGACAATTGACCTAACATACATAAAAACGAATTAAAAAAAGAGAGGAGATAATAACTTCAAAACGGTAGTTACTGAACTTAATCAAACTTTTTTTTTTTTGCCTTTTAAAGTGTATTTTATTTCTAACAAATAAAAAACCTATTTTTAATACTTTGTAAGTAAATTTTGTATGTGTTTACTTAGTATGATCGTTTACGATCAAATTGTTAAGGATCCTATGTTTATAATATAAGTGGGCTACTCCATTCATAGTCAATTAGTTTTGAGATGTAACCCACGAATATTGATATGGTATCATAATCCAAAAGCTCAAACGAACATCCACTCAAAAAATAGAATCTGGTCAAGATTAGTGAACCCAAAAGAGGCATCAATTTTGATGGGGCATGTCAATGATTCCACATTTATTATATAAGTGGGCTACTTCTCTTGTAGAGAATTGATTTTGAGATGAAACTCCGGGATTATTGATACAAACTAATTCTTTAATTAAACTAATGCCAAATGAAATGTTATTGATTAATACGCAGGGAAACTCTCTTCCATGGGAATGACCAGTCTCGGACAGGCTCATATTGGTTGGGTATGCTCTTTCCATAGGCGACTTTCCAGAAGGTCTTCAAGGTAGATATGCTCTTCTTTCTTCTCAGAAAGACCATACTTTTTTTTGGTCTGGGGGCACAGAAGGGAGAGTGGGCCGGGTTTCAAGCCTGGTTGCATGTGACTGAGTCGGGAGAGGGGGGCGAAGAGATCCGCAACTTTCACTGCAAAATTAAATTAAATTTTTTTTTCCGTCTTTCTTTTTCTAGTAAGATTTCAATATCATCCTTCGAGAATCTTTAATCCTCTTGTTCGTCATATACGAGACATTTTAAATAAAACCAAAAGCAAAGCCGTAAACGCGACTAGAATAAGTTTGCAAGAGGAATCATTTCTTTTTGTTTCTCTATCTTATGGAACACAAATTTTCCTCGATGGCTCCTTTCTAATACTGTAGGAATATCATATAGTATTTGGTTCGTGAATATTTACATCTTCAACCTCTCGATCTTACGCTACTAATTTCAATTTGACCTACTCAAAATTAAATTCTAAACTTTTAAAAGTCATCATCGTGTTCCTTAATATCTTTCAGCGTAGCCCAATCTATATATATTTAATAACTTATAATTTAAGATTAAGAGTATATAATTATTCTCTCTAAACAAAATACGTGCCGTAGTGTGTTGTGACATTCTTTTCTTCCTTTACTTTAAATCCTTAACTTTGATTGGATCAATATGATTGGGTAAAGTTCCACAAAACTCAAGCAAGGAATATTTATATCACTATTTTATTGCAATTTTCACACACAAAATTAATTGGGAGGAAGATAAAAAAGTTTTCACTGTTGAGAATTTGCCTCTACTTTTAGCATTACAACATTTTGGCAGAGCATAGTAATTAATCTGTGCCCAAAATGTTATTACAAATAATACTATATTTTTAATCTTCTATGTCATTAATTTTTTTTATTGTACTTTTATAATTACTCATATATACCAAAACTTATATATAATTATATCATTTATCTTAGTTTTAGTTAAAATAACACAGAAAATATTAAATACTTAAAACGAGTCAAATCCGAATATAACCCAGTGGATAGGACGTTCGCTACTTTTTTTGAAGTGGAAAGTTTAGCTTTTAGTACAACAAGTCGAGTACGAGAATTTAAACCTCTAACTTCGAAGAAAATGATGTCATTTACCGCTAACTAAGCTTAGATTGAAAAAAATAATAATAAAAACAAAGAAAAATCTAGTTACATAAGTGAGATAAAATTAGTCAAACTCTCTTATTAGTGGCTTTTCTATCTTCCTTTATCAATATTCATAAGATTATTCAATCTCAAAATCAATCGGCAATCAGAGAATTAGCTGCTTATTATAAACTTTTGTAAGATCCATTTAAATAAAATGTGGGATCCTTGACATCTTTATTTTAGCGGGACGCCCCATATCAAGTTGTCCTTATTTTTCTTTTATTTTTCCCACACACGTACAGAATACATATATATCACAATTTTTAATGTGAGAAATAATACACATCACAATCAAACAAATAGTTGAATTAAAGTTTTAATATCTACCATACAAATTTTTTAACGATGGTTTAAGAAAAGATTTGGAGGGGATAAATATAGTTAAGATTTTTATATAATATTGGGTTGAAAGGTCAAACTAAGAGCTTGCTGTATAATTCATAATTAAGCTACAGAGACTTTTAAAACTTTTTTTTTATTTACAAATCACAACCTCATAAAATTTAACCAAACACCTTAATCACTATATATTAGTTATATAAATTTAAAACTTTTCGACTACACATTGTAAATATTTTGTTCCCCTTCTCAAACACATACAACTAACTGTCTTGCTTCATGGGAAATTAAATGACGTTGACATGTTGATATTTTCATTGATATTTTCATATATATATCTAAGCTTTCAATAGTGGCACAAGTAGTTTCATCAATATTTTCATTATATTATAAAAATATTGTGAAATATAATACTTGGTTAGATATCCATAAATGAGTTAAATTTATCAAACTCATCAGTTTAAACTTTTGAGTTGATCAGTGGTAGTTTATTCATTGTTAAGATACATGATAACAAAATATATGATTATAAATACCAATAATAAGAAAAAGTGAAAATACCTATTCATTAAGATTATTTTTTTTATTATAATACGTGGGATGAAGATATGAACTCACGACCTTTTAATCGGACATAGGTACTTAAATTCATTGTACTATGCACTGGTAAAGAATATTCATTCAATTGATATTTTTCATGGATATTTTTTTTAATCAAAATTTTCATATAAAGGACACTTCCAACACTATTTTCATTTTCAGTGATGTTGATGCAAATTGGGGTGCATATATCTTCTTCCAATGCATTTTTTTCCTTTATTCAAGTATCAAATAATGGTCACTTTCCTAAAAATAATTCTGGTTTCCAACCTTGGAGGGAAAAAAAGAAAAAAAAAAGAAAAGAAAAAGACCATATTGGATTTTACTTTTATGATTTCCTCTCATTTTCTTTCCCTTCTCCTCCTCCTTCATTGGTCCTCTTTTTTTCTTTTTTTTTTTCCCTAAAATCTTCAATTAAGAGCTCTGTCTCTCCTCTCCTTCATTAAACATGATAGGGACCTATTTATTATTACTTTTTTTTGTCTTGGCTAAATCAGCTTGAAAAGTTCTAAGAGGAAAAAAAAAGGGCTTGAAAAGAGCAATCCAATTAGGGCGGAAGGGACAAAACTAGTTGGCAAAGATTTGAAATTTCCTTAGTCATATCGACTTAGAGGTCTAAGTTTGTACTTCCTAGTGAACTTAATGGTGCCGCAGTCTTAGGTATAAAAGAGCAAAACTCGACTCTCAATTATCAAAAGAAAAGAAAAGCGCAATGCAATTAATTAGAGCGCTCTCCCTCCTCTTCCCTTCTAGAAAACAGACAGGACCCCTAATTTTAATGGCCAAATCAACTTGAATGGAACTCTCCCTCTCCCTCTCTTCCCTTCTTTCTTTCTTTTCTAATTTATCGAGGGATCAAACTATTAACTTTTAGGATGATATATCTGTTTTATATATTTGAACTAGGCTCATAGAGAACATTATAGAATCCAAATTTTTCATCAAATTATTATCCTAAACTTTGTAAATCATTAAATTGAAACACTGTTGCAGTTAAAAGCACTTTTCCCCCCTCTCTCTAAAATACTTCAGGAAGATTTTAGACTTTTAAAAGGCCATAATCAAGCAAAAAAAGACACCAACTAATTACACTCAACCATTGTATTTTCCCAAAACAAAAATCAATTAGGGTTATTGATGTTCATAGACAACAGATGTATTAATTAATCACACATGTACATAAACAAAACAAAAAAGGGTAAAAAACAAACAAACAAACAAAAAATAAAAGAATTATCTATCATTAAAATATAAATAATTCTAAGCAAACAAAGTTCATCTGAAGAGCTCAATTAGTATATATATTCAATTCAATCAGAATAAAAATTAGCTCATCAACTCTTGGCCATCTCTCGCAGCACTCTCTGGAACTCCTTAAACGACGAGTCTCTCGTAAGACTCGAGCTCCCGCTCCCGCCACCGCCGCTACGTCTGTCCTCCTCCGCTGCTGCTGCCGGATCCTTCCCGGTCAGCTTCTGCACCACCGTCTTGAAGCTCTTGGCATCGGTGTGCACATATTTGGTGTCAATAATCACAACCCTAGTGGAAGGAGCTTCTCCTCCTGCCATTAATGGAGGCTTTTGGGGGCTCTGAAGAACAAAATCAGAGCAAAAAGGAGAAATTTTTAGAAGTGGGTTTTGATGGGGTTTGGGGTTTTAATGAAAGGGATGAATGATTTTTATAATTATAGAAGAAAGATGGAGAGAGAGACAGAGAGTTTTAGTTTTTTTGGAGATGAAGGAAGTTGACCGTTGTGTTGTGTGGATTGGATTGGGTCAGAGCAACCCATTGTAGAAAAATTATAATTAATAATATCATTTCAAGTAGAAAGAAGATGCTGTATCTTTGACTTTAAAACCCTAATTTATTGCCAACAAATTGACAACAAATTATATAATATTTAATCAGGTCTCACTTTCATAAGAATTACTCTTTTATATATATATATATATATATATATATATATATATTTTAAACAAAGAATTACTCTTATATTATATTATATGCAAAAAAAAAAAGTTCATTTTGTCTCATTTTATGAAATAATTATTTTGAATATTAAATCAGAACCCCAACTTTTCATGAGAGAGCGTATTTTTAAACAAAAGATACTCTATTATTTGAATGACTACAAATAGTCTATATGTATTTTTGTTTTGAAGTATAGAAAAATTCTTCCCTCAAAATTCTTATCCTCGTTTCTCTCTGAACGATTACTTAAATATTGATGTTCGTTAAGTCCTATGATTGGAGTGCTACACTCACAGATTGATAATCTGTCTTATCTTTAGAGACAATTCTTCGTGTGGTTAACCACCATAGAGGAAACAAAATTGTCTCAAAAGACAATACTGCTATTGGGTTTGGATTGTTCAATTTCGTCTTAATTTCTATACATGTTGCTTTAACACATTTTTGTCTTTATATTTAATAAAATAAGTCAAAATTAATATATTTTTATCGAGATTTATAGAGTTGTTCCATCTTAAAATCAATTGACAGTGAGAGAAGTAACTCATACATTTAATTAATATTGTTAGATATTGTTTTATCTTTTCAATGTGAGATCCTTAACACTGTGACCATACATTTAGTTCACGTGTTATTCTTAGAAAATTTGTGATTGAGTACAAGCGTTTTCTTGAATAACGAGGCAAAACTATATTTATATAGATGCTAATTTTGTGGTCGTGTTCTAGCTTTTGTTTTGATTGGAATTTATGTATATTTTGGTGTTAAATTTGATTTTTTCCCCTATTTGTTTATGGGCCAAGTTTTAGTTCTTTAGTGAGTTTAGTTGGATTTTAGGTGCTTTTGTTAAGCTAGATTTCGAGTTAATTATTTGTTGACGAACAACATTTTAGCTTATTTTAGTTTTGAGGGCAATAATATATATTAATGAACTTATTTAAGCTATTGTTTAATGAGATAAAATGAAAATTATCGAAGTTTGATGACTCATAAAGTATACTTTTTTTTCTTTTATCATATATATTTTCTCTATTTCAAAATTATAACTAAATTTCATGCGAGTTAATTTTTTTCAATACAACTTATGGGGTGAATATCCAAACTCGTCACTGGTTGACATAAATGAGTTAAAAAAAAGTTGAATTTCTTCAACTTTAGAAAATGTATAAATAGATTAAAAAAGAAGAGGTAAATTAGATACTTTATCTATTAATTAAATTGTATGTTAAATGAGATATTAATTATATTTGTAATATTGAAAATTGATATACGTGGCTCAATAATTAACCTTAGGTAATATCTCTTTCAAGTTATTTTGGACCACTCATTTTCTCCCATCATTTGTAGGGTAGTACAAGATATTTTGGTAGGGTTGTATTTGTTGTAGATATTACGTTTTTATAGCTATAAATGTTTATTAAGATATTTAATAACTATTGATTATATATGCTTTCCCATATATATATATTTATTTATTTATTGATTTTTCTTTTTTTAGTATACAACTGGAGATCAGGTGGAGAGAGATCGAATTCACATTCTCTTAGTTGAAAATATATGTCAATTACGGCTTATCTATGATCGTTTTAACAAAATATATTGATTGTAGATGCTCGAGCCATTATTATTATTATAACTAACTTTTTTTTTAACTTTACTCATCTCAATAGTATGTATTATCACCGAGTAATTTTTTTCTAAAAGAAGAAAAATGATAAATAAAAAAATGATAAATGATAAAGGATAATACTACCAAAATCAACATAAGCTATAAATTTTCTTTAAAAAAAGTTATATCATTTATAAGTTTTGTTGACTTATCGTCTTTCTTCTTCTACTTGTCTTTTCTTTTTTTCTCATTTTCCCTCTATTTGGTTTTCAACATGTTTAAATTTCAAAAGACAAAAAAATATAATAATAATAATAAATAAATAAACAAACAAATATACTATCCATATAAAATATTATCTATCCATTTGAACTACTACAATACTTTAATATTATTTTTTTTCCTTGAACAAATATATCACATATTTCAATAAAAAAATTGTCTAACTTGCCAACTTCTTACCAACTAATACAAGAGAATATATCAACTTCGCTAGTTGATCTAGAACAACCAACAATATCAATGGGTTTAAACTCTTTTAGTTTGTCAAAAGAAAAATAGTTATTTTAAAATAAAATGTGTTTATATTTATCTCAAGATACGGTCCATCAACAAAGACATGATACCTTGTGGTATCACCTACCTATAAATTAAATATTGATTTCTCTCAGGTTCGGACCTCAGGACGAATGTGGGTGTTCCAATTATAAAGGTGAAAAAAGTAAATAGCTATCGATTCCATATTATAAAAAAAGGACATGTGTTTAATAAATATTGTCAAACTATTCACTTGACAAAAAAGAATGGGTTTTTCTTGCCGTTGAAATCTTGAACTTTTGAGACAGACATTTTGGGTTTTTGGAGGATCAACATGTATATAAATTAAATCTCTTTGAAAAAGTGATGATGAGAATACCTAATAAATATGGACTTTTTGGTTTGAAAAGGAACAATAATGTAGAGAGACCCTTTTACAACCTTGGTTTAGAAACATCCACATGACTTTTTGAATTTGTCAACTCATGGAATCAATGTTTTTACAATTGCCTTGCCTTAATTCTCTTCAAAGGATTATTTGAAATAGTAATATTCTCAAAAGGAAAATATTCTTCATCTTCTAGACTTTTTTTTTTTCTATTTTTCTTTGGATCCTCATTTCTAACTTAAATCATCAATTTAGTCTCTAAACTTTAAATCATATTTTTATTTAGTCGGTATATAGTTAACATGAATTAACGAAATATTGATGTGACATATACTCATTGTTTATCTATTGTTGGTCTCATCATGCCAATTCAGCAACCTATGTTACTCAAATTTTGTAGGACTAATCTTATGACAATTAACCAAATATAATTTATAAAGTAATGCTAAAAAATAAAAAATAAAGTTAAAGCATATTTAACAATCATTTCATTTTAATAGAATAATATAAATGTATTTAAATTTACACGAGACCTATTAAGTTGGAAATCTCTTTCACATAATTGTATAGAAATATTCAATTCATAATTATCCTTTTGATAATTTGGTGAGAAAAGAAAAATCCCCTTCTCATCGTACGTATTATATATAATTGTGTGTATGATTTTCCAAATACCTTTTGTATAATATGATTTTTTTTTGGGCAAAAAATAGTTTTTGAATAGTGAAATATTTTCCCATCTAGCTATCTATCTAGGGTTTTAAATTTGATGAGAGAAGAAATCCAAGCTAGCTGACCAAGGCAAAATCAATAGTTGCGGTCCTAAATGGGAAATTAAGAAAAGAAAAATACTTGAAATTTTCAAATTTTCTCTTTAATTTTCTCTTTCATTTATTGAATTGTTCATATTATTTATATTATTTTTGCCTAGGAAGAATTCTTTGTAAAGTTTTATTCAATAAAACCGTGGGGTTGTACCATAACATTGTGTGATTTTTGAATTTAGGAAACTATATTATGAGGTATAGATGCATGTCATCGTGATTCGATAGAACTAAAGCGTCTTGAACTAACCATGAGTCGTGCATGTGTACACGTGCATTTGAGACAATGCGCTCTCGTACCCAAATTATAGTCATATAGTGGTACGACGTAAATTTCATATTAATATAATAGTATCTTTGAAATTATATAATATTCTTATATATGTTTTTTTCTATACATTCTTATATATGTTCTTAGCGGTTGAGAATCTATATATATAAATTAAATTTATCCAACTTATAAGGTTAAGCTTTTGGGTTGAATGTGGTGGTTTATTTATCATTAACATGATATTAGAGCCGGAGATCTTATGTTCGAACCTTGTTGTTTCCTCCTTAATGGTGGTTTATTTATCTTTAACATTAACTTACTAAGAGAACGTTTGTCTTCGAAAATAATTTAACTTATCAGCTACATATATATGCACTATCTTTTAAAATGAATTAAAATCATATGTCATTTATTGAATTTTAAGTTTGTCCATAAAGTGTTTAAAGATAAATAATAATAATAATAATAACAACAAAATTTTAATCTTTAATTATTTGATCCCGACAAAATAGTTCTTAGTTTTATAGTTTTTATTTTAGTTTCTTTTTAAAATCTGATATTTTATTTTTTCGAAGAAAATTGATAAATTTCTCTCCTATAAATTATTTAAAATTGGTTAAAATACAGATTTGATCCCTATATTTTCATTAAAGTAATGATTTAGTTCTATTTAGTTCATAGATTTTTAAAAGTAACGATTTGGTCCTCGAATTTTCAAATTAATAATAATTTAGTCATTCGTTAGAAATTTTAACTATTTGAAAGAAACTTTAATTTTAATGAAAAAAACTTCCCTAAATATTCCCAATTTCAAAATACGATTTCTTTCTTTCTATCTATTTTTGTAGTCATGCTATTGAACAAATTAATATCAAATGAAGTAATTTTTCCTATTAAACAAACTAATATCAAATATAACAAATTTTGATAGTCAAGTACAATATTATTAGATTTGCCACGGCTAATAATAAAAATTTTATTCTTGTACTTAAAATGCACTAATTTTTTATTTTTAGACTTAAAAATTACTCCCTCCTATTTTCAAATTAATTTCTACGTTTCAAATGTCGCAACACCTTAAATAAATAAATAAATAAACAAACACACAAAGATCCTTCAACTTTTTTTTTCTTTTCATGTGTTTGAAATGGAATAGGGGAAAAATTGAGTATAAATAGTACTAATAAATGTCATATTGAAGAATTCGTAAAATAACTTTGGACGAAACAAAATTATTTAAAAATATTAGGTAATTAATGTGTCAAATATCGTACAAATAATTGAAAATAATTTATTTATACATAACTTAGATAAGAAATAATTGAGTAGTATTTTTGGATTCTCCCTTTTCTTTTTATTTATTCATTTTAATATATGTTTGGATTTGAAATACTTCATATTTTAATTATCAATATAATTCTTTGTATCCTAGAGTGATTATTTTCCTTGGTTTGTTGTCGGACAATAATTATTAAAAATTAGGTTTAAATTATGTCTCAGTTCTTGTCATAATTTCTATTTTTGGTCTCTAAAATTTTAATTAGTATTTTATCTCAATCCTTGAAAAGCATAAAAATTATTACAAACAAGTTCAAGTCTTTGTTGAATGATTGATAAAATTAACGTTAAGGACGATTAAAGTAATTTTTTGCAAAGTTTAAAGGTTAAAGCAGAATATTTAAAAATGGAGATGAACAATGAACATTTAAAATTTTAAAAACTACAACAAAATAGTTAATTACGAAAGTTCATAAAATTAAAATAAAATTTGAACCTAAAAAATATTATATTTAATAATTAATTTACTCTATTCTATAATAATAATAATAATTTTTTTATCCTCTTATGACGTGTTATATAATTTGCTTAAGAAACACACTTTGGAGAAAAAGAAAAAGTTGACATGTAATTGACTTTAATTTCCACTTTTTTAATTTACTTATGAGAATTTATATATATTAGAAAATCAAATTGAAAATATGAAAAAAAGAAGAAAAAGAAAAGAGGATGGAACATTCAAACTTATGATGAGGAGATATAGATGCTTAGAAAAAAATGCAAAAAGTAATATATTTACTATGCTATTTTTTGACTTTTTTGTTTGCAATTATTAATTTAATGCTTTCAATTCAAGAAGTGGTTTTAAATATTGATTAGATTTAATACTTGACACTTGACTTTGAAGCTACATTTTCAAAAGGAAATATAAATATTTTAACTTGGTTTGAAATGTGATGGGAAAGATGTTTGATTTATACTAATTTAGATGGTCAAGCATTTGTGCTATTTCAATGCTTATTTTTTGAAAAAATAATTTTTTTGAATAAATATTGACAACTTAGTCGGTATAGTTCGAGATGGTCCAACGATTAAGACAGGAAGGTTTTTAAAGAAAAAAAAAAGAATTTGGAATAAAACCAAGAAATTAATTTTTTTTGGGATACCATCTTCAAAACTAAAATATTTCGAATAATCACAAAAAAATAATTGTGTTCCTAGATGGTTTAATGATTATATTCATTTTTTTTGTTAAAAAAAGCTAATCAATTAAATTAACGACAAATATAGATGAGATAGAATTAAAATGAAAATAAATCTAAAAAGTTATGGAATAAAAACAAAAAATTAAAATTGTACGTTTTAAATTCAAATATTGTAGAGTGAGAATTTAAACTATTAACCTTTAAAATGGTATCGTACGATACCCACTATTATATGTAAATTAAGTTTATATACATGACAGAACGATAAATTTAAAAAAAAAAATTGGGGATAATATTAAAATTTCTCAAACATTGTCATATTGTCTATGCATCTTGTCCATCAACTCAGAATTTTGATCGATAGAAATAAGTATGAGATTGGTATTTCTTTGTTTGGAGCAAGTTTTTATGGGGTTGGATAATAGAATAATTTATTCTTTGACATAATTTATACCCAATTTTATGGGTTTTCTTTTTTCCATCTCCCTTTTCTCCTTTTTAATCTTCTTTTTCCATATCTTCGTATTTAGAAAAAAGAAAAAAAAATATTTATTTACATTAAGGATGAATAAACTATCACTCAACAAAAAATTTAAGCGGATGGGTTGATAAATTTAATTTATTTATATAGATTCTCAATATTTAATTAAAATTAATTCATATAAATTAATTAGTATGTTTAAATTAAGCTTATAATTTATAATATTATATTGTAATTTAAATTAATTAATTGTTCGATAATTATAAATTGATAATAATTAATAAATTGATTTAAATATGTATTTAATTTATTTTTATGGGAAAATATATCAAGCCAATGCAGTTGATTTTTATTGAATAGTTAGTTAACTAATAATATTATTAATTATTAATTTCAATCGTTTAAAACTAATTTTAGTGAAAGAATTCATTGAAAGTTTATAATTAATTACTCGATTCAAACTATTCACTGATTTCTAATTAGTTAATTTAAATTAATGACTTCGAATTGTTTAGTTAATTAATTAATATATCATAATTATATTACATTTCTAAGATTACTCCTATTATATCTCGAAAAAAAAAGATTACTCCTATTAATTATAAGGAACATACTTGCTCAAAATAAATAAATAAATACAAACACAATTTATTCTCATGTAATGTTGATAATATTTTCATACAAAATCAGATACAATAATTTTTTTTAGTGATCAGAAAATAAGAGATTCAATAAAAAAAACAGAATTGTATATTTTCTATAAAAAAACAGAATTGTATTTTTATGCGTTTGATGGTGGATTTAAAAATTGAATGTCAATTTCAAAAACTGTTCAATCTGTGTTTAGCAATATATTTGTAAACTAGTAGTAGTTATCAACTAAATATTTAGTTTAATGTAAAATAATATTAATTAATTTATTATAAATTTTGTATAATTATTATTTTAAAATGTTTTATAATTTATAATCTATTGTATTTTACATGGTTTAATTTTAACAACAATGAAATGAGTTTATAACATGAAATAATATATTCATAAATTTTTTTTATCCTTTTTAATATAAAGTTTAAAATTCCAAAGTTGAAAATACAGAAAACATAAAAAGTTGTTTTTAGAATTTTTACTTTTTGGATCACAAAATTCGAAAACAGTTTTAAAAAACAAATACGCATATTCATTGAATCCTGATTCTACAAACAAGAAAGTGAATGTGAATTGCCAAGCCTAACTATCATACATCTCCCAACATACATTTTATTTTCAAAGCATCCAAATCAAACTTCAAAACCCTAATCGTCCCTAAAGAATTTCATATGATCTTAAATTTCTTCATAAGAGTTCCATCTCCATTACTTCCTTTTCCTACGTTTGAATACTTTTATGCTCTTATACTTTAGTTTAAAAAAATAAAATAAAAAAAGGTCTCACACAATGACGACTAAACAAAGAATAAGGGATGGATCAAATTTTGATCAATTTTTGTGAATATAATTTACATAAATTATTCGATAAAGCTTCTTCCATTTCAATGATATCGGACTATCAAAATAATTCTCACGAGTTGGGGGCTTTGGCAGGTGTTCAAATTTTCTTCAGTTTTGTGAATCAGGAAGATAATACGACTACTTATCGACTGACGCGTCTGGCTTTAGATTCGTCCGATCTGCATGTCTGGGTGGAAACGTGTCCATCGACTGTGTCTCTTTGCGTGGAGGAAGATTGTTTTCGTCTTTCATCTTCTGTGTAATGGTTTTTTTGCATTTTCATTTGCTTCAAAAATAAAAAAAATAAAAAATAATTCTCACGAAATTCTTGCATTTCATATCAGTTTCTTTTTATTCCTACAAAGCATTTTCTATTTATTCAATTATTAAGCTATTTTCTTATTGGTATAAGAAAAAACTTGCTAGCAAATAATAAAAAATGGATTTGCCTTAAATGGTATGAAATATCTTATCTTAATTACCGCAGATCAAATCCTCAACCAAAAAAATAATAAAAAATAAAAAATAAATAACAATAATAATAAAAGTTATGACATATCAAGAAAATAGGGATTAATTTCGGCCTTAATTATTATATTTCCCCCTCCCATGGATCCAGTACGGCACAACTCACAGCAATTCCCAATATTCACTCTCCATTCACCGTCGGATTCTCTCATCCCCAGTGGGCCCTCATGAATCGAATGGTCCATAATTTTGATTACCATAGACCCTACCTCACAGGATAATTACTACAGAAATTTTCAGTCCCGAATCAACCAGAGAAACTAAAGCCCTCTTTTAAACTTCTTCTATGTATGCATACACACATTTCCAAGTTTGGATGATAATTATGAAGAAAATTAAGACTAAAAACCCTTAATTTTCTTCCTTATTAATTAAGATTTGTGATCCTTTCTTTTAATAAAGAGATTATTTCTATATAATATTTATTGACCAGACCAAATGCAGTAAGAAGATGAAAAAAACATACCAAAAACAATTATCTAACAATTTGGTATCAAAATATCAACCTGAATTTCATTTTTAGAAACTCTATTAATCATTATCATGTATTTATAAAGCCAAAGCCAATCAATCCCATTTCAGAACCAGAGAGAAGAAGAAGAAGAAGAAAGAAGAAATGGGTCTGAAGAAATGTGGTGTTTTTAGGGTTTTTTTGGTTGGTTTTTTCTTGTTTTCCATCATAGAAGCTCATGGTGGTAAGGCCAAATTCTTCAATGTTGTCAACTATGGAGCAATCCCAGATGGAAAAACAGATAACAGTAAGGTAAATATACTAAAAGAATGAAAAAACATGTTTAGATAACTGTTTTTTCTTACTCGTAATTAGGGTTATAGTTATTTTTCTAGTAGAATCGCATGTCTTTGTTTTTCCAAGCGACAACCCAAAAAATTGCACTTGAAAGTTGTTTCTTGGAATAAATCTTGAACTAGAGCAAAGTTGAAATGGGATTTTTAGGCATCTTTGAAGCGTGTTTAGAACGAATGAAAATTTATGACATGTTTAGATAACCGTTTTTTCTTGCTCAATTAGGGTTATAATTATTTTTTGGATAGAATCACGAGATTAAGTAACGATCCAAAAATTATACTCTAAAGTTGTGAACTGTTCCCAATTTCATTGAGCAAAAATTGAAATGAGCTTTTCAAGAATTTTTGTAGAGGCATGTTAAGAAAATGAATGAAAAATTAAGGCAGGTTTAGATAACTGTTTTTCTTACTCATATATGAAGACTTTGTAGTTATTTTACTTTTAGAATCACGAGATGATATTGTATCTTGATCCCAGATAAATATACTTAAAAGTTGTTTCGGAGAATAACTCTCGAATGATTATTTCGAACTCGATCTATCGCGAGAAAACTAAAATGGGTTTTTTTTTTCTTTTTTTGGGAATTTTAGGCATTTTTGGAGGCATGGAGGGATGCATGTGGATGGAAGGGGAGGGGTAGGGTTTATATCCCAAAAGGAACATTCAAGTTGAGAAAAGTGCTTTTCTTGGGTCCATGTGAGGGCCAAACTGCTTTTGTGATAAAGGGGATTCTAAAGGCTCCTACCGACATGTCGTCTCTATCTGCTGATAGTTGGATCAACTTCCGATATGTCGATCGCTTGACTGTTTGTGGAGGTGGCTCCTTGGATGGTCAAGGTGCTATTGCTTGGCCAAGAAATGAGTGCAAAAAAACCCCTACTTGCCTCTCCCTTCCTACCGTAAGTTTTCCTATTTTCATTTCTCGTCTCTTTTGATAGATCTCTAAACTTTCAATGTCGTGTTTTAATACCTTTTAAAGTTTAAGGATCTAAAAGATACAAAATTGAAAGTTTAGAGACTTATTAGATACAATCTTAAAATTTTGCTATAAACGTTTTTGTGATTTCTATGATTTTTTCAGACAATGAAATTTGATTTTGTCACGAATGGAAAAGTTCATAACTTGCGATCGATCAACAGCAAGAACAACCATTTCATGCTTTTCGGATGCAGCAAGATAAACATCACCAACATCCATATCTCCGCCCCCGGGGACAGCCCCAACACCGATGGAATAAAAATTGGAAACTCCGACAGCATCAACATAACAAACTCGATCATCGGCACTGGAGACGATTGCATTTCGATGCTGTCCGGGAGCAAGAACATCCACGTCTCGAACGTGGTTTGCGGCCCGGGACATGGTATCAGTATAGGAAGCTTAGGGAAGTACGAGAATGAAGAGGATGTGATGGGGATTACAGTGAAGAATTGCACTTTCAGGAACACAACTGATGGTGTGAGAATCAAGACGTGGGCTTCATCTTCAACTGCGGATGCTTACAATATTCACTATGAGGATATTTTCATGGACAATGTTAGGAATCCCATCATCATTGATCAACAATATTGCCCCATTCCTCCATGCAATCAACAGGTAAATGTTTTTAAGTGAAGTATTTTTTCTGGTGTGAAATTGGTTCGGTTCGGTTGGGTTTAGTTAGATTTCGAGGGTGTCGTAGAAAACATAATTGATCGAGTCGGGTTAGTTTGGATGGAGTAGGTATCTTCAGGGGTGCAAATAAGCAATGTGAGATTCAAGAACATATGGGGAAGCAGCAGTTCAGTCACGGCAGAGACATTGAGATGCAGCAAAAGCAGGCCATGCAAGAACATTGTGCTTGAAGACATCAATCTCATCAGCTCTGACAATGGAAAGCTTTTTTCTTCTTGTTTTTCTGTCACCGGCTTCTCTTATGGCTATCAAAATCCCACTCCTTGCTTGTAGAAATCTACACAATTAGCTTTAGCTTGTGTGACAATTACTTTTCTTTTACATGTTCCAACTTTGTTATCGTGTCAACTCATTTCAATTGACGTGTTAAAGAGTTTAAATGACCATGGAGTCGTTTCCGAAATATCCTATAGATCTTAAAGAGAGAACCTTCAAGAAAATATATTTGGTAACAAGAAAAACACGAACATCGCTAGTAAACAGATGTCCAATAACATTTCCAAAGGTTAAAGAAGAACTCATCATATGAGGCGTGATCATCTGTTTTCTTTTTTCTCTTTCATTGAATTTTCAAATCAAGACTCTTATTTTTTAGTTAAACAACGAGTCAGATTCGAATCTTCAACCTCTGAGTCGAGATGCCTTAACCATTTGAGCTAAGATTCGTTTTAAAGAAAAATTGCAAGCAAAATACTAAAATAGCACACACAAAAAGTAAGTGATAGAGAAAAGTAACCATAAAATGAACTCCAACAATAGAAATAAAAACATAAAACTAGTTAGTGATAGAGGAAAAACTAAGGACTTTCTCAGTGGGGGAGGAAACAAATTGTCAAAGATTGAAACTAAATCAGATGAACTTCAATTGAAGAAGAGTTATGAACATGGTTCAGCCACAAAGAAACTAGCTCGACTTCTGTGACATAAAAGTTTGTTTCACCAACACCTTCAACAATTCACAAGTTGTCTGAATTTCACTTGTCCAACCAACAGTTGCAATAAAAGTGTTTCACCAACATTCGGGACAATTCATACACATTTGTCTGAATTTCATCCACTGATATTGGAGAGAGTTTGCTTCTAAGATGCCTTCAGGCATCCCGGGCGAGTAACTCGCGGCCTAACAGGCGTCTTCGAAGGACTTACCCTGCCAGAAAAAAGAAGAAAAAATTGGGGAAAAAATGTAAATAAACAAATGTATGAAACAAAATAGAGGACGGTGAAGAAACCAGACCTGATTGGCTGAGAACCCAAGATCATGCCACTACAATTGAGCGCTTGAAGAGCAGTCTCTGCCTGATCATGGAAACAAACAGAACTATTCTTACAAAAGGCAAAAACAGACGCTTCTGCGCCAAAAAATACATCTCACTCGAATATTTGATGAAATTTGAGATAAAATTTGGAAAAGTCGTAAGCAATGAAAACAGACGCCTATGAGTTGCTCCCAGTGTAATATGTTCCGCAATGTGAGTGATGAATAAAAATTTACATTAAGCAGTAAAACGTACACCTGAATATCAAACAGAGAAGAGATCGAGACAACGAAGCATTTTATCCACATACACATCAGATGGTGCAGTCTACAAATTACAAAATTTAGATGCTTCAACACCCTTCATTCTTCCAGTTGATCATTAGGCCTGTCCGTGATCGACTCACTCACAAGTTTCGACACTCTTAAAGTTGCTAAAACCTCCTTCGTGACAGATTCTCCTTTACAAAAAACTGTCTAGGAGAAGCACCCAAATTTCTTTGCATTCAGGCTAAGTTCATAAGCTAAACTAATGACAGAAAAATGTGAGTTCAATGATCTAAGAAATGCAAACAAAAGAATATGTACTCGTCAAAGAAAGCTAAAAGATATCTCTGACAGTAAGCAAAAAAATTCCAGCTACCTAAGAGTAGATAATTTGCAGAGTACAATTTTCTGATGGCTCTCTCTATCATTACAAATTAGCAAGGACCCCAGATGAATAACACAAGATTAAAACATCAACTTTCATTTCATTCCAAAAAAACAAAAGGACAACGTGACTCTGCATTCAGGAAGCCATTTAAGAACATTACAATGGAATCGGTGGGATGAAGCACTATCTGACTACAGAAGGTGTTCTTTATTGAGTTTCAGAATCGTGTTGAGAGTTGTAGCCCAAATTGAAGCACTATCTGAGTACAGAGGGTGTTCTTTATTGAGTTTCAGAATTGTGTTGAGAGTTGTAGCCCAAATTTTTTTACTGATGATTCTTTTCTTCATGATTGAGTCATTTTTAAAAATTAGAGTATAAGAAATAGAAAAGATCCTTGAGAGATTGTAATCAATATTAAGTATATAATATAATGATATTGATGGTTGGTCATACTTTTTGATGGAAAGATATACCAAGTCAAACAGATAAGAAAAAGCATACTGGAGCGAACTCAACAAAATTTAAAACCATATGATTAACTAGTGTAATGCTGTAGAGAAAAAGCTTACCAGAGCAAACTCAACAAAAGCTATACGGGTTGAATGCAACTGATCGCCCAGCAACCTCAAGCGAGTTACCTACATTCAAAAGAAGATTTTAAGTTAACAGTCGGTCTAAATCTTCGAAACACACCACCAATGAAAATATGCCATCTGCTTATATCTTACCTCACCACAAGATGTTTCAAAGAAACTCTTAACTTCAGCCTGAGATACCTGTAAACAGAAAATATAATAAATAAAAAGTATTTTAAAATCCCAATATCCTTAAAATTCGTTAGATGTTGGGCTCCTTCTTGGGATGTCATATTTGTCAGTTTGTTTTTTTCTGGCCCTTTGGTGAGCCTTCTTGTATTCTTTCATTTGTCAAAATGAAGGCTTGTTTTCTCCATTGTAAGAAAAAAAAAAAAAACAAAATTCACAAGCATCACTTTCTTTTGCACAAGTTGAAGTTAAAGCATCACGTTTGTCATACAATATCCTATAAGTCCTACTATAGAGCCACATCAGGCCAACATTTTCATAGAATTTTTGTTTCCTTTTTTATATTCTTCAAGATTTCTTCCTCGTATTTCTAATGATATTCATTTGAAGACGCTCTGATGGAATACCGAGAAGCACGAATAGGGAGTCAAATCGGGAAAACAGGGAGTTGTGCAGTTCAGATTGAGATTGAAGGAGATTAATGAGTATGGACGGGCAAGAAGACTATTACTTGATAAAAATTAGGAAACATTTGTGCCATCGTGTCATCAGAATTAAGATCAATATATTGTATGCAACAGCATAATCTAAGTCTTTTCCTTTTTAATGTTTTCCACAACCACTTTTCTGATTAAAGAAAAAAAAAAGTAAAACAAACAAGCAAAAATAGGGGCAAAACAACAAAACAACACAAGAGTAGAACAATACTCCTCAGAAACTATGTTGTGTCTTTCCACCCATTACATTTCTCTTTCTGATATTGATTTTTTAAAATTAGATAAATCTCGGAGCAAATGTCCAGAACCAGAGCAGAAGATATGAAGAAAAATCAACAGAGTTGAATTTATATATATATATATATATATAACAAACAAAATTTCACTGAATAAATGATGATATGCACAAGGCTAGTACATGTCAATTAAGTTATAAAAATGGACCCCAATTGGGACAAATCATAGCAGGATGGAATTGAATAAGAAACAAACATGTTGGATTCATTGGAATCCATGCAAGTTCTGGTCCTTTATTTTTCACTTATTACGCTGACTTTTCTTCTTAGTTAGGGCAAATGTGAATAAATAATAGAATATTTTTAAGAAGTACAAGCAGATGAAGAATGTGCCTGAAATGTTATGAATAGAATCAAGTCAAACATTTACAGTATCTAGTTCAGAAAACTAGTCACAATTAACAACATAGATGGATAGATAGATAAAGAAGCAGGAGAAGAAGGGGTGGTGTTTAGATATTTTCGAGGGTAACGAGCCAAAAGAGTATGACTTAAGGTGGTCTAGGTAAAGTTAACAGGTCTGTCAATTAAAATTCAATGCATCTTCTTCCCAAACAGTTAATGAATGGTATTTGAGGGAGAACAATCTCAATAAAAGTAAAAGTGTTTTTCTGGACTTGAGGAAACTTAACTCCCTTGATGTTTTGGAGAAGAAATTTCAAAATTCTGTCCTTCCTAGTTGGTACATTTTGGGTAAGGATAGTGAGGAAAGCTGAGCCAACCTCTTCAATCGCTGTAGTTATGTTAAAAATATGAGAAAGACTCTTTCAGAAGTTTGGTCTTAGTTAAAGTGAGCCATGGACTATTCTAGAATTTATTTAGAAAATTCTCTGTGGCCATGTTTTTTCAAGGGAAAGATCCTGTGGGAAAATGCTGCCGTGGTTGGTTTTTGGAAGGTAAGGAAGGAGTCCAACAGAAGAACTTCCAACAATTCTCATAGAGATTTGATGATTTCTTTGATTTAATTTGTTACAATATTTCTAGAAATATCCCAACAGTAAAATAGGGGAGCCTCAAATTCCAAGATCTGGTGATCTAGAGCATCCTGATATTCCAAATAAAGAATAATGGGAAATTCAAAGGATAAAACTGAAAGGAACAAACTATTACTTCCTTTCTGCATGTCACATTGTTCTCTTCCATTTCAAATACGTCAAGATTCACACTAATAATTTTCGTATGATTCAATTAAAGAAAGTAATGATACCTTCTTATCAATATTTGTGCAGTAGATAGTCCTGGTACACATATCCCATTCATCATTTGACTGTAATAAAATCATAAAAGAACAGAAGACTAAATCAGGTTATAAGAGAACACTTGTGTGAAATATATAAGTGTACCCATATAGGGAATAAGGCGACAACATACCTTGGGGAGAAAGGTAGGATTCACAGGAAGGATGGCAGTTTTTGAAGGCAATACCTTAATTGGATAAGACCCTACCATTGTGCCACCAAGGTTTAAGGCTGCTCTAGCACTATCTGTTTCCAAAACATTCCAGATGGCATGTAAGATCAAATAATATATTTCTTTTCACAAAAATGTTTGAAAAGAAATTCAGGGTGTGAAGATTAACTTACGCTCATTAGCGAACTCCACAAAAGCAAAACGAAGAACTGAATGGGGATCACCACAAATTCGGCAATCATTAACCTTCAAAAATATAAAATTTACCCATAATCAAGGTCTTCTATAAACTTTTGAAGCAGAAAGACAATTTGAAGAATGTTCAGCTATCCGAACAAAATAATCTCTTCATTCAACCATAATATTTAGGTATGTAAACCCAATACTGTATGGAAAGGAAATATAGCTTTCCAGATAATTTTGTATTTACAATTTCATTGTGTGCCGTTAGTTATTATCCATTCTCTTCATAATGGAAATGCTGGCATGGCCTAATAACAAGAAATGTCCATAGTAAAAAATCTCGCTTCTTAAATCTAAAAACTTAATTAACTAGTGACATAAAGGCATATAACTTGTTTTTATTTCGGTGGAATTTAAATAAACTTAAAAAAAGATTGGTTCCAGTGGTTGAAAAGAGAAGCATGCCTTTTATTCATAAACAACGTAGATTTCTTAGATATTAACTATACAAATGATCACAAATTTCACCTGCATGATATGACATTGAGTTTAAGTTTAATATTTATCTTTTCAATATATTTCTATCATGTAAAAGGCATTACTTTTCACGTTCACCAACATTTCTTCCTTTCAGCACCAAGATCCACAAAAAAAATCTAGCATTAAAAGCATCCATCAGTCAGCTTGAACTACCCTAATGTTGTGAGATATTACCAAACATTTTGATAATTGTACCACAACTATCAAGATAATTTTCTTATTAACATCCTGGAACCTTAAATGTTCACTATTCCAATAAAAGGAAGGACTAATCATTATATCATGTGAAGACACACACCTACTTGAAAAAATTGCTATCATGCAAGTTGAACTATTATTCAATTGCCAGTTTAAAACAAACCAAACCATGTCTTTTCATAATAAGAATAACAATAAGAGGATAATTACAGAATATGTTAGAGTTGAAAGCCAGAACCCAGTCCTGTAACAACCCACCTTGAAATCTCCCTTTAATAACATCAAATACATCCACTCTAGACTTCCACCCTCCCCACAAAATGACAGCACCCATTTCTCCATTGGACCTTAGGTTATGTTTGGTTTGCAAGAATGAGAATGGCATAATAATGCGAAAGATCTTCAACTGAAAGAGGGAGGACCCAGGAGAACTGAAAATGCTCCAGAGATTATCCATGACCCTCCTTGCAAAAAGGGCAACAGATAAGAGGTGACTGGTACTCTCTCCTTACATCTCACAAATAATAAATCTGCTGGGGATAAGACACACGTAGGTGGACCTCATCTTGATCAATACATTTAGCCAATATAAAAACAAAAAGTTCACTGAATTAATTCGCTTCAATGTTGATGGGGCAGCACAGTATTAACTTATTCGATATGACGTACATGACAACAAGGGATGGCAAAGAGGAAAAAGTCAACCATTACTTGTTCTTTAAAAAGCTTGGTCACCAGGCTGCTCTTTATTCATCATCTCGTCTCCCTTTGGTCTTGGGTGTTGGTTGATTTCTTGCTTCCCTCTTCTTTTATTGTAATGTTTTTGATGAATTATAATCGACTCCTATCATTTTAGAATAAAAACCTTGTCCCTCCTTTTAGTGTGTGTATTCTTGTTGTTTGTGGGGCAGGGGGAAGGGGAAAGTTGGAGGAAATTTTTCAGTGGACCCAAGTACATACTCATCAAAGTACACAGAAAATACGTTTTTTTACTGCAAACATAAAATATCTTCTTAGAAGACAGATTGTAATTGAGTATACTTACATATCCACAAAACTCCCTGAATACCTTGGCAAGCTCCTCTTCAGAGACCTAGATTAGAAACAAGCTTCTCATTCCAAAATGATCTCAATGCATTATAATAAGAATTTAAGCTTGTAAAGATATGATACTCACATCCTTATCAATATCAGAAACATAAACAGTCCTCCTTATACTTTCCTCTTGTTGAGCTCTGACAGACCTACTATTCAATCTTCTTCTCCCCTGGTTATTAAAGTCTTGCCTTCTCTGAAAGAGAGGGGAGAGAGAGGGGAGTGTAAACATAAGACACAGAACAAATTTCAATATCACCCATTTTGCAATCATGGTGATTGATTCATTTTATTTAGTTCTATTTAACAACGAGCCACAATCTAGAGAAGCAATTTTATACTATTTGGTACTTAGACTTACTATCAATAATTCAAAGAAACAAAATTATGTCGGGATACTAAGATTGGCAATTCTGCTTTATTCTTCGAATAATGGTAACAGTTGTATAGTAGAGACTGGATCATCAAACTAATCTAACATATAAAACATAAGATAGGCTAATCCTAGATCAAGTGTTCAACACCAAGCCTCAAGTGATAATTATACTACTTAAGATCCCAATACCAGACACAATAAAACTGAAACAAGGTAAACATCTGACGCATAGGTAAGAACTTAAGGCAATATTAACCATCTATGTTGATTATTTCTTAGGAAATCGAGGCTTTTTATATTGAGCTGGAAATAAAAAAGATATTTACACAAGCAAGCTCATGACAGTGGAAGTGCAAATCTAAAGTAATAAATAAAAACATATTTTCATCGATTATTTTGCATCAATTTATTCAATTCCATGTATTAAGAAAATATTATTGTTCTAGAAAATTTGCAAGGAAATGCTCTTCATTTTAAGAGCAAAACAGAGTGTATCAGTGAAAAGCTGAAAGTAGCATATAAGTACATGGATCTCTTGATGATAAATTCTTCAAAAGATAATTCATACTTTGAGAAAATGCACTCATGATCAATAAAAATTTAAGGGAAAAGAAGTAAGAATCTACATATCAGCAATAATAAAAGACTTGCAGCAACCTAAACAGATAATGAAGAATTATCATTGAAGCTAACAGATCTCAGGTGATCTAAAAACGAATGGGAACGTGAACAAAAGCCTTTCAGTTTAAGCAACAGAAGTTCTCCCAAATAGCATGGGAAATGGGAAATTTTAGAGGAGAGTTGAACAAATGACAACAAAAACAGCCAACATAATAAAAAACTCAGACCCTCATAAAATTCTCGCTTGGATTTTCAAATTGAGCTCGATTTTGATGGACAATTATAGCATTCAATGACATGATACGATTGCTCAAGGTTGCAGAAGATTCACTTGATATGGGAAGTAACCAATACACAGAGACTGCTAAAATAATTTCCAGTGTCAAGTACAGTAAATAATACCAATAACATACTGAACAATCCCAGGAACTCACTGTGGGAAAAATTCCCACGACAAGTACCACTGATCGACACGCCCAAGAGTAAATTACATCACATTAACAAATTCACATCAACTTGAAATCATTATAATAAGAATAAACAATCCCAAATGGCCAAATCAAACAGAAAGTACAATTCAGTCCAATAAAGTACAATTCAATCCAATTCCAGCACTTGAATTATGGATTGAATTTTATCATCCGAAAATCAAAACAAGAACAGCCAAAGCAGATCAGATTGAAGAATTGAAAGGGAAAAAAAGAATACCCTTCGATTGTTATCACTGTGCAACAGTTGATCGGCGACCTGGAAGTTTTTCGTCGACGATCGATTATTGTTTTGATAATAAAACTGAAATTCTTGGCGATCATGATGAGAGTAAGAGGAAGGAAAAAACTCCTTGGCCAAAGGGTTCAAATTGCTGAACATTTCAGCAAGCTTATGAGCATCAAATTCTGATTTGGGTTTCATGTTCGGATCAAAATTCTTGGCAGCCGCTGCCTCACCGATATCCTCAGCAACCGCGGCCATAGAATCAGAACCCAGGTGCCAAAAAACAGAATTGGAAAGGTAAAAAATAAATATATATGTATAGTATTATATAATATACAAAAATATAAAGTCAAATTAGCAAAACAAAATTGAAGTTGTTGGACACAGAGTCTCTCAGTCCATCTGGGAATTCCCACCACTCGGATAAACTCCAATTGGGATTCCACAGGGGAGCATTAAAAGAAGGTACAATAAATAGAACCCATTTGAGAGAGGCCAGAAATGGAAAGATGGTGAAGAGAAAGGAGAGGAATTTCTTCTTAAAAAAAAAAAAAAACAGAGAAGTGTGATTTAGGGTTCTTGAGAGAATGATCAAAAGAGAGAGAGAAAGGAGGGAATTTGGGTCTAGGTTTGGGTTTGGCCTTGGCCTACAAATACCAAACTCTCATGGGGTTTATTCCTCCGAGAGAGAGGAGAGAGAAACAGAGGAGAGAGAGAGGGAATTCGCCTTAAAGTGAGTGAAGAGTGTGGGGGCGTTTTCGTTTACACAATACAAGATGGACAAAATAAAAACAAACGTAAAATGATGACATTAGGCTCTTCTTCGTCCGTTTCTAGAGAAAATAAAAATAAAAATTTTTCACCTTTTTGGAGTTTGATTTGACTTCTTATCTTCCTAGCTTTGGTTAAATATATAATTTTGTTCCAATTCTTTTGTTTCCCTTTTTCTTTTGTCATTTCATTCCAACGTTTTTCATCCAATATAAACACATTAATCAGTTGAGCTATTTTCAATATAAAGATAGCGAGTTCAAATCTACATCCTACATCTTATTATATTAAAAAAATAATTTTAATGTTTCAATTTTTTAAAATATTTATTTTTAATTTTGTTTATTCTATTTTAGTTGGAAATTTCAAAATATTTATTTTAGTCTTTTATACTTTTTTAAATAATAATTGCATCGATTCTTATTATTATTCAACTGGCACAAATGTAGTTTCGAATATATGTGTATTAGCCTGATAACATGAGCATTGAAACTATATAGACTAGTTGAGGCGAGTAGATAGCGTGATAAATATTAGGTGATGAAGTAATAACAATGACTATAATTATTACTTTCTTAAAATGCATGTGTTAAAAAAGAAATAAAGAATTGAAATAGAATAATTTCAAAGATGATAGTGGGATTTAAATCATAGAATTGAAATATAGAGCATCACCTTATCAATTTGTCAAATTAATTTGAAAAGGTCTATGATTTTATTGACTTGATTGAAAATTTTTAAAAAGTTACGAAATTTTTAAATAATACTCAGAATAAGATTTGCCAGCAAAAATAATAAGAAATACGATATAAAATATTTTTATGTGTCAAGTCAATTTTTATTAAATGGTTTGATAAAACTTTTGACGTGATTAAATTAATTTTTTTTGTATGAAATTGAAATTTTGAAAGTTGTTTCACAACAATTTTGCTCCCTTTCTTTTCTCTTGAAAATTAAACAAATGAAAATTACATGTGTTTTTGTATTACATATTTGTATGTTGTCTTTGTTTAACTTTTCAAAATTTGAAAATACTTTTAAATTTACCCAAATTTTATAGAAAGAAAGTAAAAGAGAAACCACTTTTTTCTGATTTTAAAGTTTTGGTCGTGATTTAAAAATGAGCTAAATAATATATTAGAATACAAAATAAAATGGTAATAAAAAAACATAATTTTAAAAAAGTATATATACAATGAACCCTAAATTAGAATATCTATTAATTTAAAATATTTACAAGATAATCGTATAGAGTTTTAACTGTCAAGAAGAAAAAAAAAAACCTAAATTTTTGGAAACATTGTAAACACCAAAATACAATTTATTTTATTAAAATATATTTTCGACATACAAGAAATAGTTATACTTAAAAAGAAAAATGGGAAAAAAGGAAAACAAAATATTTGTAATTCACCGACTAGAGAAAGGGGTTAAATAGGAACTGCATATGGATGGCTGTAAATTACATGCATTTAATTTGTTGGGATTTTCCAATTACTTTTTTAATATTTCTTTGGGCAAAATATACTTTAATATTTATCTTCATTCATTCACTATCTATTTAATCCTTAGTTTAATCATGAATTTGAGAAACAATTTTAAATAGTCTTTGCATTTGTTTAACCATTAATTGGCTTACACAAAAATGAAAAATGATTGTACTAAGAAAAGCAAAAAAAAAAAAATGAAAAATGATGTGGCAGCAAGTTACTTAGATACTTAATTTGCTAAAATATTAATTTAATAATTCCTTTTATGATGATCGGACTTTTTCTCTTCCTCCATCTCTCCTCCTCCAATCGTCTTTGAGACGGATTTTCGTTGAGAATGGAATAGTGTTCGTGTCCAAAGGTGAATAAAATTCTCTCGTCAACCACCGTCACTCTCCACTGCCCCAGTCGTCGTCACTCCCCACTGCCCCAATCGACATACACTACTCTCCTTCATCTATCAAATGAGCGAAGTTGACCGTTAGTTCATGAAGGAGAAGAAAAGAGGAGTCAATACACCAGAAAAAGTATTATCAAATTAATATTGCAAAATACAATTAGCAACTTCACTGTCACATCATTTTTCTGTTAGCTGGTCAATTAGTGATCAAATGAATCCGATAACCATTTAGAACTATTTTTTAAATTTTAGGTACGTTAAGATGTCTCTTTTAAAAGACAAAAAAACTAAATAGACATAAATCCCGGCCCAAATCAAAAGTGTATTTTGCTTTATTTATTTGTAAAATTTCATATATTTTTTTCTATATTGGTAAACATAACATTATAAATAGAGTTGATAAGGCTCGAAGACCCTCAACTTTGAGAATTTCCTTATCATTAGTAAAATCATTTGTTTAAGTCATGCCTCTTGCTTGGTGGCATGTGCCCATCTGATCTTTACCTCTCAGGCCAAGTTAAAAATTCACTAATTTATATATTTGTAAATGTAAATTGTAAATTACATGGTAAACCATATTTTCTTTAAATTATTATATTTATAAAGTATTTAACTTTTGTTTTAATTTTTCTCTACATTAATTCTTTTTTCTTGATATAAAATATAAACAGAAGTGAACAAAAATATTTTTCATTTTTTAGTAAATTATTTTAAAAAAATAATCACATAACCACGAAATTATAATTCTTATAAAAGGGAAAAATGTTTATTATTTCAAAGTATTATATTTTTCTATATTTATAAAGAAAAATGAAGGGACCATTTGTTTTTTTTTTTCTTTTTTTGAGAAAAGGGACCATTGATAATCATTTTATTTTCTGTTTTTAATTTTTAAAATTGATAACAAATTCAATTTTTTTTATTTAAAATTTTTAAATTTAAGTAAATTAAAAAAATGTAGTTTTGCTAAAACGAACCTAGCGGTTGCACTTAAAAAAAGAGTAGTTTTTAAAAATAGAGACGACTCACGTACCTAAGTAAAAATTGAATCCCAAATTTGGTGAGTTTGTGAAATTTATAAATTCTAATAGTTGAGTTATTTTTTTATGATAACATTAGTGGCTAGTTATATACATTTATTTTAGGCTGGGTTTGAATTTTAATTGTTTGCTCTAATGTTTGAGTTTTATTTTTTAATTATAGTTGTTGTTAAAAAGTTTTAATTTAATATCTTATATTTTAACATTTTTTCATTATACCTTTTTACGTTTATCAGTGTGATAATTGATAATTTATATGACATAATATTTAGTAAGTCTACAGAGAAAATGTTATCGAGAGGAAGAAAAAAAAAAGTGTCAGGAATTTGAGGAACGAAATGGAAATTTTTCTCCCTATGTAGCCTAATTATTCCTCTAGTTAGGGACACGCTGAGGAGTGATTTTAAAATAAATGATTTTTCTTTCTAAAAATTTAGTTACAGTTGATTTTGTAAAAATAATTTTCATGAAATTATTTTAAGGTTTGGTTACACACTTTATAGGTGAGATTTTGAATTATTAGTGTGTGGCTTTAAAAGTGATTTTAGAATCACCAAATTACTAAAAATCACATTATATATGAAAAATTATTTAACACTATTTATTATATAATTAGAATTTAAAAACATGATATATTTGTTTTTCCTTTTTATTTTTTTTTTTATTCTTTGTACTTGGGCATGTCAATAAAAGTGTTTATTCTAATCCCACCTACAAAATATTAAAAAGAAAAAAGAAAAAGAAAATGCCACCCCACGTAATTTTCCCATCAAATTTACTTTAAAATCAGAATCTTATCCTATGATTTAAAACTAGAGTTATTAAATATTTTATCTAAGATGATATTATAACAAAGATAACAATTTCCGCATAAAATGTCGAGCTCGAGTTGATATTGAAAATATCAATAAAATATGAATGTCCATGAATATACTTGAAAAAAAAAAGTCAAAAAATTGTAGAAACTAGTAAAAAGTTTATTTGCATTAATGAAAGAAAAAAATTACACTTCTCAATCATATAAAAGTTATTACCTCAATTCCAACCTAGTAAATAGATAATTATCTTCCTTTAAATCAAAGATTCAATCTCTTCTTATTATATAAAAAATATATATCAATTTTTCGTCCTCACATTGGTTGAACTCACGAAAAAAGGTCAAATATCATTATGATTAGCATTTATATTCTTATTGTCGATATCTTAAAAAAGTACATATTATATTCAACTATGAATATCAAATTTTAATATATGAAAAAGATCAACCCATACTACACTATTATTATTTGAATGAAAAATTTATATATATGGTCCCGGAAATGAAAAGCCTAGAAAATAGTCCTCCCAAATTAGTGTCTACCTAAATTACAGAGAATAAATATCTTTAGGTTCTAAAGCAAATTGAAATTTTGGTAAGATCTCAATTGTTTGAAAACGAGTGAATTGGCCAACTTAATATAGTATTATAACTTAAATTCTGATGTTTTATTTTGGTCCTAAAACTTGAACTAGTGTATTTTTAAAAATTTAGATTATTTAATTGAATAACTATTTTAAAAAAATTCTAACTTAAACATAGGTTAAATTGTTAGGCATCTATACCATTTCTGGATTTTAAATTTTTTCTCTCTTATTTGTAATATGTTACCTTTAAAAAAAATATTTAATCAATATCAGTTTTAAGGAGAACAAAAACATGAGGATATAGACCCTTTATTATTACTTAGGAATGACACAGTGACAAGCACTTAAAACCTAATTAACGTTTTAAGTTTGAATCCTTCGCTAATCATAGTGTTGTTCAGCCTAGACAACCAGCCTGAATACAGACAATTTGTTATTTAATTAGATATGAAAACAATTATATATATATATATATATATTAATTAGAATTCAAGGGTATGGGCCAATTTGTTTTCGGCCATAACCCATAACCCATGGTCCAAATGGGCCTCAAATGAATCTAACAATGCCAAATTAGAAGAGAAAAAAGTCCCAAAATAAATATATAAAAGAAAAAATTATTTGTAATATGTTTTTAGTGCAAGTGGGATTTTAAATCTTAAAAACTTTTTTAATTAACCATGAGATATGTTCAGATGACATAGAAATTATTGTAAAATTAGGGATGCTACATCTCCTTTGGCATTGATTTTGAATGCTTTTAAAGTGATTTTGGGAAAATTTTAATTTTTAATCATTTGAGTGTTTGATAAAATTGATTGTATATTACTTTAAATAAAATTACTTTTTTTTTCCTAATAATTATATTGATTAGCAATAGTTCCTCAAAATATCCGGTGTATCTACAAACAATTTTCTTAAAATTTCCATTTTTTCATTCCGCTAATTCATTATTAACTCGTTTAGGTAGTTTTTTTAAACTTAAATTTAATTTGTTGGTTCTCTCATCTTATTTAATTCAATAAATTGTATTTTTCTTACCTTCTTTTTTATTTAAATTAAAGTAACATTTTGTACACAATTCTTTATAATATTATTTCCTAATATTTTATCAAGTAAACATAATATAGTTTATAATTCAAATCATATAAAATAAAAAAATCTTGTAGAATTTTAAATATTATAGCTAATTCAAATCATAGCAGTAAATGTAGTTGAAATATTATGCCTACTTTGTTCGTTATAGCCAATTCAAAGTAACTTAGTACTAACATATTTATTAAACATTGTAACTTATTTTTTCAAGTTTAAAATTGNACCATTTGTTTTTTACATAGCTACAATCATCACAAATGAAAAAGGCCGTTTTGACTTTTGAAAATATTTATATTTGGGGGTGAATATTAAAATTTACCTATGGGAAGAGGACATTCACATATACCATAAAAATCATATATTGATGGGCCTCAAATGGGCTTTACCATATACATATAAACCTCAAATGGGCTTACATTAGCATGATGAAGGCTTCTCTATCTGAAGAGAGAGAGAGAGAGAGAGAGAGAGAGAGAGAGAGTATTTTCATATATATAACGAGAGCTGAAATTAAAAATTGTAAAATTAAAGAACATAAGCCATTACAATTTATGAATTTCTATTGTTATAGCTAAATGAATAAAAAAAATTACATTTAGTGGATAAGTTACTTATTATTATCAGATTATTTCCTACCTCACAATTATTGAGCTCAAAAAAAAAATTATAAAAAAAACAAAAAACAAAAGGCAAAGAAATGATCAAGGTCTAATTTTTTTTTACACGATTTTGTTTATTAAGGGCTTATTTAGTAACGTTCCCATTTTTAATTTCTGTTTCCTCATTTTAAATAATGAAAAATAGAATTGCATGACCTCTAATACCCATGGATTCAAGAATGATAAAGCAAAATTTTTATTTATGTGGAGTAAATGGGAACGAAAACAAGGAATAAAAAACAAGTTTTTGTTCTTTAACAAAATTTCTATACAATTTTAAGAATATTTCTAAAAAATGAGAAACTAAAAATATAAATAGTTCTTAAATGCTTAAATTTCTTAATGAAATTGGAACGAGAAATAAGAAACAGAAAATTTACCAAATGAGATCCTAATTTTTCAAAAATTCTTCACATTGTTCTTTTCTTTTCTTATGCTTAACACACGAGTAAGGTCCACCTTGGTCGCTTCCCAAAATTCTAAAAGTGACAGCATAATATTAGTTGAATTTTTTAGTCAAGTTATTTTTTTCTTGCAAGTCACCCTACTTATTGATAAGGATCTTAAGAAAAGGATTCGAACACAGGACCTGCGATTTTGATAAGTTAAAGAGGAATAAACTATCAAACTCAAAAGCTTAAATTGATGAGTTAAGTAAATTTAATTCACTTATTGGACGTCTTGACACTCTCTTTCACTCGTGGGTTAAAAAATTTGTAAAATATCCCACCAGTAAAAACAAATATAAATAGGGAGGAAATGATAATGCATGGACGATTCAAACACAAGACGTCTGATATCATAATAATAATAAATAAACTAGCACTCAGTCCAATTGAGATATCGACAAAGATCATCATACTTAACAAAGGAATCACAATTGAAACACCGACAAATGTCATCATTAAATGAACTAAACTCCTTTTAGACGTAATCTCAAAGCAAAGCAAACCCTAAAGTCAATAATTAGAATTTCTTGCTGGGGAAAAAGAAAGAAAGAAAATATATATATATATAGTTTTCACTTTTACTGTCGTCTTCAATCTCCAATTTTTGAAACGCGGCGTTGGGGACACGTGTCGGAGAGCGATTGCGGGAGCGAGAATATTTTAAATGGACACGTCATCAGGTGTCGAAAATCTTAAGGGGACACGTGATTTTAACGGTGTTTGGTCGTGGCGGCAGTTTTTGCCGTTGGGCTGTTAACGTAAAATGGTTAGAGAGAGAAAAAGCAATCTCTCTCTCTCTATTGTCTTTTTCCCATTTTTTTCATTTGTTTTTAATGTAAAAATTTACAATAACGATATTTAAAGATGACAACGAAGTGAGTAGATAGGTTGGAGATGCATTTCCCATCTATAAAAAATCAAACCAAAATTTTCTCTTTTCGTCCGACTATGACTCGACTTTAACTAGGATTTCCCACCTCATTTAGAGTCGGGTCCATAGGACTTGACTTTAAGAGTTTGAGTAAATAAAGTTAGACGAAATTAAAGTTCAGGTACTAAACTTATTAAATTAATATTGAGTAAATCTACGCATCTTAAAAAGTGTCTAATAGATATTGAATTTTTATTTGGTGTATTATATATTTATAAACTTTCAATTTTGTTTCTAATAGTTTTTTTTAGATATATGTCAATTACCACTTAGCTATGTTCGTTTTAGTATCTGATAGTTCTTGATATATTCAACATTTTTTTGAAATCCACATAGTTATTAGAATAATACTGAAAGTTAGGTTTTATTAAATACAAAATTCAATTTTATGTTAAATAGATCGATCCATTAATTTTTAATAATATTGAATAAATTAGGATGTATTAGATACAAAATTGAAAGTTTAGCTTAGACGTCCTATTGATACTTTTTAAAGTTCAAAAATTTATTAGACACCTAATTAAAAGTTTTTGCATTAAAATTTATAATTTAATTATGAAGTAATTATGCCGAAATTCGATTGCGGTCTCCGAAGTCCTTTTTTCATTAACATTAGTATCAATTAATTAGTCGTCGCCTTTTTTGGAAGGCAAAGTACTCATGTTAGCCAAGGCGTGGCCTCTTGACCTTCCTTGTGTTCTTTTTTCTTCCATTTCGGAGACCCCTCCCCCCTCGAATTAAAAAAAAATAAAAACAAAAACAAAAACGAAGATTTTATTTAAAAAAATAAGAGATTTTAAAATAATGATTTTAGTAAATATCATTAACAATCATTCAATTATAATTTTTGGAAAACAAAATTAGAAATTATTTTCAAAACAAACTCTTATATTCTTTTGGATTGGTAGTAAAAAAAATTAACTATCTATTAATCTCTCTACTTTCTTTTATTATATATTAAAAAACTTATATTTTATGGCATGATACCTTTGCATGTTTGGTAGCCTAGAAAGCATGCTAGAAAAAGAAAATAAAATATAGGGAAGGATGATAATTTTTCCTACTCATTCTCACCAATAATTTATTTGGTTGGCATATAATTCTCCAATCCTTTCTTCTCCCCCTACAAAATTTAATAAGTTGAAAGAGATTTCTTTTAGGTATAGTCAATAACTTTAGAATCAAATTTAGGGTTATTTTATTTATAAGATTTGATACTTTTTTTTGGGGTTAAATATGGATAAGCAATAATGTGAAAACCTTGTAGATATTATTAGATTATTCACCATATGTTTACCATGGAAACTTTAATGGTCAATCTTAAATTAATTTATTATTAAATGAAACAAAATTATACGCTTGTTGTCTCTTCAATTTTGATTCAAATAAATGGTAAAGAATATATAATTGAGTGAAAAAAAATAAATTGCCAAAATTATATGATCTCTATTATTATTTGAGGAAGTTAGCATGTGTACTTCCTAGTTGCAAATTTTATTTCTTCCCCTTATTTATAAAGTAACATTCGTATTTGCTCAAATTATATATGATTATGTATTAGAGTTTAGTCGTGCAATAAATCTCGTTCTGTAACAGTGGATTTGAGTCTTTTTTATATTATTTCTATTTTAGTTACAAATGAGTTCAAACTCAAATTTTAGGCCTTTAATTTCTTGAACAACTAAATATAATATGGTTGGCAATTGTCTTGATCGTGCTTGTCTCGAGGTCTTTTTTTAAGTAATTATCTATTTTCTTATATTTTATCAATTTTAAAACGACCAAACCCATCAAAGAGAGAAAATGTTTGAATTCAAACATGTCTTAAAATAAAGAAATTATTGTAGTTAGGTAAAAAGAAGGAAGATAGCATGTTTGCTTGTTAATCCAAAACTTGAAAATTTTACCAATTAAATTTCATCATGGATTACGAAAGGGGCCTTGTGAAAAGGGTGCCAAAAAATTAGTGCGAAATTTATACACACCAAAATGTGTGTAAAAGCTTTGAAATTAAAGTATTAAATTATTAATTTTGAATGATGGGTGTGGAAATTGTGAGGGGATTTTTTAAATGGAGAAAAGTGAATTTGAAATTTGAAATGGGAATTCAATTAAATTATTCATCACTCTATTATTATTATTATTATTTGATTGAAGAGTCTTGGTTGCTTTTGGGGTTAGTTTTCTCTAAAATAAAAAAAAACAAATATATTTTGGAAATAAACAATGTTATGAAAACCATATATACTAAAGGAAAACGCATTAAAAAAAACATTTAAAAACGATATTTTTTATAAGCTTTTATTTATAATTTCAAGTAAGTTGTTGCGTAAAGATTTAAAATTAAACATTTTACTTTGGAGTTAATTTTTATGTAAATTTATTAAACCAAACATAACTCAGGAGATAAAACATTTATTAATATCCTAAAACTGATTGTATGAATTTTTTTTTTTTTTTACAAAAATTAGGAGTAGGTTTCATAAAGTTACCCCCTTCAACTCTCAACTCGCATACAAATACTTACAATTGGACACGAGTATTAATAGAAAAATATAAATATACTTTTAAGGTAAAAAGAAGTTTACTTTTCTAAAGTAAAAGAATTTATGATTTAAAAAAAAAAAGTGATGTAAGGATAATATTTGTTCATGGCTAAAAGTATTTTAAAAATGTTTTCAAACATGTTTTTGAATTTACACACATGATGCTCTATTATAAATTAACCGTAATTGATAAGCTATAAAGTAAAGTTTGTTATTTTTATTTAATAATTGTTGGAATAGAAATCGAATCATTGACCCGTTGAGATCGCAACAATTAGTATATATTATCAACTTTTGAGCTATATTGGATTGACCACAAATTAAAATTTTAAGGGATGAAATTCTTAAAATCTTCCTACCATAATCATATGTTTAAAATATAAAGGCATGGTTCACAATATAAACAAACCACACGTGCGATGTATTATAATAATAATTATTATATTTTTGTATGATTCATAATTATTACTCTATAGTCGAACAACAAATTTGAAAATATCTTCCACTTTCTTAAAGTTAGGTTTAGATGATCTGTTTTTTCTATAATCTTTTATATACTTTATTTTGC
The DNA here is from genome assembly GCF_001995035.1 of Momordica charantia. Next base: position 1,705,654 of record NW_019104510.1, read on the forward strand.
TTTGGTTCATAAATTTTGCATAGAAGAGATCTTAATTATCATCATTTAATTTTTACTACCTATTTCATATAAATTCAAATTTATTTCTTAACAATTTAGACACTTATCGATCAAGATATATAAATAAAACATGTTCCTACCTCAAATTTCTATAGTATAATTATTATTAAAAATCCTACATCCAATTTCTATCGTATAATTATTATTAAAAAAAATTAAGAACGATGACTAAAATAGGTTTTTTAAAGTAAAATTTAGAAACAAAAATTAAAAAAATACAAAATAAATAATAGTGAGGATGGATATTTCTCATTATTATTAATTTTTTTTTTGGGATATAAAGTGGACAAGAAATTGGTGCTCCAAACATTGTATAAAAAGTTTTGCCAAACAATCCATGTGAAAAAGATTTTTTGGTCTAACACACACCAACAAATTTGAGGTCAAACAATCCATGATTTTAGGTCAAATTATTCTCTCTCTTCTTTCTCTCTCTTATTTTTGACACGTGTCTGGACATGATGGCATGAAACCTTTGACTAGTCAACTCTTGGACTCGGCTATTTGCACATAATTTAACTTTAGTCAGTAGTTAATTATTAATTAAGACTTAAATCTCAAATTCAATTTTTGCATGTGTGAAAACTTTCAGATGCTGTAGCTCTCAAACTTGCTTCTATCTTTCAGAGCCTAATATATTCTTGTTGTCTGAGAAGGAATTTGTATTCTAAACAGCCGTTGTGTCGTATTTTTTGAACAATATGTTATACTCACGTGGGCTAACTAAGTAATGTTTTGAATGTTAATGCTTATCACGAACTAATTTTTTTCTATCTTATTAGTTATAAGGAAAATATATTATTGGGATAAGTATCTAATAATGTCACGATAGTATTTTAATACCGAAACTAATTTAAATTTAATCATGGTAAAATAAGGTTAAAAAATGTACCTAACAGATCTATTAGATTTATGATGGTTCGATATCTAGTCAACATATTTTTATTAATCCTACTCAAAACCAAAATTGAGTAGCTCATTGTTTAAAAAAAAAATGATAAGTACGTCTACTACCTATTAAATACATAATATTGAAATAAATATTTGTTTATCTCAAGAGCAAGATACACATTATCTTAAATAACGTGTCTCCCGCGTCTCCTTACTCCTTACTCACTGAGAGAGAAATACATTGCTACCAATCATAATACGTAGCACTAAAATTAGACAAGTTATTCTAAATTTCTAGTTAATGTATTGAGAGAATGAGAAAAAGAGAATGCATATTAGATACATACCTAGAGCTAATATATATATACTTCAACACATACTTTAACACATTGAGAGATATGGAGAGAAATGCATACAATTGCTAACCACTGACCATATAGTGCTGAATTTAAAACGTCTTATCTATAAAAATGTCTCCCTACACACAATATGAGGAAAAGGTAGATGATATATTGAAATAATTATTCATTCGAAGATACATTACCCTAAGTCCTCTACTTATACCTCGAGTCTTAATTGAGAGAGATAACTCATTGGATAAGTTCAAGGGTTAGGTAAAGGGGTTGAAATGATTATTGGAGAGAAATAAGGTTATGTAGTACTAAAATATTCCGTTCTTCATTCTTTTCAGAGATAGAGATAAATATTGTTCACCTCAACCCACGTGATCCTAAAATTTCTTGTTGTACATGGAAGAGAGAGATGAGATGTTTGGATAAGTTTGAAGGGATAGAAATGGAAAAGTGGATTTTTTGGAAGCAAATTTAGGGTTGGGTGATGCCCCAAAGAGAAGCCTATTGATTTGACCATGCCCAAACAAAGGCCAACAAACACACATTATATAACACTATCATATTTGCCCTTTCTTCCCTTAATTAAACATATTATTCCTATATCTTCTTTCACATTCAGACAATTTTATCCTCTCACCATGAATAATGCCACCAAAGAGAAAAATAAATAAATAAATAAAGTATGGTGGGCCCTTGTGGGAAAAATAATCATGGGCCCACCATTTCATTTGAAGCCCACTTGGCCCATAAATCCTTTCCATCTTTGTAATGGCTTATCCTCAACCCCCAATTATATGGGAACAACTTTTATCATCTCTCAAGCTCATGTCACTATTTCAAAGTCTCAAACTTTGCTTCCTCTCTCACTTGTTTGACTCGTTCTTTAACTCGTCTCTTTTGGAGCCCCCAACTCGTGACTTGTTCAACTCACCTTCTGCACTCGTTCTTTTGTCTATTTGTCCCTTTCGATTTATTCTATTGATGTCTCTGGTCGTGGTTCGTTTACTTTTTCAAATATTAAGTTCAACGGTACAAAATAATAGATTATATAACTTTTGAAAAAGATATTCTTTAAAATTTCAAACATAAAATTTAAAGGCCTAAACCATATTTCAATCTCTAAAATTTTTCATATGCACGTATTCTATTTTAAATCTTTTTGACTCTTTTTATTATTTTTTTAACCTCGTCCAATTAAAATCCAACATAAATCTTGGGTTTTCGATTTTAGTTATCTAGTGATTAGATTTCTATATGCACAAGTATCTAAATCCATGTTAGTTGAAAAAATAAGATCTTTTTCAAAAGTTATCTAATCTACAACATTTAAAAAATATATGGTAGATTCTTTCTCAACCTTAAAATAAGTGACTTGATCTTTTATAATTGACATGCTTTTATTAAAATTTTAAAGTTGTTTTACCTCTAAAAAGTGAGTTTTGAGTACGATTCTAATTTAGAATATGGAGAACGTGGTATTAGCCAACTAAAAGTAGCTTTCAAAATTTTCATTTACATCATCTTACCGATTTTTAAAATAACTAAAAGCCATACACAAATAGTGTCGTCTTTTTTTTTTTTTTTTGGTAACAATTGTAGAATAAATTTATAGGGTTGGGGAGGTGGCCAATTAGGGTTGAAAAGCAAAGGAAAGAGGTAAGAAATAGAGGAAGCAAAGGAGAGGGCCAAGTGGCAAAGGATTGGAGAGACAAATAAATAATAATTCAAAGAAGAATCAAAGGGTACGATGATTGTGAAATGTCTTTACCCGACCATAAGTGTCAATGTCGGTGCTGACTTGTTTGGATTTCATTCGGCTTTAATTATTTTAATTTAATTTAATTTGTTTATTTCGGCCAAAGAATAAAAACAGAAACCAAATTCTTCTCTTTGTTGCTTTATTGAAAGGGTCGGTTTCTTTTCAGATAGAGCTAAGAAAAAGAAAAAAAAAAGAGAGTTTTGGCCTAAAGATTACAACAGAGTTTCCTATTGGAGGGATTCAGTGAGAGTTGTTTTGGTGCAAGAGGTGTCCTGTTTCTGATCTTTCTCTCTCTCTCTTTCAATTTTGAGTGTAAGTTGTTGATGTTCCAGCTCATGCAAATGACTTGGTCTTGGTCTTTTTGGTTCTCTTTCACAGTAATGATGAGTAAGAGAGAGAGAGAGGAGAGAGAGATTATTTGTGATGGGAACAATGGCACATCAAACTTTTTAGCTTGTTTTGATAATGTGATGAAGTTCTAAGAAGATTTTAGGATGACCCTTAATCACAATTTGAGTTTTAACAAAAGAAAAACTTTGAATTTGTTTATTATTGCAAGAACACAAATTGAGTTACTTTTTAGATTGTTTTGATGATCTAATGCACTTCTAAGGAGATTTTAGGGTGACCATTAATCACAAATTGAGTGTTTTTTCTAAATCTTTGAATTTGTTCTCTCTCCCTCTGTCTTATCACAATTTGAGTTTTTTTTTTTTTAATAAAAATAACTTCGGATTTCTTTCACAAATTTAGCCCTTTCTATGTTGCTTCTATTGGTTTTCTGGTTAATATAAATCTTGGGAAGCCACCTGACATGATTAAGAGTTTTATTTTCGTATACAATATCTATGGACTTATAATTAAGGGATCATTAGAAAAACCATATTATCAAAGTAGTACATAAATTAATCCCAACCGCAAAAGACTTTTTTTTTTTCGAAATCAATTTCGTATGACTTATACTAGTGGATAACTATAATCGTGGCTCGCTGCCTGAGCCGAGCAACACTATGACTAATACAAGGTTCGAATTTGAGACGACGTCAAGGTAAGTGGTACCTCAAAGGCTCCAAACGCTTTCCACTGCACCATCCCAATGAGGCGATTAAAAGACATTATTGAAGAAGGCTTCTAAAGAAATTTTCAATAATGAATTTCATTTGACCATAAACTATTTATTTTTATCAAATTCAACCTTTAAACTTAAATAAGTGGTAAAATTTGTTATATTTATTCTCAAAATTAAATTAAACAATTATCTATTGATTAACCTATAAATTTCTAAAACCCAACCATGAAAATAGCCAAACATAACCGTAAAACCGAACAGGTAAAAAAGGCTCTTGACGATCAAATTACTAAACCTAGCTAGCTAAGAAGTATATCCAACAAAAATACTTACAAAAATAGTCTTGTCCACCCATAATAGGGCTCTCAAAAAGACAAAAATAAATACTTAACTAAGAGTATTAATTTTACTAACACGTCCAAGTTTAGTGTTTAATGCGATGGAAATTGAAAGTTTAAGGTTAAAAAGTAGTTAATCAAAGCAAATGCGAAAATAAACAATAAAATTTTCCCTATATTTTCTAATGATCCTTCTCATACTTTATTGAGTTTATTATAACGTTTACCCTTTGAATTATTTCATAAATCTAGCCCCTCCTACAAATCAATGGATTAGTTTACATCGTTGAAAGACAATATTGGAAAAGAGGTTTTTTTAAAAGAGAAAATATTTTAATTACATTGCTAATAGAACATATATTTTTTCTCTTCTATAAATGAAGTTATAAGGTTTGAATTATAGAAAATAGATCTTAAATGATAGTAAATCTATCTTTCTATACCATTGTTTGAAATCGTGGTAAATCTGGCCCTATCAAATTTGATAATAACATCATTACTTCATTAACTAAAAGAAAAAACAATTTTTTTTTGTAAGAATTTAACCCTAACATCAATACATGATATTTGTCATAAGATGTGAACACGGAAAAGTTGTCTGGACGGTGCGGAAATGCAAATATAAAGCACAGAACATATGATATATATTTTGAAAAAATATACTAGAAAATCTTTTGAAAGCTTCATATATGTTCATTTAATCTAGCTAGCTAAGTTGAAATTTTGGAACTTTTCGATGTCTTGTAATGGAGACAAAATAAGCCTTAGATCTTGCAAAAGAAGGCCATTGGATCGAGTACGATTTACAATATCTCCTACTTTATGGATATACATGGCTTTTCATTATGAACATGTTTCACATTTTTTTTCTATTTCAAGAGAGAGACTTTGCAAAAGCATTGTATTTTTCCCTCTCTTTTCTTAGGAGTGTAATTTGATCAAACTTTCCAAAAGTTTTGTTTTTATTTTTTTCTAAAAGCATGAAATTCTTTTCCATTCTTTACCATACATTGTCCCTAATTTTCAACTCGTTAGGGTTTAAAGTTGTGTAATGTGTAAGACCCACCAAATAAAATCATACATTATTACGTGAACTTTGGATAGAAACCACTCATTAACTAATTAGACATATTTTTTATTCATTTATTTGATGAAAAGGTATATGTTCACTCGTCAAATATGTCATGTTTTGAAACATATTTAATTTGAATTTTTGTGGAATAATGAATCAATTAACAATGACACTAACAGAAAAATATTTTAGTCAATCGAATGAGAACATTAACTTAGGGGATAAGACACCTATTACCATTCTAAAAAAGTTTTTAATTCTCCCCTCTACATTTATTAAACCTAAAAAAACATTTAAAAATTAATGAATTAAAATGTAATTTTTGGAAATTTAGAGATTAAAAGAAAATAAATATTGATGTTAGATACTAAATAAGATTTAAATTAAAAAAAAGCAATAAACTTCTTCAAAGTAGGGTCCAATACTTTTTTTTAATATAATATAATTATATATAGTCCAAAATTGAAAAATTACCATTCTTATCGTTTTTATCATTTTCCCAAAATCTCTCTCTCTCTTCATCCGACAAAAAAGTAAGGTCTAATGCAAGGTTAGCATCATGTTTATCGTTTTTATCATTTTTTTGGTACTAAAAAAAATCATTTTCGTCCCAAATTACAGATTCTCTCTCTTGTTTTTTTTTTTTCTCTTTTGACAAAGCTTTTCTCTGTCTCTCTTGTTATATTGTTGGGTTTAATTTAGGTTAAAATGCAATGTACCAAAGTAATTAATTGAATCATCTAATAATGTAATGTAAAGTAATGTAAAGGCGTTTTCCAATGCTTAATCTTGAAAATCGTAGCCTTCCAAATTACGGGATCAGAGAAGTAATTAATTAGTTAGTTAATTAATTAGTTAGTTAATTAATTAATTAAGGCCTTGATCTAATTTATTGAATTGAATTAATTAGTTTTGTGAGTGGTGAGTTAGTTGCCAAACCGTTGACAGTTTTTCTGGTAAAAGTTAGTTTGTCGGAATCCCTCAATTATTTGATATACTTTGAGAAATATCTTTCTCTCACCGCTGGCTGCACCAAATATTTGGTCCTCTCACTTTTGGCTATGTTTTGATTTATTTTTATTTTATTTGGGATGGGAACAAAATATATTATATATCAATAATCTACATTATTGGCTATCTTTATTTATTTATATATATATTTATATGTCTCCTTAGTGCTACTCTTTCCCTTTCAAAATAGCCTTTTTTTTTTAGCATCGTTGATGAAGAAATTTAGATCTATGCTCCGATGATGAAAGCTCCAACGAACACTACTTACACCTACTCGTGTGGTGCTAACACACTCCGATCATGCTTAAGTTAGCAAGAATTTTGTTGAGAGTAGCTAAGAGTAAAGCTATGAGAGGCTACATCTTGCCCTCCAACTCGCTCCTCTTGTTTTACAGAGGGAGTTTTAGGTTGGTTTGGGTGAACCGATTCGACCAAATTCGATCGACTTAAGTATGGTTTAATTAGGTAGTTTGACTTGAGTAATTTGACTTGTGGCTCGATCATGTCACTCCCATAATTTCAATTAGGTAAAGATTGTAGGTCACTCAGGAAAATATATATATTTGTCAAAATAGTCCTTTTTTTAAGATAAACAATTGTAGGGTGGGATCTAATTATTGATATTCGAGATGGTAATAGATGTTTTATCCATGAAAATGACAAAAAAAAAAAAAAACTCGATCATAATTAATTTAGAGTACAAAACAAAAATAATTGGTAGTCAGCTCAATTTCTCAAGAAGTTGGTTTTGATGTAGATTTAATCATTTATTTTTCAGAAACGTCGTATAAGTGACATTTATTTTTATTTTTAAATTTCTTTTTCGAATTGACCCCACCACTATAGTTTATCTATAAAAAAAATTGTAACCAAAAAAAATTTACATAATACTTAGATTCATTTATTTTGTGCCATTCTATCTCTTTTTATTTTGGGAAACGATTATTTTTCTATTTTCTAATATAGAATTATTATTATAATCCTTCAAGAGTTGACATTAAAATATGCATGCTACGAAGAAATTAAGGACTCATTCATCATATCTCTCACATGCATCATTTTCAAAGGGGGAAATTATATATAAATTTTAAAAGAAAATATTTTGATTTTCAAAAAGAAAAGAGAAAAAAGAAAAAATTTAAAATTTTGGAATATCAAAATATTGAATAAAGTATAAATTCGACCTTGTATTGTATTTGAATATACACCTATCTAATACAATGTCTGTACTTTCATAAATGTAATGATTAAATTAATAGCATTAAAAATCTCATTAAGAAACACACCCTAAAAATGTTATTGAGTCAAGCAAATGAAACATCTAAGTTATTTGTGATCCAAAAATCTAAACATGTATAATGAGTCTAAATATAATGAAAATCAGTAAGAATTTCATTAATATCATTTCAAAATTTTGAAAAATAAAATATATATAAAAAATACTAAAATTATGTTTTGACCTTGGAATTAATAATTTGTACATTTTATATAGATATATATCATCATGTGTGGTTGAACTACTTCCATCACTAATCAATATTTACTTGTTTTTATGTTATTTTTCTCTTTCCTTTATTTTTTTCCTTGCACGAATAATTGAGGATCAATCTTGGGATGGGAAAATAACTTATAAAGCATGTGCAAGCATGTGCACACGTGGAAGATATTGATAGTTCAAATAATCGAAAAAAATGGACAAGCTACATATCATGTCTATCTAAATTTTAAACTTCAACTAATTAGATTATTACAAACACGTTTGATAATAATTTTTATTTTCTATTAAGTCCTCCAAAGATGGTGTAGTAGCAAGAGTTTGGGAACGACCTTTGTGGTACTACCTACCTTGAAGTTTCGAGTTCGAACTCTACATCAGTTACAATGTCATTTAGCCTAAACAATGAGTCTCATTCATAGAAATCCATAGCGTAAGTCATACGATATCAATTCTGGAGAAATAAAAAAACAAAATTTTTATTTTGTATTCTAAAAAATTATTAATATTTGACCGTATTTTTCAATATTATTGTAATATACTTTTAAAAGTGTATTTGAAATTTTAGTAACATTGAAAACTTAAAAATGAGTCCTTTTAAAAAAAATGTTTATTTTTTGAAATTGATTAAGATTTCAAAAGTTTTAAAAATGAAAATTTAACTTAAAATGTAACATTTCTTTAAGTAAAATAGTTGTTCAACAAGGTCTCAATTATTAAGAAAGTAGATAAGTTTTAGTCCAATAATTTAATCTTTAAAATATAAAACCAACTTATTAAAAAAATGATGGATTTCAACGCTCATCATAGAATTCCTCTTAATTTATTAAATTTTCAAATGCTACCCACAAGACTATGATTTGATTTTTCTTTTTTTCTTTTTTTGTGTAAATTTAGGTTTTTTTTGGGATGAGAGGAACATGTCCTAATATCATGTGAGGTCTCATGTTTTCCCTTGTATTAAGGCTAACCCCACTTGGGGTTTCACATTTTGGCCCCATAATTTATGCTGCCAAACAAAAATTGATGATATAAAAACTTTGAATTATATCATCCAAATTGAATAAATTTCAAATATCTATGCTTTTTTTTTTCTTTTGGTGTGTGAAATGGATATTGAAATATCCTAATTAGATTATTGACATAATTAATTTATCATCATCACGTGCATAAGATTGTTTAGAGTATGATTTTATGTTGATGAATATATATAATTGCAACAATAATTGTTTCCTCCATGATGAACATCCACTTGGGTTGTTTCCACAATCATATGGGGAGATCAAATGAAACTCAAACAACATTTAATATAAGGATCTAAGAGAATATAATTATTTTAGGTTTATCAAAGACTTCTTAATTATTATTTGAAACTTAAACATCAAATGACAAACATCAATGTCAATAGATGTGTCATGTTCCAAATTTGTAAAATCGATAAAGTAATAAAAAATAATATTTCACATATTTTTAGAGTTAAATTTTTTTTTACTATTAATAAGCCATGTTCGATGCTCATGTTGGTGATATTTTGTTGACATTCTTTTTAAATTTAATATTATCATTATATTTGTTTAAGTTCAAATATTGATATTAATTAATTCTTTGTATCGTTTTCAGTTTCTTCCCTTTATTAAGAATATCAATGAGTTGATGGACATTGAGGGCTATACCTTTTTTTTCTAGCATAAAATTTGATAAAATCTTAAATTTGGGTGCTTTGAGAGGGTGTGAAACCCTAATTCTTTATTATTGGAATGTTTACTTAAGCCTCAGAAAAAAAAACTTAAGTATTTACTAATGAGCACTTATCTTCGTGGCGACTACTAATAAAAATTTAACCGTTTTTTAGTTTTTTGAAAAGTAGAAAAAATATCTATCTTTTAACGTTTCTCTCTTTTATTTGTGAAAATTTTAATGCCGGTCCAAAAGAGGAGCTTTAATCGGTAAACATTTAAGTATTTTCGAAAGAAAAATATAGGACTATTTAGCTGGCAGATCTTTTGCCATAAAAAAAATAAAAATAAATTGGTTGCTTAAGTTGAGTTTTAGCGATAAATTATTAGTTTGTTGAAGAGGTGTCACTTGATGAGGATTCTTTTTTCAGTTTTATGTCTTTAAAAATTGATTGATAACAATTTTATTTATTTATGCCTCATTTAATATATTTTTCTCTTATTTTCCATTTAAAAAAATTAATCTTGTTTGCTACTCACTTCTTTGTCTTCTAATCAATTCTTAAAAAAGGTTTTAATAATCGTAACCAAATTATTATTACAACTAAAAAATATATAAAGTTTTAAAAAATCTTCTCTCTCTCCCTCTAAAACTTGTCAAAGATTTCAAAAGTATGTTAAAAAAAAACTCACACAAAGCAAGGAATTGGGTAGTGAATAAAAAACATTTAAAAAAAAGTTTACAAGTCTATTAAAAACCCTATTAAAATTTTAGCCAAATTTCAAAAACTATATATTACAAAACAAACAAAAATTATCGGTAAATCATTAGAAGTTTTAAAAATCGCTAAAAAATACATAGATCATTACCAAATAAGACCTAAAATAAATTCTGCAATGAAAAATAAGATTCAAATAATTAACCAAAATAACCTAGAGTTCTAAGGCCCCGTTTGCTTCATAAGTTTTTTTTTTTTTTTTTGAGAAATTTTGAGTTACTATTTATTAGTTAATTAACTATCAAACATAAATATTTAATTAAATTTAGCAATTTAAATGGTTTTTCTCGAGAAAAACTCCCACATGTTGTTGAACTAAAAAAAATTAGATATTAATTATTTTAAAAACAGATCCTACCAGGAGTTGAACCCAGGTCACTGGATTCAATGTCGAGAGTGCTAACCACTACACCATAGAACCAATTGATCAAAATTTAAATTGTCCTCTATAATCAAACAGAAATATTTATTATTTCAGATATTTAACTTTGCGATATTTAATATTCATATTCATCCCACAATATCCACGATCCAAATCCATAGGAAAGTAAGACATTTACTCATTCTTTAATTTGGATTTTAAATCCTAACTCTATTTTTACTAATATTAACAACCAAATATATTAAGGGTTAAAATTTAGAATTAATCCATTGATTATTAAATTGGGAATCGAGTCAATTGACCAATCCCACTTAGTCATATGCATGTCATTTTTTTATATGCATAAAGTTATGTTGATATCTAACTTATTTGTTTGAACTCAAGATATAGTGAAGATACTCTTGTAGATTTGATGGATGACTAATTTGAAAGTATCTTAAACAAATGCATTTTCGTATATCACTTGTTATCTACCATCAAATATACTTAATAAAATATTATGATTAATTTTAATCCTAATCCTCGTTAAAAGAAAAAGTTCAAATTTGATTGCATGAGAAGAATATGACCGAATTATTTCAATTTTTGAATTTGATATCTACATGACGGTGTGGAATATCAAAGTAAGAATTTTTTAATTTAAATCTCTGCAACATCGTATAATAAGTTATATATACACTAAACTTTGTATCATCTGAATATTCAAGCTCAAATCTCAAGTGTAGTATTGAAAAGATTAAATTTATCTTTAAAATGATCAAAACCTAATTTTCATTCCATTATTTTAAATTGAATTAACAAATATAATATCCCACCTTTTGAGAAGGTTAGGTCCTTGACAATTGGGGAGTCTAATAATCTAACACTGATAGCAATGTTAATTTAACATGGTGGGAACATGGATTAAAAGATTTGGTAGGTGAGCCTTTGATTGAGGAAAAAATACAATCATTATTGAATTAATTGTTGTTTTAAATATACCTTTAAGTTGAGACCTGATAAATTTTGTGATTAAAAACTGAAGTTACAGAAATATCGAATATAGTTCAATAACATGTGAGAAGAAGTATTCAGATTTTTAATATTTTGATCGAAAGTATATGTTTGAATTCGTGCTAGCTGAAAATAACAAATCGTATGCTTGAGATATCTTTAAAATTAAAAAATGAGTTTTTTTTTTGTGTGAAAGAAAAAACATCAAAGAGACTTTGGCGCGATGTATGAACCAAAAGTGGACCGTCCTTTGGTTCAAGTTTCTTTTAGTTTAGAACCAAATGTTTACAATAAAGAGAGTTTGACGTGATGTATTTGAATAGAAGTGGACCTTATTTGGCTTGGTTAGAGTATTTTTGAGTTTCGAATCAAAATTTACCATCAAAGAGAGTTTGGCTCGATGTATATGAATAGAAGTAAACCTTATTTGGCTTGGTTCAAGAGAATTTGGCGCAATGTATGAATCAAAAAGTGGAGCCTCTTTGGTTGATTTGAGTTTCTTCGAGTTTAGAACCAAAATTTTGCAACAAAGAGAGTTTGGTAATATATATATGATATAAAAGTGAACCTACTTTTCCTCCGCACTTTCGAGTCATATAAAATCCCGTTTATTTACCAACAATCGTAATGCGAATGAGTCATTTTTTATGGAAGTTGTGTCCAATCCCTTGGAGACTCCTTTCTTCTTTTTTTAGTTAATTACAAATACATTATTTTGCTAATCATTTTTAATTACAATAATAATAAATTTTAATTTAATTTATTACTATATTATTGAGAATAAATATTTTTTATTATAACAATTTATTTAATATTCATAAATAATTAAAATAAAATTACATCAAATAAATAGTGAATAATGAAAATAAAATTACATCAAATAAAAAAAATTTATTTGAACAACCATAATTTAATATAACATATTATTAAATTTTATTATTCTAAATATTTAAAAATAATAATTTCTATTTTATAAATTTTATTGATATTAATTAATATAACTTTATAATATTATATAATAAAATCACATTGAAGTATAAATGGAGAATAAATTATAAAAGTATAAAAAATTAATTAAAAATTGTATGGGTCTAATTAATAGATGAGAGAAAAATTATGAAAGTTGTAAATTGATTATAATATATATGTGGGGCCCACCGAATAAGAAAAGAGAATGAAATTGATGGAATTGTAGGAGTGTAATGAGATTACACCGTGCGATACAAAGTTTGAAATGAGTCCCACATTTGATTCCAAACACCATCAAGGAAATAAAAGTTTTCATGGCGATTTCTTGATTAGGTAAGTAAACTAGGCCTAAATTAAAAATAACATGACACAAATTATTTCCTTAAAAAAAATAATAAAAGCCTCTTGTTAACAATAAAGTAAATTGTTTTAAATTAATCAATTATATTTAATTAAGTTAAAAATTAATCCTCCTAAAAAAAGTTAATTATTAATACTTAATTAATCATATATTTAATATGTTTAATTAATTTTAATTACTCAAATTAGTTTCGTATATGAAGATTCATTTTTTTCTACCATTATAATTAACTATTCATTACCACTTATAATCAATTAATATATATCTACTTCTTGACATTAATTTTGATTAGTTCGTTAATTAATGCATTATAATTTCCTTTGAAGAGATAATGTATAATAGTTAGATAATCTTAAAAAGAAAAAATAGTTATATAAAAATCTTTAAATTAATTTCGAAGCACAAATCTCATTTTCTTTCATGAAAATTTGAAAGCATTCTCATGTAATTTAACATAATAATTTTTTGTACCCAACTGTATTATTTGAAGAAATCTATTGGACATCAAATAAAATCTTAAGTGAAACCAACTTGAGTTTGTTTGCTATTTTTTAAAAATCTTTTATTAAAATATTTTTGAAAAACTAAGGCTTGTTGAAAAATGTTTTCAAAATATTTTTTTTCCCTGAATAAAATTTCAACTAAACCGATGTTTGGATATATATTGTTTTTTATATAAATTATGAACTTGTTAATAATAATTTCAATATACACAATAATATTAATATTTACACTCATCTTGTCATAATTTAACAAAAGGTAAGTCTCAAAGATTTATTTGTTGCTCTTGAAATGAGTTAACCACATTAACCTATTACTTTCAATCTACATATACAAGATTGAGAACCCATAATTTATTTGGAATTTTTAAAACTATATATCACTTTTTTAAGTTTAGAAACTTATTAAAATTATGGTAAAATGTGGTAAAATGTAATAAAATGTAAATATTAAATAGACATAATCTTCGAAACTAGTTCATCTTTACCGTTACCATATTAAAAAATTGACATCCTTTCTTATTATTATTTACAAGACAATAAAGTGATATTTTTTTATTTCGTTGTTTATATTTAGTTGACTATTTTAGGGATGATGGAGTAAAAACTGACTTAAATTATGTTTATAGAAAAACCCAATTTTGAACTTGATCTTTACCCTAAACTTTCACCTTGAACTTGAAAAAGTATTGTAATCTTTACCTTAAACTTAAAGAGTGTTACAATTTTTACCTTTTGGATAGATTTTCATACATAAAAATCATTGAAAGAAAAATTCTCATATGCATTTAAAGAATTATAAAACATTTATTTGATACAAAATTGATACAATCTAGAGAAATACAATATTAGAGCTTGCTTTTATTTGTTGAAATATATGTGTGTGTGTTTTTTTTGTGGAATTATTAAATCATCGTGGATTATGTGTATTGATGGAAATTAAAACATTTTTTTTAGTGCTATCAATTTAAATGTTAATATATTAAAAAATATTATTTTGGGATTCCGATGATGGACAACTTTATTTCATTCGTCAAGTAGCATTTAAACCACGAAACAGTAGAAAATTTTTAATAGAGATAAAATGGAGAAATTTAAAAGATGAAGAACCAAATGGAGAAGGATTGACTGACGGCAGGGAAGCGCGTGGGATATTTTAGAGAGTTCTCCGGTACCCTTTTTGGTATGACGGTGACACATTTCTCACCTTTTTAGTGGAACAGTCACCGCCAACCACCAACTGCCACGCGTGCGGTTTCTCACACTCTAATAGAGGCCATAACGCGGGTTTTTTTTTTTCTTTTCTTTAAATTGTTTTATTTTGTTTCTAATAAATAAATAGATTATAGAGAGACGTAAACGTGCACAACGGCGACCAATAACCTCTTCCGCGTCGTAACCAACCGCATTATAACGGACCAATACCAACAAACCACGTTCCTCTCTCTCTCTTCTTTTTAAGGTTCATTCTCTCTCTCTCTCTCCTCTTTTTTTTTCTTTTTTTTGTTTTGTTTTTTCTCTTGGTATTTAGACCGAGTCAAAAATTGGGTTTTGTTTTGTTTTATTTTAATCAATTATCACAATTATAAAAAAATTAAAAGAAGATTTCATGTTATCCTTATATACCTTGTTTATTTATATCTGTCTTATATTATATTATATTTATGTTAAAATTCTATTTAAGATGGAATAGAAGATTTGAGAAGTATTTCTTTTTCCCGTATGTTTGGTGATGCAGAGATTCTAGACATTGAAAAACGTTGCCCCAACTATTGGAGTGTTTCGGTACTTGGTGTTCAACGAATTTTACACTAGTGGCATCTGTGTTTCCAGGCTGGTTTCTAGTTGGGATTTTGCAGAGTCAGTCTAAGATGACTTAGCTTGACCCGTCTCGTACTCGACTTGTCTGATATGAGGTTCGAGCTAAGCGAGATGGGTCAGGACATGCTTTAATTCCACCCTATATTCTTTTGGTAAAAAAAAGTTATGAATTTGGGATTGAGAAATAGAGTAGATCATGTGAGTGAAATTAATAAAAAAAAAATATGAGACAATAATAGAGAGATGTAGATTGGTTTGTTTTTATACTTGACTCACTAAATTACTCATAAATGATTAGAGAGCTGCTTGTTTGGAGGGATGCTTGATTGTGCATGGTTGGAATATGGGAGCTAATTAATTAAGAATATCATTTTGCAATGGATAAATTGATCCCAGTTTTCAGGAGGTAAATATATCCAATCATCTTAAGTTTTTTCTATTTTTATTTTTTATTTTTAACGTTTAGAATGTATAGAAAATTTAAATGTGATTTATTTAATACCAAGTCGAAGTCAAAAAATTTTAGTGGATACATGTAAATATTATTACCTTCTCGTTTAATAACATCAATCGTCCACGTCTAAGTTTCCTATCTTTAAACTTTTTAACATGGATAAACGAATTTATAAAATTCTCACCATTATAGTTCTTCAACTAAAAAAATTGTTAATATTACTTTTGGAACCACTATTTTCTTTTTTTCTTAATTATTTTTACTTGATTTTGATCTTAAGGAAGTTTTGGTTAACATGTTTGAAAAGTCTAAGCTATTATATGTAATTTAAAATTATCAAATTAGCAGAGACTCAAAATAGAGGTATAAATTTAATTAATCCAAAGCCCATAAAAATTAAAACTAATAAGTAGTTTTGACGAAATGTTAAAATATTATGATTAAATATGTATAATGAGAATTATGACAAAGAAAACAATATTGAAAATAGGGACATTGGATTAACATCTTTTTATCATCTTTGTTAGTTTATTATTACTACATTTTATTTTCTATGGCGGCTTACATCATGCCACTTGTCAGCAATGTGAACAATGAACTAAATAGTCATTCTTCCACATTTTCTATTACCGTTATGTTTCCAAAAGTGCTGAAATTATCTTTCAATTACCCACTCTTACACCAATTTAGAAATCAAACTTTATCAATTTTGAAATATTGGAATTCAATGTGTGTGGTAGTGCTTTTGGTACTTCCCCTTCAAATTTATTAGGTTTTGAAAGAATCAACGAATACTTCGAGGGAAAAAAAATGTCAAAAAACTAATCTTGGTGGGAAGCACTTAGAGAGTGTTTTTCATCAGAGCCGCGAGAGAGATAATATTCAAAAAGTTCACTAAAAGAAAAAAGGACTTTTCTTGACGCTAAAAAAAACGTTGTGAATGAGTCCTCTCAACGAAAAATAATCTATCATGTTAATGATGAATAAACAACCACTCAACCCAAAGTAAATTTAACTCATTTACATAGATTCTAACAATAGTTTTCCAAAGTTTAATCTTCTCCGACGTTTTTATCGAGGACGGAGAAACTTTTTTCGACCATTTTCATAAAATGTTTGGATAAGTTGAGTTTTCCCAACGGATTTCATAAAATATCGGGATAAGTTGACTTTTCCCTACCTTTTTATATGCATCGAGAGCAGTGATTGTTCCCGATGTTTTTTTCTACGTTGGAAACAAAAACGTGGAGAAAAATCCTTTTCCTGGTAGTGATTTCTAACAGGTCGTTGAGATCTTGAACCTACTCTAAACCAACTCACTATGTAGCACTTAAATAATACCAGCAATATAATACAATACATCAATGTTAAATCAAAAAAGTTAACATAACAACATGAACCTCTATTAGACAGTAAAAGATAAAAAGCTCAAAAATCCATTAGAAACCTTCAAATCGAACATAAATCTATCAAACACGAGTGTTGGTCAAATTTACAAAACTTACCATCTCTCTCGAGAGGAAGCTTCTTTGTAATAGGAAAAAAAGAAAAAGAAAAAAATTGAACATAAAACATAATAATTCACGAGCAAATAGAATTTTGGAGTTTTAGAGAGAGAGAATAAGAAAGGGCATAATGTCCCACCTTTTTTGGAGTGACGTTAGGTATTTCAATTTTAACAGTCTCACTTTGTTTTCTGATCCTACACGTGGTTTTCCCCAACAATTTTTCACTTTGACCATTTTGCCCTTACCCTTTATATATATATAATTCCCCTGTCTTCTCCCTTCTCCCTCATACTCTCACTTTCCTCTGCAAATTCCCATCTCTCTCTCTCTCTCTCTACACTTTCAAATTCTCCACTCTCTCTCTAAAATTCTCCGTTTTTCTTCCTTCAATTCATCGATCATGGCTTCTGCTCCTTCTTCTCCATGGCTCAAATCTGGGTTCTCCCCTTCAATGCCGGAACTCCTCTCTGTAAAT
>NW_019104510.1:1739475-1791091 GCF_001995035.1 Momordica charantia
TGTTATACTAAAAAAAAAAAAGAAAAAAATTGTTCTTTTTTATCTGATTTGTTTCCTTTTTATGGTTATATGGTACAGAGAACGGCAAACCATTATTTGTTAGCATAGGGCAAATTATTAACTTGTGAATTTAAAGTGAAATTAATCACATGATTAATGAACTCAACTAGTAATAGGAGAGAGAGACCATCCAAATCTACACCAATAGATGTTATAAGATACATAGTTATCGTTCTTAGAGTTGATGGTTAAGTTTTTAACTCGAACCCAAAAAACAAAAAGAGAAAGAGAAAGAACAAGAAAATATAAAACTGATTAATTAAAAGGGATTTTAATTAAAACCATATATGCAAATGAAAATGTGACCAAAATATCACATTAGCTAGATAACAGAAAGATTATTGAGGGATAACATGATCTCTATTGGTATGAGATTTTTTAGATGAAACCAAAAGTAAAATCACGATGATTTGTGCCCAAAGAGTATAATATCATATCATTTAATTTCCTTAACAAGTGGTATCAAAACTTCTGATCTCTTGGTCGATGATTTATATACCTGAAGCAACTGAGTTACGCACAGATTGGACAATTTTTATTGAGTTATTTATGTATGGTGTGCTTAAAGATATTTTAGAATTTTTTTCATAAAAATCGGTTTTATAATATTTTTTGAAATTTTTATAAGCACTTAAATTGCTTTGGAATGAACGCTTAATCACAATACTATTGCAAAGTATTTAATTTTATTTAAAAATGCTTCATTAGAAAACATTTCCAACCATATTCTAAAGTTCTTTCTTCCAAAAATAAAGTGCATTGAATATATACTTAGTAGCCAATTTATAAAACACAATTTTGTTTGAAGGGTTGCCTATTTTTCCAAAATAACTAGTATTATTCATCTTTCAAATAATCATTAACTTGTACGCAGTAATCTTAATAACTTGAACATTATTCAAGAAGTTAAGATATATATTTTCAACTGAAAAATTGGAGGTTGAAATCTCCCTATTGTTGAACTCACCAAAAAAAATCTTAATATTTACCAAATTACCGTGTGCGTTTACATAATTCTTAAAAATACTCTTAAAAATTGTTATATGGAACATGATAAAACTTTACTAGTCCATTAATATTATTGCTATATTTAATTCCACCGTAATTTTCAACATATTCGATTGGTTAAGACACCTATTTCTGACTAAAAGTCACCATAATCATCATCCGACATGGTGTACTAAAACAAATCTAATACTCTAATTAAAACCAAAAGATTCCCTCTCTTTTCCAAGCATTTTTTTTTTATAAGCATATTAAATTTTTAAATCCATTTTGACTGAATCTTTGCCATAGTAAACAAACTCGATTACGTAAAATATTTCTGATATAGACAAAATTTAGTATTGGTTAAATGAATTAAATAGAATAGGAATAGCATGTGAGTATTATAAAATGACAAAAGAATGTGGGGATCATTTTTGATGAATTATTGAATCTAGTTTATGAAAAAAAAAAATAATACCTTTTTCAACAAAATTGTGAAGAAGAATATACTATATTTTATGCTCCCTTTTTTATTATTCCACAAAAATATATATTTGTAAAATTGGCCCACAAAAATTTCAATCAAAATTTGCTTTCTAAAAGAGCAAATCAACTATAATAATTTGAGAAACACTTGGATGGATCTCATTGGATGATCTTTTTGCTGATTAATTTGTGTCTCAGACCTTTTACAAAAGATGGGATGTATCATTATGCTATATATGTAGGGATTTTTTCTATTCTAATGAAATAGGCCACATGGCATTCTCTCGTTGCACAACATTTTTAAAAGTTTCACTATCGTCTTAATAAAACGTACTTAGAAAGAAAAAGACGGTCTATGAATACATATTTTAATTCATCTAGTTTGAAAAGCTTCTATTTTGATTAAAAAAACACCTCTCTTGATTTTCATCTTTAATTTTTAGATATCTATATTCATAAACTATGTATTCTCAAACTATACAACGATCGACAGTCTAATTTTTAAAATATTAATTCTTAAAATTAGCGTACAAAACATAATTAATTATTTAAAAAAAATGTTAAGTCCTCCTTAATCGGTTATGAAAGCTGGAAACATTGGAAAACCCACATAAAAAACTTATTAAAAATATGATAAAAGTTATAAGAAGTGTGGACTAAAAATTAAAAAACGTGACAATATTTTTTTAATTGCCATTTAAAAAAATCTCTCTCTCCTTTGAGCGTGGCAATTTAAAGACCACACGAAAATAAAATTACTAGTGGTGTGTGCCAACAATAATAGAGGGAATAAAACCTAATTCATGAGAGAGAAGTTTTTTAATTTTAATTTTGTAGGAGAGTTTTATTTATTTATTTCTTCTTCCAATTATTTTAAAATTAAATAAAATTATGTTTGAAAAATAATTAACGATTATATATGAACAGAAAAAAGAAAAGACATTGGTCTTTAAACCCTAAGATTTTCAGCTAGATTCTCATTAACAACATAATTTCATAATAATGTACGAGCTAGAAATGGCTATTTATGATGCTACCTTGTTCGATTTTTTTTTTTGAACAGATATTTGTCCAAATTTTCATGGTTAGAAAAATATAAAAACTCAATATTATGGGGGAAAATACTGAAATATTTAATAATTATTGGAAAGGAAAATAACCAAAGATTGTCCATATGGACATTGAGATGTGTGATTTTTCCATAATAATGAAAAATAGCCCATTGTGGAATGTGGCAGATAGGCCGGATCATATTGGCCCATGGGCCGCTGCTCATGCCTTTGAAGGAAATTCGTTTCAAATTAGTTCTACAAATTTAAGGAGAAAATTGAATGGTTTTTTTTTCTCGAAAAAATTTGCAAATATGTACTTTTCTAAAATTAATTACTAATGTCGTGGGTCAAAAATAGTTGTCCATGTGAAGAATAGAGGAAGTTCGGAAAGACCAAGTCTTCCGATTGAAGGTCTCACCTCTATCTCTTTGAGATTACACACCCAACAGGCTGACTTCGGTATCAAACTATCCAGCAGAATAAAATACTGACCGAGAAAGCTTGTTCGAATGCATCACCTATAAATAGAACGCTTCACTCTACTATCAAATATCACATTCTAACTCGATCTTAATACCAAGGCCGAATTTAAACTGATTTTAGTATCGAAGTATTTGCTTTTCTTCTACATATCTTTCCTACCCAAGTGACACTCAAGCTCATTCTAAGCTGTACCAGTTTTGGACCTAAGTGAAAAAAAGTTGCATGAACTGATATAAAAAAAATTTGTAAAAATAATTTTAAATATAACATTTAAAAAATTATAAATAAATGACTAACTTTTTTTCCTCAGTACAAATAAATGACTAACTTAAATGTTGGTGTGTATTACGTTTCCATTTTACGTGATTCTCTAAGTCAATGATTAAATTTAAGTATTTATTACTACTCGAAAGAAATTTTAAATATTTATTAACTTTAATCATTTGTTGCACGTGTTCTTATATATTTTTTTTATTATTTAAAATTAATTTCTAGGAGCAGATATTTTTGGTCATTGTAAACGTAACCTAATTTAAATAAAATCTTGCAAGAAAGTTAAAAATAATTGTAAATATAGTAAAAATTAGAACATAGGGAATATAAGTGATTACAATAGTTATAGATCATAATACATACGTAAGTTAACCAAATATTCTGTATTTAAATCAATATATAGGTTACCTACATAAAATAGTTAAAAATATATTTATTTATGTTGATGCATAATTTAGTCTCCTCAAGATTCCATCAAATTCGCACCAATTATTAATAATGAAATCGAGAATGGACGTTGACCTGCAAAACAAACAGCACTGAATACCGGTGGGGTGCTAGCCACACAGGCTCTGATGCCTAACTCATAATCGGAGGTTTGTCGAGTATTGAGAATAGGGTTTTCAGCGTACTTTTAGGGTTCAACTTATTTTTATATCTATAGAGATTGAATCCAGATGCCCTTAAGAAATCATGTTGGGTTGTGGGCATCTTGGTCCGAATGTTGGATCAACGGATCGGTAGCTTGTAGTAGACTTTCTAATAGTCGGATCGGGTCAAGTCGGCTGGGACCTAGTCGACCAAGACCTTGTGAGACCCTAGACCTAGTCATGCCTAGATCTGGTCATGCCCCGAACATGGTCATGCCTTGGATTTGGTCATGCCTTGGACCTGATCACTAATCATGCCCTGGGTCCGATCATGCCTGTTGATCATGCCTGATCATGCCTTGGACCTGGTCACTGGTCATATCCTAGATCTGGTCATGCTTTGGGCCATAGACCTATGATGTAGCTCACCTATCAAGTCTAGTTTATCTTCCCATAACAGTAGCTCTCACTCTCAAAATAGAAAACAATAGGCATAGGTAAAATATTGGACTTATATATTGAGAGTAATTGTTGTTTGGTTTTCGAAGGCTTTGTTGTTCATGGGCCGACTATTTTTATAAAACAGCCTCCACTCTCAAAGTTGAAGATAATGAGTTAGTCGAAATGTCGGACTTTTGCTCTAAGAGTATTTGTCGTAAGTCCATTATCCGTCATTTATTATCGGTCATTCTTAGACGATCACCCTTGGTAGTTCATTCTTGGATGACTATTCTTAGTTTGTTATCCATTGTCGGTTATTATTGTTGGCCTTCTGGCTAGTTGATCCTGATCGCTCTTATAACTTGTTGATCTTGATGTACTTTGCTTCTAATAATAGCCTACATTCTTTTTATGGGATTTTGCTAAGTTGAAAGTCATCATGTGTCAATCAATATCTTTGTTGAGAGTGGTAAGAATATCGTGTTTCTAGTCTAGAAATCCACTTGACGTTCTTTTTAATGTTGTTTTTCAAAACTTGTTCACCATTTGAGTTGATGTCTCGTTTAATCTAGCATTTGGGTATAGGTTATAACAATGATTTGATATCTTAGATCCATTCTGTTGAAGAGCTGAATAATTGAATATTTCTTCTATGTGATGATAGATCTGAATGATTGCTTTTACTGGCTCTCCAAGTGGTTGCTTAGTCTAAGGTTGCTTAACCTGTGGAATTTTCGCAAGATCAAGTTCGTATTAGAATTACTTGGTGGACTTGATCTGTAGGACTCTAAACATGACTAAGCAACTGTTTGTGGAGGAGTCAAGCCGTTATCAAGTTTTTTTGCAGCGCGCAAGAAATAAAGCACGAGGTGGTGGAGGCCAAGGACCTAATTGGGTAGGTACTAGTTCCCGGTTGGCTAGGTCCTGTGCCGTAGTTCGTCAATTGGGTTTCTAGTCTCTGCTCTTTTCTCCCCTGTGCCCCACTCGGACTTTTTTCTTATTTATAAGAGTCGAATCTTCGTTATGTTAAGAAACCTAGTTTTTTTGGGCTTCAATGTGGATATATTCATGGGTCAAATATTAGAAAGAGTAGTCGTAGGCCCACTCGAGAGATCTGATTACATCAAAGAAAAAGAAAATGGGGGAGGTCGAGCACTGGTTGGCACCGACCCCAGGTCGGCCGTTGCTCCGGCCTGCCGGACTTCGGTCTTTGATGGGTCAAGCCCTGCTCTTTCATTCAACCTCTTGAGCTAGGCTTCTTTTCTACTTTAATTTAGTTTGGGCTTATCTATGTTGCTTACGTGTCAGGTTCGATTTTTCTCGGTGTAACCGTATAAAAATCTTATCTTAGTCGTCTCAATCATATTTTTGTGGAACAGTTTTTTGCTATTTTCGTGTCATGAGGAGCTTTAAATCAAGTCTCTTAGGCTTTGTCATACGGTTTGATTTACTCGTTAGTCTTTTGTTGGCATTGGGCTCTAACTTAGCTGGGCTGGTTTGCTCACCTTCAACACCCTTGGGTTTCTAAACCTATTTTTGGCTTTTTCCTAATGACTTTATACCCTGATTTTGTTGATTGTCTTGGCTCATTCCCCCACTTTTAGTTTTAATCTTGTTGACTCGTTCGTATGCATTTTTCAGCACCTTTGAGTTTTTATCATTTGGGCTTAATTTACCATTGATCTTTCCCAGTTTCACTTCTAGTTTATTGGCCTATTTATTTGTTTCTATTTGAGTTCTTTGATCAGCTTTTGTGGTCGATTTACTTACCCAAAAACCCCTACTTGAGGAGTGTATATTTTTTTAATAAAGATAAATGCTCGAGTAATTACAGAAATATGACTAACCAAATTCCAAATGCTAGAAATTCATTCGAACTACAAACAAGCAAATAATTTTGGAAACCTAAAATATATGTAATTATCATGAAATAGATCTAACATAAGCAATCAGTAATCAACTAAATGCAAAAAGAAATTAAACGTTGCTACAAAAAAGGAAAGTTAAAAAAAATACTCTATCACTTTGCTTTGTTGTTCTTCAAGGTTGTATAGTAGCACACTCGCAACGCACATTGTTCCCCCTTAACTTCACCTACCCCTCCGAATGTCGGAAATTTCATGGATTGGTGATATGTGGAGGGTATTGCCTGCAACCTGTGAATGATGGATCTTACCCAATGTCGCGTTGTAGGATGAGGTGTGGTTAATGACAAGAAATTCGATCATTTTTTTAACGCTTCTTGATCCGCTGCCAAACGTCACAAGTAGTTCTATGCTTCCCTTATGTATGACATGTTCTCTGCCAAACCTTGACCAGTGGTGTTGGCTTGTTGTCAACCTCTCGTTCCCTGGTCTCAAAGCTTCGTATGCATTCAGAGACAATATATCTGTAGAGCTACCCTCGTCGACAAGATTCAATGAACTTTAGTCATTCTAAAGTAATGACCAATACATTGTTATTTGATGACCTTAGCATGTCATTTTCAAGGTCTATGTAATTCATGACCTTAGAACCTCTTATTATAAGGTATTTGTTGGAGATTGTTAGACAATTTCCTAAAAGAGATAATGAATCTTGAGAGCATAAAATAAACATTCTTTGATATGTCGATATTTTCATTGATATTTAGAAAATCATTTTCGAACTCTATGCACATAATTTAATTTGTAACCCTAAACCCTCTTATTATATCAGATGTTTATGGAGATTGTGGGACAATTTTCTGGGAGAGAGAACCAGTTTAAGAGCAGGAAATAAAATTTTTAAAGACGTGTAGATATTTTCACAACCATTTTGAAGTCTACGTAATTTATGACTCCCTAAGTCTCTTATTTGATTAGGTGTTTATTAGAGATGGTGGAAAATTTTCTTAAAGAGGCAATGAGTTTCAAGAGCATGAAATAAAATATTTATTGACAAGTCAATAATTTCATGACTGTTTTCAAGTCGATGTAATTTATGACTATAAATCTCTTATTATTTTAGGTGTTTATGGGAAGTTGTGAGACAGTTGTTTGAAAAACATAACAAGTCTCTCTTCTTAATTTTTGATAAAGTTAAAGAGATAATAAATCTCAAGAGCATGAAATATATTTCATGGCACGTTAAAAAGCTTTATGAATTGAATGGTTAGATATATATCAATATATTTGTTTGGGGTGAAAATCAGGATGCCACGTGGAGGACACAAATACGACCTGGATTTCTCAAAATTTAGGTCCACCTCGAACCTGTCCGATGTGATACATTTAGCCAAATATTCATAAGGTTAATTGTCATGTGGTGCGACCTACTCCTAGGTCCGACACCCAGGTTGGAACATGTGCGACCTGACCTCCGACAAGCTGTCGAGTCCTCAACCTATAAATAGAGGGCATCACTTCTGTATACAGGTATCGCATTCCATCTTTAACTTACTATTGAGTATGAGCTGATTATCAACTTGAGCGTCGGAGTTTTTGCCTCTCCTATGCAGTCGTTCTCCGTTGAGGCGAGTCAGCTATTCCACGTGTCCGACCTTGATCAGGTCAGACCTCGCTCAATTTTATGTATAAATAATATTAATATTCAAATAATTTTTCATTAATTTTTCTTTTTATATTTAAAAATTTTGAATTTTGTTTCTTTAATAAATGTCACAAATCATTTATATATTTATGTTGTTACCATACAGAATATTCGACATGTTCTTTATATATGTAGCAACGAGCTTCTATTTTCTATGTAGCTACTTTTGTTAGTTTATATTAATATTTAAGGTTGAGAAAAATAAAAAGAAAGACAAAATTAGTAGGTAAAAAACTATTTAGAGAAATTTACGAAGTTTAACCAAATATTGATTGATGAAAATGAAATTTTTAAAATTATTTGGGATCCAATTGAAAGGAAACCCAAATCACTCTCTTTTCAAGTTATATTAAAATTTATACATAAATTTAAATATTACTTTGGCATCTATAATTTTTTACTTTGTTCATTTTCATTCTCATATTTATATGGACAAATACACAAATCTATCTTAATAGAATAGTTGTTGTCATGGTAGTCGTTCATTTTGCCCCTCTAAAATTTAAATGGTAAGAATTTGGGTTCAATTCTTTTCATTTAAGAAAATTTGGATTTAATTTTTATTAATGAAAGTTTAGTATTCTAATTTTTTAATTTATAAAATTTTGAGAGTTTAATTTTATCGTCTATAATCACTATCATACTTCGAGTGGTTTGTACAATTTATTATATTTCTAACTTTTGTTCATTCCAATTATTTATTGATGAAATGTCACCCATGTAATTTTTAAAATATTTTGAAAGTATACGGATCAAAATAAAAATAAAATAAATATTTTGCTAAAACGACATATATCCTAAACATGAACCTAACTCGATTATTTATTTATAATAATAATTAGAAAAAGAAAAAAAAAACCATGTTAAGAAGGTACGTTGTGCAAGATGCATCCAATTCCAACGGCCAACTCTAGTTTCTGCTCATCGGGTACACCTTCTTTCTGGGTTTTGACGTCCTTAATTTCCCTCTAATTTTGAACTGTAAAGCTTCAGCATTCTTTCCCATGGTGTCCCGTCTGTGATTCTTCTCCTAAGCCCCATTCCGTTCCCCTCTTCTTCTCCCATGCTCACCAAGTGTTCGTAGAAATTCCCATGAGAGTAGCTCTGCAGGGATTTAGCAGATACCCTTCTAATTTTCCTGGATTTATTGTAATTTGTTGAGCTATAAAATTTGTATTCTCTTGGGTTTTTCTGTTCCCACTTCTCTTGATTTACTTTCTTGCTCCAATCTGCAGGGCATATCGTTATTTGATGTCAAGCACAAGCAGCCACATGGGGCTGCGTTTTTTGTCCACTCTTTCCCACCCACGGAAGAATCTGCTGATGGGGTTCTCGTCTCTGTCCCCAACTACTGCAATTGCTAAGATGAGAACCATCAGAACTGCTCCCTCTTGTAGGTGGGTTGGTTGTCAATTGAACTCTAATGATTCCAGCAGCAAGAGGAGCCAGTTAGGAACAGTTTACTCCACTAATTCAAACGGGAAATTTAGCAATAAGCAGTTTATTAGTGTTGATCCACGGCTTTATGAGTACATTCTCTCCAATGTTCGAGAGCCTGAGGTATAATTTTTTGCTCTCTTTGTTTGTCCATTTGAGTTACTGCTGCTCCTAAGAACTTGAATATTCTAGTTCATTGTTTGTTTGGATTAATTATTCACACTCATTGTACACTAAAATTTACATTTTACCAATGAGACCTAGTATATTTAAGCTATTACTCAAATATAGACGAAGTAATAAAAGCTCAACTGCTTAATCTGATAGGTTAGGTATACTTAACGCTCTCCTTCATTTGTAAGTAGACCTCTCACTCTCAATATTAATTGGGATGAACCGACGTTGTATGGTTTGAACATATGATCTTCTGGCTCGATACCATGTTGAATTACTGCTAAACTCAAAAATTTAAGTTGGAAGATTAGATTATTTTTAGTCTTTTATAGAAAAAAATATATAAGCATGCAAGTTTTTCTAATAGGTTCGTTAATATATATGTTAGGTGCTTTGTGACCCATCTGATTGATTGTAATTAATTGAATTCGTTCATTTAGATCCTAGGGCAACTTCGTGAGGAGACTGCCTCAATGCATGGTAGTCAAATGCAGGTAATTTTTGCTGATTCCATCGTTACATTCTTCCTATGTTTTATGTTTAGATCTTTTCTCTGAGCTTTCTGGAGTTTTTAACAAGTTATCTTTGTTTTCCAATTACATTTCCCTTTTTTTTCATTGTTCTGATGCAAAAAGAAAAACTACTTTCATAAGACAAGGGGAAATGTGAAATGTGACTCATTCAATTTCAAAATAATATTATTGTGATTATTATCATAATTGACAGTCTTCTCGAAGTTCACTCATCTGAGAGGAGATCTGTTTTATTAACCATTTTAATATTTCTCTAGAGAGCCGATGTCTTTTTACCTCACATGGTCATCAAGTTTTATCGCAGGTTAGAATGCAATAAATTTTTTATGATATCAACTTGTCAACTAGTGGTAATGTATTTTGAAGTAAAATTTTGATTAGAATATGGTTTTGAGAAGATTTGAAGTTCTAAGTAGTTTTAGCTTTGTCCCATCCAAAATGAATTCAGTAAACTTTTTAATATACTCTAATCTATGTAAAAACTTCATGAGACCAATGGAATGTCGGTTAAGGTTTAACATTGATTACCACTTTCAAACATACACTTGAATCTGATAAATTTATGTCATAGGTATCTCCTGATCAAGCACAACTACTTGCAATGCTTGTTCAGATTCTTGGTGCAAAGAGGTGCATTGAAGTGGGTGTTTACACTGTATGTCCCGTTATCCACTTCTCACTGCTCGACAGGTTTTGGTTTTCTAGTGCATCTTCTTTTTCTGATTTAGGCTGAGAGACCGACCAAAAGCACTATATCCAAGACCGTGGCTGCTGCTTAAAATTTTAAAGTTCTGAAGTAATATAAAATATTTTAGAAAAAGTCAAAAGTACCGTAATTTATTTGAGAAAGTACTTGCGGAGTGCTCTTGGACTGGGAAGCACTTAGAAGTATTTTTATTCTTTTAAGAATGAAGACGAAGCATCAATAACTTGTTTGAACCTCCAACCTCAAGGAAAATAGTAGATGTCAATTACTATTGAGCTATGCTCATTTTGACAAGCATCAATAACTTGTTATTAATCATTTTTTTCACTGAAGTGCTTATCTTTTGCCAAAAACATTCATGCTAAGAGCACTCCTAGTATCATAAATATTATAGGCTGCTTGCAAATAATTTTAGAATAATCAATTATCAATAACGCAAAGATGCTCTTGTGGTGCTCTCAATTCTTATTAAGTAATCTAACATCTGTTTTTGCAAAGTTCAATTTATATTTGTTTCATGTTAGTAGAGAAACTAAAATACATGTCTTCAATTTGTAGCTTCAATTAGAAGAACGTAGTTTATGTTCTGATTAAATTCATTAGCATTCAATTATAAAGAGTTTCCACTGTGAATTTGCTCGCCATAGGCGTTGTTTATCTTCTAAAGGTTATTTCGGAGACTGATGGTGGTAAGTTTGGGGTTAATTATAGTTCTCTTTTTTGCATTCATTCAGGGATATTCATCCTTGGCCGTAGCATTAGTCCTGCCAGAATCAGGTCGTTTAGTTGCATGTGAAAGAGATGCCAAATGTCTCGAGGTTGCGAAACGATTTTATGATCGTGCCGGTGTTTCACACAAAGTAATTTTTTTCTTTATTTACTGTACTGGGACTTCTTTTATCAAGTAATTCTGACCGGTGGCCTGAATCTTTTGAGATATATAATCTATCTCTATTTTTCCGCAGACAACCTGCAACTTCCATATCACAGTGCTGTAGAACTGTTTGTATCCAAGCTTTTGGGTAGCTCTAGCTAGTATATTTCCTGTTTACAGCGTTGTAAAACTAAAACGGATATCTAAAGCCCGGTTTGATAACCATTTTGCTTTTAGTTTTATGTTTTTAAAAATTATGCTTGTTTCATCATAATTTTTTGGTATGTTTTTCACTTTTGTTAAAAACAGACTTACTTGACTCTTTAGCCAAATTTCAAAATCAAGAACAAGATTTGAAAACCTATTTTTAGTTTTCGAAACTTGGCTTAGATTTTGAAAAATTTTTAAAAGGGAGATAACAAACCAAAGAAGCACCTGTGTAGAAGGAGTGTTTTAAAGCTTTATTTTCAAACAGCTGGTATAACTGGGATGACGTGGGTAAGGCCATTCATTTAATCGGATTTTTTGGATTATAAACCGGTGGTGCAGTATACCCTCTTACGAGTGTCCGAAGATCCATCCGTTTCTTGCATGTATGTTCATAATTTTAGGTTATAACACGTTTCTGATACTCAAAACATGGTTTTGGATGATTTCTGGAAGTAGGTGGATGTGAGACATGGGCTTGCAGAAGATACACTCAAATCACTTATTGCAAATGGTGAAGCTTGCAGGTGAATTGCTTTAGGTTATAACATGTTTTGGATTCCACGATTCGAAAACTGGAATTGTTTCCTCATTCAATATGAAAGAGCCTGTGATGATTCAGTTCAGTTTTATTATAGTCATCCATTACTACTTCATGTTCTCTCTTTTTTACCTTATTTTAAGTGTTGCTAATATACAAACTCTGTGAAGAAGAGGTTTTAGTATATACTCAAACTTCCGAGTGTAGTGATAAATTCTTTATCTTTTTCATCTCATGACTTTGAATAGCCTTTAATAATTCCACATATATATTTTTGTGCATATATAGCTATGATTTTGCCTTCATTGATGCCGAGAAGAGGATGTACGAGAAATACTTCGAGCTGTTACTCCAACTAGTGAGACAAAAAATGATTTGCTTCACCCAAAATCTTTCTATGCCTCTAATAGTTTGATTAGCTAGTCTATTTCTTCACTCCATGCCGTTTTAAATGTTTCTGAAGTTCTTCATGGCCCTTCTTCCAGGTGAGGGTTGGAGGTTTAATTGTGATTGACAATGTCCTCTGGTTTGGAAAAGTAGCTGATCCGATGGTGCGTTTGCTCCAACCTCTCGTGTTATTGCCTCCATTTTAACCGAGTTGACTGATGACTGGTCTGCATTTTGAGCAGGTAAATGATCAGAAGACCGAGAGCATTCGGAGACTGAATAAAAAGATAATGGAAGACGATCGAGTCGGGATCAGTATGGTGAGCATTGTGATCTATCTTCCTTCTGCTATTTGCAAGCCTCCTTGAGCTAAGATGATGATGCTGAACTTCTTGGTTTGTTAGGTACCAATTGGAGATGGCATGACAATTTGTCAAAAGAGATGAATTAATGGTGCTTGGAAGAACGATTCAAATGTCTAAAACTTTGAATTATTGGGGATGGCCACATTAGGTGCTTTTATGGATTCGAACCTCTAATATTTTGGACGAAGATATATATGTTTGATCTATGTTCAGATTGCCACTAAAAATTGTTTCAGCTCTGATTTTTATTAATATGAATTTTTTAAGAGTAATTTTCATTATAGGCTTGGAATCATTACTCACCGCCTAATAATCTTAACCATGGCAAAATCGAAAAAATCAAAGTAAAAAACAAGGGA
This sequence comes from Momordica charantia, assembly GCF_001995035.1. The sequence goes on from NW_019104510.1 coordinate 1,753,001, forward strand.
GTTATTATGTGTTTGAAATCATTATTCATAATATTTTAATGATTTGGGATGCATAACAATTTTTTTAAATAGTCGAACAATAATGGTAAAAAAACACAATAGAAAATAAAATTTTTAAAATAATTACTCAAACAGGTTTAGATCCAACTTTTCTTTTATATATATATATATATATATATATATTAGTACAACTTTTCTTATATATTAAACTATAAATTTATTCTTGTAAATTTTGAACACATCTACTTTTTTACCAATAACAAGAAAGATTAATTGATGTTTTTATAATAATGGGCAAATATCAATTAAAAAGATGTCAAAATGATGTTAAAAAAAAAAGATATCAAAATATTAATAAAACTATGAAAATATGATTAGTGAATATAGGTCCTAGCAAAGAAAATGGATAGGATTCGACTTTGTCTCATTTTTCTTTAGTATTATAATTCAACATTATAAGTTTTAATAATACTCCGTTTTGATTTTGAAGGTTAACAGAATCGTAAATAACTCTAACAAAATGTTGGCTAGGATGAAAATTGGTCTGAATGAAGGAGGTGTGGTGTGGATAGCAAGTTAGAGAAAACTATATTTTTAACTCTTTTTTTTTTTTTTTTGCCAAATAATCTAAAAATGTATTATTATTTTATCATAAAAATAATATAAATTAATTTTAAACAATCTCGACTATCATTTCAATAAACTATTTTGAGATCTTATTTGGTGAATATTCACGTCATTCTTATCCATGTAAATGAAATAACACACTCTCATATGTAGAGTTGATAAAAACACTTAGGATTAAGATTAAATGTGTGTTAAATTCCTCAACTCGACTGTAAGAGGGTGGTTTGAGGTTTCCACCAAGTGAGTAAGTGATGACGTCATACATGTTCCCACCATAAAGTTTCGTGACGCTCAACAAAGTCTTTTTTTTTTTTTGCTCATAATGCATAACTCGTTTCGTTGGCTATAGTTTTGTTGGATTATAGATAGGGACAACAAAAATCTTGTTAATTGGTTCATGCACCCATCTCCTTACAATCTTATGCTCATGTCCACCGCCCAAAATAACCTATAAACGATGCTCGTTGGCATAAGCCAACCCCTAAAATTATGTCTAATTAGACCATTTCACCGAGTATACTTTTGTGGTATGTTTTGCATTATTTTGCTTTTCAGACCAAGAACTAAAGCCTTTTTAATTAATTTGTTGCGTACTACAAATGACATGTTTGACACCTTTATAGCTAGCTTGAATTATCTCGAAACATTTCGAACGATCATAATCGATCAATTATTGCATCAGTTACATCGACCGTATCATGATTGTACGACGAACCTCGAAATCCGCATAGCATTTCACTACAATTTGAAATTGTAGTCAATCCTAACGATTAAGGACCGGTCAGGGAAAAAAATGACAAATTGTACAAACCACCTTTAAAGTACCATGATTGTTACCTTCAAATGAAAACTAAATGTCAAAGCGAGTCTAATTCATAATTGACATATATCTCAAACTAAGATGTTATGAGTTCGATCCACTGTCCCACATATTGTACTTCAAGAAAATAAAAACTAAATTTAACTCAAAACTATTGATATATCTACTCGATAATTGACATATATCTTCAATCAAAAAGTTTTCGCCGACAAAAAAAATATATGTAATAAATATCTATGTTTACAAAATTAAATGTGTAAAAATATCCATGGAGGTCCACTGCCCCTAACCGTCCATAGCCATTCCCTTCTTCCTTTGCTGCTCTGCTACCTCTCTTTCTACGAGACAAAACTGAAATCTGCCATATCAAATGACCTGCACTTTTCCCACTGCGAAGCTCCAGAGATCGTTCTTCAGAGCCTGCAATTGACGACGGACGATGGCGGATCCTCGTGCGAGGGAGGGCTTCTTCAAGGGGGAGGTCCTCACTTACGCTTACCTTCTTCTCTATATTGCTCTCTCCAGTGGCCAGATCTTCTTCAACAAGGTACTTCTTCCGTCCCGCTGCCTTTCGCCTTGTTTTTCTTTGTCTTTTGTTGCGATTACATTTCGCCAAATGTGTCTCTAGATCTGGTCAATTCTGTATTATGCTCTTGAAGGAACAAGCGGAGCTATGTGCGGCCTTTAATCTTCACTTGGGTTCCGTTGACTATTGAATTTGGCTTTGGTTATATGATAATGGATTTCTAGTTTAGCGGTTGGCTGTTGGGTTAGGTTCAGATTTGAATTTGGCGGCAATTGGTTCCGTTTTTTGTTTTTTCTTTCAGCCAGTCTCGTGCAATAGTAATTTGAGTGTGCGAAGAAATTAGAGGAGAGGAGTTTGAGCTAGGGCAATTGGGATTCATTTTGACATGATACTTTTGGAAGACGTATTCTAGAAGAGAATGCTCAGATTTCATTACGTGTTATGTAATTCGGTTAAGACGTTTCTTCTTCTTCTTCTTCGAGCAAATGAATTAAGTAGGTTACCCGTTAATTAATCAAACAACATTTTCAAGAAAAGAGCGAACATTAACCTTTTTGTCATACAATCTTCACTTGTTATGTGCTTATAGTTTCAGTAGTTGCTCTGACTAACCTATTTAATTCTCTTATCTGTCGCTGCAGTGGGTTTTGTCATCGAAGGAAATCAATTTCCCTTATCCTCTTGCATTGACTCTCCTCCACATGGTCTTCTCGTCCATCTTATGCTTTATACTCATCAAAGTGTTTAAGGTATTATGGATTATTGATATTGTGGGGCTGAAATCGAGCAATGGCCTTATTCTGCATACTTCTATGTATATGAATATAAATTTATATAAAACAAGAATGTCTTAACTCAGTCTGCTTATTATCTCAGGTTCTGAAGGTCGAGGAAGGTATGAGTGCAGAAATGTATGTAAAGCTATTATATATGGGTCTTTTGCCAGATACCAAATTTTCAAAGTTGTTCTGTATAGATTTGTTGCTTATTCCAGTTTCGATAAAGATAAATTTTATGTGGTATGGATCATGGAACATAAGTTTCTCATGATTCTTGCATGAAGAATTTGAAATATAAGATCCAGAATTTAAGTTGACTTACCAACTCTGGAGCTATTGTTTAAAGTAAAATGTTCTGTCCAAAGCTAACAAGGAACGATTTGCTGGGGGGCAGTAGTTTTTTTTTTTCCTTCCTTTAGAATTGTTCAATCTGGATGCTTCCTTAAAAGAAGGAAATTTTGCTTCTTGCCTTTTCTGTTTTATTTACTCGGCTTCTTTTGTCCTGGCGTGAAATCTAATGAACCACTAATGATTTAGATATACTACATCTGTAATGCCAATTGGTGCGACCTTTGCAATGACTCTTTGGCTGGGAAACACTGCTTACCTGTACATCTCTGTGGCCTTCGCACAAATGCTGAAAGCAATCAGTAAGTGTTAGTGGAATAATGTTTCATCCCAATAGAGTCAATACTTGGATCTTGTGGGTAAACTTTTCCTCTCCTGGCCTGTTACATGTTTCAGGCATTCATGATATATTTTTTACGTCTAACATTGTTGGTAGCATAGCACCAATTGATGCATATTTCCTAATATTAGGTTGGTTCATTTGCCATTTATCATGACTTCATTTCAATGGATTCTCAAATTTCCTTTGCAGTGCCAGTTGCCGTCTTTATTCTTGGAGTAGCAGCAGGTCTTGAGTTAATGAGCTGTAGAATGTTGCTGATCATGTCAGTGATAAGTTTTGGTGTTCTAGTGGCTTCTTATGGAGAAATAAACATCAGTTGGATTGGTGTTGTTTACCAAATGGGCGGTGTTGTTGGGGAAGCTCTAAGACTTATTTTCATGGAGATTCTGGTTAAAAGAAAGGGCCTCAAATTAAATCCTATATCTATCATGTACTATGTTAGTCCCTGCAGGCACGTACTCTTCATTTTCTCGCTCTTGTAAACTTCAACAATATTGAAGACTTTTTTTACCACATACAGAATCATCTTTATTTACAGTAAATATTGTAATTGTATTGATGTAGTGCGCTTTGCCTGCTCGTTCCATGGATCTTTCTGGAGAAACCAAAGATGGACTCACGTGAATCATGGAATTTTCCTCCTGTTGTACTGGTGCTCAACTCTCTGTGTACTTTTGCACTCAACCTCTCAGTATTCCTTGTTATTACACATACAAGTGCCTTGACCATTCGTGTTGCTGGAGTTGTCAAGGACTGGGTTGTTGTCTTATTGTCGGCTCTTCTATTCGCGGATGTGAAGTTGACAGTCATTAATCTCTTTGGATATGGCATTGGTAAGTCCATTACTAGTGGTGTTTTCCATATTTTAGTCTAATGAGCTGATTTACTCATGACCTGGTAGAGTAAACCTAGATATATCTTCTATGCTCTTGTCTACACATGAATAATGTTCACAAGTTTCCCTATTATTCCGGAATCTTGTTCCAGATAAAAATTTTCACTCTGGAGACTATTCCAATAAGATCTCTATTCAAATCGTCATCATGCAGCAAAACTTTTATCTTATTTATTCATTCTTTCTGTGAACTTTCTTGTTGGCACTTCTGGAAATATTCTGCTCAATAATTTTAATATGGATCTGAGCTCAAGCTTAGTCGGACTTGATGCATTAGATTAGGCCAAGCTTATCATTTTGAACACCGCGATCATATCTAAAATCCAAGTTTGGCACAGCCATTGCTGGAGTTGTGGCATACAATAACTTCAAGTTGAAAAAGGAAGCTTCACGAGGAAGCCCTGATGATTCTGAACAGTCCGAATCCATGCCAATGGTCACATCTGCGTCCAGCATCAAATAGTGACTTTGTATGGGCAGTCTGAAGTTATCATAAGGTATGTGCTTGCACTTCTCCCCCCGTTCTTTTTTTCTCCTCTGATTGAGCAAACAATTTTATGTTGCTCAAAATAAAAGATTCAGAAGGGAATCCAACGCTAAATCCAATGCTCTAATTAAATTTGTGTTTGAGTTAACAACCTTGAGCGAAACAAATAAATACGCAGGTGAAAGTAGTGTTTTCAAGTTTAATTTTCAAAAACATAAAACAAAAACAAAATGGTTATCATAAGTAGTTTTTTTAAATTTGTTTTTGTCTTTTAAATTTAGCTCAAAATTAAAATGTGTCTTTAAGAAATGTGAAAAACATACCAAAAAAGTCATGTGGAAGCGAGCATATTTTGAAAAACGAAAAGCTAGAAATCAAATCAGGACAGGGCATAAGTGATTTGTTAGTAGAAAAACTTTTTACTAGTCCTTTTTTTTTTGCCAAGTACTTGTGTTAAAATATTTCCAACTACACTTCTAATGTATTGTGTTGTTTTATTTGTCACAGCTGCTCCTACGGTGAAGAGTGTAAGTTTGTTGATGGTAAGGACGGATTCAGAAAGTATAGAGATATGTTGTTATTCACAGTCAAGTGCTGGAAGTAAAGATTAACTGAGAAGCATCATTCGCCATCTTTACTCTTTTTTGCGTTCAATTTCGAGACACCGCCGGTGATGATCAGCGACTTTGAGACTTCTCACTGGGAAGGCAGAGAAGAAAACATATGGCAATTGTAAGTTAGATTCAAAAGAAAGATCCTTTTATGTGTAGATTTATTCCAGCTTATACAAAATTGATTCAGGTTCAGATTGTTTTACGTATAGCATTGAAATTGAATTCTCTTGGTTCTGATGGTTGTAACTGTCCAAAAGATTGTCCTGCTGCGAATATCAATGGCTTCACCATCTTTCAGAATTCTGATAGAAAGTTGTTGCAATTTGAGTACCATGAATTGTGGACTACAAGATTGTTGGCCTTAGAGTGATCGGAGCTTATAAATATGATTTTGATCTGATATTCTAAGAAATTTTTTGATACTTTTGTGGAATCTGGAATTTTAATGTGTGGGGTTGGAAAGTCAGGTTCAAGTAGCTTGTGTTGTAAAAAAAACAGGGCTATAGATATTTGGAATTATGTAACTTGGGTTGAGTTGTGGGTTTATATGACTGTAAAAGGTTATTAATAGGTAGTTTTCATTAGTTTTTATCGATATACTTAAGTTTTCTTAATCATTAGAATGAGTAAAATGGAAACAAAAAACATTGAGGTGCCAAACCTTTCCGTTGCTTGTTAGTTCGACATTTTGGGATATTTTAAGAAGTGCAGGCAAGTTTGGAACCCCATCCAATATTAAGGGACTAATAGTCGTACTGCATAAAGAAGGTCAACATCACCCCAATCATCGCTTTATGCCCCTCAGGTAAAAAGAGTAAGAACTCCTTTCGAGCTACAAGATATTGAGTAGGCAGTTGATGTATCACACTCGACCCTATCTTTCGGAGCATGCATTCTCATTTGTGTCGCAACTGATTAGGTAAGCTACTGTTCGGTGCACAAAGAATTGCCTTCGATCTCCTAGACAAACTTACTCGAAAACTATGCACGTATCACACTTGCATGTGATCTCTATATTTCATTGAATATATTGAGGACGTGTTTGATAATGTTATCGTTCTTAGCTTTCGTTTCTTCATTTTCAATTTAAGAAAACAAAATATTGTGGTAAATGTTTCTTCTTCATTTTTCTCCTTTCTTTTTTCTCCTTTCTTTTTCTATTATTACTGAGAAAACAAATAAAAAACATATTTGATATTCATTTATTATTTATTGTTTTCTAAAATTTTAAAATTAGGAAAGTAAAAGTTTTATTTGAAAATTAATTTTCATATTAAATATTCAAAATTTTGATGTTAATTTATTTTTTTGGTATTTATTATGCATTTTATAGTAAAAAAATTATAAAATAATGATTTTATCTATAATTTGGAATAAATTTTAATTATAAACAACCAACTTGATTTGTGTTGTTTTTAAAATTCATACACAATTTGTTTTAAACGTTTCTTAAAAATGAAAAAGGAAAAAAGAATTACCAAATTTTGTAAATATTGAAAATGACAAATAAAAAGTTACCAAACAAGTTAAGAGAATTTAGTTATTACTATTTCCTCTATGAGGGAGGAGTAGCGAGGGAGAGTGAATATTTTAGTCATATTTTATGGATAAATTGATCGGGATGAAAATTATAGATTTGGAGGGTATTATGTGAAAGGGGAACATATAGACACATTTCTCAAAATCCACCACAAATTATAAGTACTAAGTACGGGTGGAAATACTATGCTAGGAGCACAAATCCTTCTTCAACTGGCCTTGGCCTCAATTCTAGGAGATGTTGGAATATAATGTTATATGGTATGTTTTTTAAAACAATTTAAGAGTTATAATTCTACCTCCCACAAATGATCGAGGTTCAAAATTTCTTATGGATGATGTTGATTTAGAAATTTGACGATCTCGTCAAATTCGCATTCATCTTCTGAGATAAAAGGGATCGATGAGACTTACAAAACATAATAGCACTAAGACCGATGTGGTGGCTCCGATGCTTAATTAGAATCGGAGTAGTTGAGTATCAAGCGTAGATATTGTGAGCATACCTCTAGGGTTTGGTTCATCATTCTTTTTATTTATTTTTTATTTTTTTGATATCCGCGTGTCCAGGCCAGCTTGTGCACACCTCGATTCACCCTCTTATTTATAGAAGTCGAACCCTAATCTCTTTAGGATTTACAGAAGTCGAATCCTCCTACATCTAGGAAATCTAGAGTCGAGGCGGGATGGTTCGGGATGAACCGTTAAGGTTCTCGACTAGGGGGTCGAGAACTGGTCGACGTCGAGACCTGGTCGGCTGAGGGCCGACTCAGGTTGCCAAGTACCGGCTCCTTTTTCTGGTTCGTGCTAGATCTCGCTTTTTTCCCAACAACATAAGCCATTGTCAAAGCCAACCAAACAAATTCTATTAATCTACTCATATTTAAATTGTAAATTTTATAAATGGAATAACTTAATTTTAAATGAATTTTTGGAAGGTCACATAAATGATAAATGTTGGTGAAACAAATATCTTTGTTTTTTCCTCCTCGTTTTTTTTGCAAAATAGAAACAAACAGAAATATAAAAATATACGAAAAGTTGTTAATATCATCAATGTGAATAATAAATATTAGTAATAAATTAGGTTCAATTAATAAAATTTTAGGTAAGAAAAAACACAAAACTTATAATTTTGTTTTTTTAATCGGAACATTAATACAACCAAACATGATTAAAAGAAAGATGAAATCGTTATTTTTGCAGTATATAAATTTTTTTTTTTAATTTTAAAGACATGATAATAAAACTAAAATGATCGGTAATAAAAAAAAAGGCGTTTGGTTTAAAAGACGAATCGTTTGGTTAGTACGAATTTTGTGTAGAAAGAAAGAAGGGGAGGGAAGAAGAAAGAAAGAGAGGGAAACCAAAAAAAGCTATGCGATTACGTTGGTGGTGCTGCCGGCGGCGACACTCGGGGAGTAGAGGTACCGGACCGACGGCGGCCTCTAATGCTCTGCACAACGCCACTGAGGAGGAAGAAGGTCGTTGATGGCCTTGCAATTGCAGATGAGTTGGCAACCGAGTTTACTGAGTCAGAAGCGCAGAAATGGCCCCCCACTCGGTCTCAAAAACCTAGGCAATACCTGCTACCTCAACAGCGTTCTTCAGTGTCTTACTTACACCCCTCCTCTCGCCAATTTCTGCCTCCGGAACCAGCATTCCTCCCTCTGTAACTATTTCTTTCATCTTCAATTTTGTTCTGATTTGATTCCGTTTTCGAGCCCTAATCGACGTGTGTTCGTTTTGCGTTCCAGGCGATTCTGCTTCTTCCGACGCCGAGCGGAAGCGCGAATGTCCGTTTTGTATTCTCGAGAGGCGGATAGTGAGGTCTTTGAGCTTGGATCTGACCTTGGACTCGCCTCTCAAGATCCAGAACTGTCTCAGGATCTTCGCCGAGCACTTTCGCTTGGGGCGTCAGGAGGACGCCCACGAGTTCCTTCGCTATGTCATCGACGCTTGCCACAACACCTGCCTCCGCTTGAAGAAGCTGCGTCGGAATGGCTACGGAGGTGCGACTGGAAGCTCCTCGGTGGTGAAGGAAATTTTCGGGGGTGCTTTGCAGAGCCAGGTGAAGTGTTTATCTTGTGGAAACGACTCCAATAAGGTTGATGAGATAATGGATATTAGTCTTGATGTTTTGCATAGTAGTTCTCTTAAAGAGGCATTGCAGAAGTTCTTTCAACTCGAAGTTTTAGATGGCAGTAATAAGTACAAGTGTGACAAGTAAGCTTAATTGTATTTTCTCCTCTGGTTTTGGGATTTTCTGTTGTTCAGTTCTGATTCGGGGAGATTTTATTTCCTTTATAGTTGTAAGAAGTTGGTGGTGGCGAGGAAGCAGATGTCAGTACTTCAAGCACCAAATATTCTCGTCATCCAATTGAAGGTTCGCTGTCCTAACCTTTGGTTCATACTCTTTTTTCCTCCTGTTCAATTCACTGTTGTTTGTTCAAGTTCGTAGTGTTGCTGCTTTCATGTAAAGGCGTTGTTCTTGGATGGGTTTGGCAGAGATTTGAAGGTATATTTGGTGGTAAGATTGACAAGGCCATTGCGTACGAAGAGAATTTGCTGCTTTCAAATTTCATGTGCAAAGGAAGTCAGGTATGTGTCAAGCAAAAAAAAAAATGACATCTCGCTGTAATGCTTGATTATTGTTAAGTTTGCTTGTTTTTTTCGAACATGTCTGTTGAACTAATTACACATGGAAAATTATGAGGTACATGAACCATCAAAATTCAGTCGCAATACAATTTCACTGTAAATCTCATGAAACTTTCAGCCTAAATCCGTTATCAATAATAATTGATGAATGTCCATACATTGAAGATAGGATTTCTCTGCAAGTTAGTTGGAACATCCTAGGCATTGGCCATGATCTTTAAATTATGGGCCTGGCGAGGACTTACTACCTATCATCAGTTCTTTTAGTTCATTTAAGGTTTCAGCTAGAGATCTATACTAAATGTAGAACAATGAGGTTTCCAACATTAAATTATTTATTTCTTGTTCAATCAATTATCAAGATCACATTTATATTTGGAATTGCTCTTGCTAGGCTGTCTCTAACATTTTATGTTGAACAATTAGATCTACCATTTCCTCAGCTTGCATGATAAAATATGCTGGATTAGTAGTGCACTGCAAAAATTAACCGAGGCATCTGACTTAATGCAAATTTTGCTTGTGCTAGATGTAATTTGATTGTTTAGCTTGGATCCCTAAGCACCAGCTTGCCAAAATGCAACTAGTGACCTCAGTATGGCCATCTGTTTGTGGATGGTTGGTTGTACTAAAGCATAGATTATTGTTATGGTTCTCGTTAAAAAAACCCTTTACATAGAAAGAGGTCATCATGACTCCATTGATACCATCCCAATGTTATTTGGATTTTGGAACTGGTCTTCGCATCAGCAAGCCAATATTTTATATTTTCCCTTTCGTTTCTGAAAGGTAGGTCACCTTCTGACTGAGTTATCTTCTTACTTTTTAAGTTGCAGCTAACAAAAATTTGAGATGGGTGGAATTTAAGATTATGGAAATTTTATTTGGATAGCAGTCTAGCCTTTGAAGAACTCATGTCCAAGCCTCTATTGAGTGATCATCTAAAAAATCTTGCTGAATGAAATTTCTGGAATGAATCACATGACATGTGGGACTAAAATTTGAGAAGAACCTAGTGCCTAGCAGTCCTTTTCAAATTTTATTTGATTTCTCTGAAGGCCAATCACCTAAAAAGATGCTATAACAACTCTCACAAATCAGAGCTTTACCTATGACTGATAGGAAGCCCAACTTAAAGACGTTCCACCCAATCTTCTTAGAAAACTGAAAATGGAGGAAGAGATGATCTTGGTTTTTCCCAAAGTTATGGCATGAAACATCAACTTGTAGACAGACAGCAGTAAGGATTCTGTTGTTGTCGTCCAGTGTATTAATCCTTCCATGGAAGAGAGATTGATTGAATAATCTCACCTTCTTTTGACACCTAAGGGCTGATCATAACTCAATATAAGAATTAAGTTTTTGGGAATTAGTAAGACAGCAATCATGGGCTTATGGAAAAAATACCTCAATTTTATCCAAGTTCATCCTAAATTCTTTTGTTTTCCCCTCCATTTGCATTCTGCGCAAATGCTTGGTCCCTCTAGTCTCCCCCTCCATTTGCAGCCTTTGTACATCAAACGTGGACCACATTTGTTTGCATTACCCTTTTGCCCGTAAGGCTTGGTCCTTTGTTCTTGGGGAATTTGGTTTTTCCCTATGCCTCCCCTATCAAATGGATGATTTGATTGTGGAAAATTTTGGTGGCCCCTACTAAGAGGTAAATCTAATTGTGCCCTGTTGTGGCTGATTTGGAAAGAGAAAGGACTAGTAGGCTGTTTGAAGATAAAAAGCCTCAGTGGATTCTTTTCTGACAGTTTACAACACACTTCTCTGTGGATTTAGTGTTTGGGAGAGGGTGACCTCCACCCCCGCCCCTAGGCTGTTCCTCATTTTTGTGATTAATTCAATTCCATTTCTTATAAAAAGGAAAGAAAATTATTCCGTCTTCCAATGTGACTAGCAACTGAGTTCTCTTTGAAAGCAAGGATTATACAGCCCAGTCTTGCATTTCTCTATCATACAATCTCTCTTGAAGTCCAGTTTCTCCCTGATATCCGATATGTTCCACACTTCCTAGAAACTTAGATGGCTAGTGGCAATATTGTAAAGTTTAGGGAATTGATCTATTGCAGATTGGCCATTAACCCAGGTGTCCTCCCAGAAGAAGATTTGCCCATCCTCAACCTGGATAAAAATGATTGCTTGAATGGATCCTTGAGTTTGTATTCTGTTAACTGAGAACAACTATCATAAGCATGTTTGAGTAACTGTATTCTTTTATGACGTCCTTAGATTTTTGGTTTAGTGCTCTTTTGCATGCTTCATTTATGCTAACAGGTCCCTAGTACTGGAATTTAGTCTTTCTTGGTTTAGGGGTGGCTTATATAATTTTCTTCAGTAATATTTGATTGGTTTCTTAAATCATGATGCAGGATCCACGTCCAGAGTACAAGCTATTTGGTACCATAGTGCATTCAGGCTTCTCAGCAGAATCTGGACATTATTATGCATATATCAAGGTATTTGTGGGCCATATTTGTGTAAAGCATACTAAATTTATAATGATATCAAATCCTTACAAAGTTTTCTGTATTTTTATCAGGATGCAATAGGTAGGTGGTATTGCTGCAACGACTCTTTCGTCACAGTTTCAACTCTACAGGAGGTCTTGTCAGAAAAGGTTTATATTCTCTTTTTCTCTCGTACAAACCAGAGGGCAGTATCTGCTAGCACAGCTCTTGCTTCCAATGGTGTAAAATCTCATGAATGTAATGGCAGCGAAGCATCCAAAATCTCAAAACCTTCTGTCATAATGAAAACAGCACAGGTAAAATCCCATGTGGAACAACCTTCTCGGAAGGAATTTTCAAGTTTATCCAAGGCAGATAAGCCATCTTTAAGCCTGCGAGGGAAGTCTAATATGAATGGACATTCTAATTCTGTACGAGCTCCTACCACCATTAATGGAAAGATTGTTCTTGAGAAGGATCAATCCATGAAGGAGAAGGAGAATGAGAAAGAGAATATAAACAACGTGTTGCCTCTGGAAAATGGTGCAAGACATAAATCTTCTCTTGGGAATTGGAATAGCAGGAAAAATAATGAAGTTGCCGAGGATGTAACAGAGAAGGAACATAAATCTGTGTTAATGAATAGTAATGGTAATGGTGAGAGTATGGGCATGGAGGCAGTTAAACACGACCAGTATGATGGTAGTCCTATGAGTACCAAGTTCACTGCAGGAAGAGTGTCTGGTCATGACGGAGTGGATAATGCAGTCAACTGTCCTTCTGAGATCAAAGGGTCCAAAAGAAAATCGGATTTTTGTATCTTGTTGCAACAGGATGCCCAATCTCGGGAAAGAGTTGAAGAACTGAAAGAAGTGTATGTCAAAGACTGTTCTAATTCCCTGCAAAATATTTATTCAGTGAATCCGATAAAATTTAGTAGTTTCATTTTATGATCTCAGGTGGATTAAGATGAATGGGATATTTCGTTTCTGTCCCGACTAGATTTAACTTGTTGACCTATATACATAATATTATTTCCGAAGAGGAAGCATGTCTAGTCGAGTCGAGTCTCATTTATAACAAAGCTGGTAGTTTTATGTGTACAAGGTTTAGAATTCACTTAGTTTTTATCGTTGACCACTTAAAACAAATTATGCATGTTGTGCCGCATTGGTGAACCCCATTTATCTATGATATTTAGTACAATTATTCTTCCAATGTGTATTACTTCTAGCTTAAAGTTTTATTTACTATATTGAGTTGAGAATTCGCCGCCATGTTGTTTTGTCTTTCAGTTACAATCTGTATTATCTTTTAGGCTCCTCATGTCCCACTGTAATTGGTTGCTCTTATACTTTTCTTTTTAAGTTTTTATCATGTCCTTTTTGGCTTCTGACAACCTTTTTGTATCTATATTTCAGTCTCAAGGGAGAAGCTTTCTCAGTCTTGAGATCATGCGGTTGGTCAGAGGAGGTCTTCAGTTGCATGCGTTCAAGGAAGAGATTTTGTTCACGAGAAATGGGCAGCACTCCAAATAGTAACGATTTAAAGTACGTATGACTTTCTATGTACTAACAGCTTCATATTCTAGTCTACTTGGTTTCTTGATTAGCTATTTGGAATTAACATTCATTTTCTGAAAGCTCGCATTATTTTTGGCTGACCCTTTCTGTTATAAAACATGTGATTTGTAATAACAGATTTGGAATGAACCTGAATTGATCCTTCTTATAACCTGTATTGGTGGTTCCGTAAATTTTGATGTGAACCTTTTTCACTTTTAATGTTAGTTTGGCAATTTGGCATAAAGAAATTGTATCTGTAGTAGTAATGTTTGCATTCAGAGTAGATAGTAGCTCTCTGGTTAATACTGTTATGGTTTATTTTCTTTTTTCATGGTTTTTTTTTTATCCAGCATGTGGGTGGAACTCTTTTGTTTATCATTGATGCGGTGGTGATATGCAAATGCATTTTCATTATTTATTAATTAGCGGGAGAAATTATTTTAAAAGCTTGAAACTTGAGAATTAATTGAGATTTAACCAGGTATTATTAATTGTTTATTTAAATGGATGGCTGCTCTCTTTTTAGTGTAAATTCTTTTAGGTTTTGTATTTGTTATTTTATTGAATTTGAGTTTCATTGCTCAGGTTCTGTTCTTATTTTTGTTGAATATCTTGTTTTGTACATGCGATATGTTTAGGACTTGGTTAGGACTTGGTTGATATTTTAAACTGCAATATGTTACATCTTTATCTGAGAATATTTTTTTCAACATTCTAATTCCCAATTCTGTTTATTTAAAATTGTTTTACTGTGTAGATAATTTCCTTTTCTATCATCGAGCTTAATATTTTATGGATTCCAGTTCTAGGCAAATATATCTATAGGTGGATGTCCATTTTTACTTATTTTAACTGTGCTTAAGTGCTGATTAACGTATGGTATAATACTATAATGCTGCCCCATTCTCGTTTTAAGTGCACGTGTCTCCTGCTCTTCAATCTGATGGCAAGGGGTTCTGTATCAGTCTGGATTCCCATTTGATGCGTTCCCTTTCTTTTACCTTTTTTAACAGTGAATTATATCTTTAAGGTTGGGGATATCGCTGATTGAATTGTCTTTGTTTGCCCCATTCTTTTGAAGTATCTCCTAATTCATTCACGAGGGGTTGGTTGAGTCCTTGATTCCCTGTCTTAATGGATTGTAATTTACACGTGCACTGACATGCAATGCAGGAAATTGCTGATTGCAGATGCCAAACAGAAGTTTATTTCACGGATTCCAGAATCTCTAAAAGAGGACCTAATAGAAAAGCTCCAACTATTTAGCCAAGAAAAGTAACCCCGGTGGGTCTCTTCTCTTTTTATTCAGTAGCTGTGCTGAGACAAAACCTTGTGCTGGTTCTTGATGTACGTCCGTATATGCTAAGAGATGGCATCACAATCTATATAACAAAATTCATTCTGTTGTAATTGTTCCCTTTGATGGGAATGGAATGTCCTGGTGGTGATATGAAGAATATGTTCTATACTCTGTTCTTCAAGCAAAGCATTGGCAACATTGGTAATTTTTCCCTTGCGCTCAATCCCCTGTAGTGGATTTACCATTTATATTGTGAGAGTTGGGGTCACTGAGGCGCATGATTGAAATTTCTTTATTCCTCGAGGCTGCACGACGGTGGCAGTCATGGCAGAGAAAGTTCAGGAATTCTATTCAATTTTGTAAAATATCCTTTTTGGTAGGATCTGTCTTACAATCATTGTCGTGGATGCATTACGAATTTTCTCTAAAAAAAATATAGGCAGACTGCGGGAGAAAAACATATCTATGTTTTCATTGAGTTAGAAATTTTACTGTGTAAGTCTTTGCTTTTGAGCAATCTATAACAGCGTACACTTGATCTTATACCTGACTCAGTGCGATAAGCGTAGGCACTTGCTGCAGCCTACATTTGGAAATATTTCGGGTGGCACACACTGCTTTCAATTCAAAGGGTTTGATAGTATTTTATCTAGTCCTCTCAGTCATGTATTTCCTTAAAGTTCTTTAGTGCTTCTCAATTTTACTTCTCACTGAATTGTACATATCCAGAGTTGGAGATAAATGTAATACAGAATTTTGTGGCAGACTGAAGATAATATTTTGCAAGTTTCATGCATTGTGTCAGCAGTTAGGACTAACGTTTCAGTTGTCTTTTTTGTAGTATTTGAAAGTCTTTCTGGATGGAGCTGTTCTGTTTTTGAAGGATGTTTCTTTCGTTAAATTTATTTGGAACGTAAAAACTTGAAAACATGAAAATTGGACTCTGGAGGGTGGGACTAAAATGAAGAATGTTGATGATTGTTTTAGATAAGTTGAATGCATGCAGTTCAGACACAGATGATGTGCCTTGAAGACGTTGCCTTTGTTATCTGATATCAGAATGTTGATACTTCTATTATTTTCTTAAAAACTATTTATAATAATCTCAGTTTTATATATGCTGTTCTGGTGGGTATCACACTTTGTAGGAATTCATCGCCTAATCCAACCACCCAGAAGTGCAGGAGGTTACAGCTTCAGCTGTTCATTTTCCAAACTCAATGAAGGTACTTTCCTCAATAATGGAATGAGAGAGGCTCTTGTCTTCCTTTTTTGGATATAAAACACAAGGTTTTTCTTGGTTGTTTATTTGCATTTTTTTAGATCTATTTTGTTTCCTGGACGTTTTGGCTTGCTTTCAAGTTGTTTCAAGGGAATATGATATGTATATTTTTCTTAAATGGAAAGGTTTGTATCGTATGGGTCCTGAACACAAAAGTGCCTAATAATAGGAGTTTTTAAATATTGTATCTAATAGGTTATAAATTTTAAAAACTGTTTGGTAGGTTATTGTACTTTTAATTTTGTTCCAACAGGTTCTTGAATTAAATTTTTTTTTTTAGAAGTTTGGTAGGTCAAGAATCTATTAGAATTGAAAGTTTATCTGGTTAAGGACTTATTAGATATTTTTTAAATATCAGAGATTTATTAGACTAAATATTGATAGTTAAGAATTTTATTGAACATTTTTTAAAATTTAATGACTTATTAGATAACTTTGAAAGTTTAGGGACAAAGTAGTTGTTGGGTGTATTTTATGGAATTTGTTTTTAAGAACAAATTTGCAGACTAATTTAAAGTTTTTTTTTTTTTTTTGAAATGATTAATTTCTCATGTTGTTTCTATTATTGTTTTTAAATCTATAAACTGTTTTGAGGGAACTTTTTTTTTTTCTTGTATTTTAATTTTTTCCCCTTACATATGTGAACTTTTTATTTCCATTTTTTCCCCAAATTATTATAGAAAAACTATAATATGAAATAAGTATCATTTGCTTAAAATTTTCCATCTCTTATTTTGACTCACTGATCTTTAGAGTTTAGCCTACGTAATTGTGCAAGTAAATAAAGCATCAAAATAATGGCAGCTGACATGAGTAAGTCATTTTCTTAAATTGGTTTCTTAATGCAAACTGGGATTCATTTTGAACCGCAAGGGGATCTGAAAGCTACCCGTGCTCCAACTCCAAGGAATGGACTGCTCGGCTGACAAATGTTAAAAGCTGGATTGTTTTGTGGTCATCAATTTCAAGCCATGAAACCACTAGCTATTTGGGTAAGTTTTGATTTTTTTGCCATACTTAATGTTGAACTAATCTATTCATTTGAAAAATTTTGGAAATTGATGTTGACTTTATTGGTTGGGTGACTTAGTGGTCCATTTTTCACTACTTACAATTAGAGCCATAGATAACATGCTAGATTACGTCATCGTGTGTATCGCATACATGAGTCTTGTTTGGATGAGATTAATATCACTATCGGATTTTCTAGGTGTCAAGTTTAACATATTGCCACCCATTAGTAGTTGATTGATATTTAGTAGTTGATTGATATTTGATGTCTTGATTGCCACTTGGGATTTCGTATTTAGCTTGTTTATGACTAGTGGCTGGTCTCATTAAGGTTTTGGTCGAGCCACTACTTGTGATTGGCCCGACCTTCCACAAGTATTTTACATCATCAACAATTTAGGATTGGTTTGGTTGGCCTATTGATCTTGGTGGTTGGGGATTAAGGTGGGTTAGATTTTAACTATATATGTGATTTTTTCAATCTAAACGAGCCCTCACTTTTTTGCTCCGCCCTTGGTCGCCAGCTAAATGGTCTAAGTGGTTATGGGTTAGAAATAGAGGTCTTGTTTTTGTATGTGTGGAAAATACAAAGTGATTAGCATGTTAGAGCAAGGTCTTAACTTGCAGGTCCGAGAGAGAAAGTGTATACGAATGGACCCTCTATTCGATCGACAAGTCGGTTTTGCAAGTTGGTTGGGATGGACCCTCTATTCGATCGACAAGTCGGTTTTGCAAGTTGGTTGGGATCGATTGACTAACGTTAGTAAACTAATTGATTGAGTAGTTAAGTGCATGATGAAATAATGTAGACCAAATTAGAAGGATGAAAAGGTTTATAGGTTAAATCAACCATGTCCAGATGGTTGCAAAATAAATCATTATTAAGAATTAAGAATTAAAATTAAATATAAATTCTTAATCCAGAAAATTCTTCTGGACATTATGATTTTCAAAAACAGTATTGGCAACAGGGTCTTCACTAAATATATATATAATAGTTTAGATCTATTATTAATAAAAAAGAAATATAAATTAATAACATGTAAGAATTTAAAAAATTATAAACAATAGGGAAAATCCTTAATTCAGTAGTATGAGGTAAGCAGTGACTTTGTTTCTTTTTCATACGCCGCAAAGAATTTTGACTCTTTTCATTTTTTGTTTCTTTCGTAAATGTCTCAAATTAATAATTTAGTAGTACTATTATGTTATTATGATGTCATCGGTGACGTCACCGTATTATTTCTGTGGGACTCGCAGGTTCTGGAGATCTAAAATTGTTAGTCTTGTCCTTAATTTTGAAGAAACATCTAGTATCACGTGGAAATCTTTTATACATACATATACATGTATATATATATGTGTATATATATAATTTTTTAAATTCGGGACCTAATAAAACTATATATTTTTAAATATACCAGCACGTTTAAATTTTTGTAAAAAAAAATTTTATTTTGTGATTATTTAAATTTTAGACAGATTTTTCTTTTCTTTTTAGACTTAACAAAATAATATACATCAAGGCTTTTAAATTCCTGTAAAAATAGTTTATTTTTGTAATGTAAAATTGTGTTTTGAATAACCGTTGCTTCTATTATTTAAGGACATAAATGTAATAATAGGATAATGTAGTACCATGATACATAAATACATATATATATATATATATATATATATTAGGTATCTTATTTGAACGAATAAACTCGAACGTATGAATAAGAAATAATGTGACTGCTAATTGATTGGCATCCATTTAATAAAGAAAGTTTTGTACTAACCTATCGATAACTATAACTTCGTCGTCACGTTAATCTAAGCATAATTTAAAAATAAGATGCTAATTATTATTATTTTCATTTCAGGGGAAAGGTACGATTCCCAATAATATTAATGAAAGATAAAAAGATTGATGTGTCAATCACCCTTTATTGAATATCAATTTGAACTTTTTTTTTTACTTTTCACATTTGCTACTAGAATTTTGTCTCAAATAATTTATTAATCATTAAAATCTACTGTGAGGTCATGACTGACATCTATCACAGCATTTTAGTTGGCCCCACAATTTTGAAGAACCAAAATTGATTTTCTTGACTTCATTTTTCAATAATTCTTTGTCTCCAAAGAGAAATCGAAACCTTAGATCTTATTAAAAAAGAGATTCATCATCCGCTTCGTTCATACTTGAGAGGATTAACAAATATTAGATAAAGCTTCGATGCTATTTTGGTCCTTATATTTTCAATTTCAATTTATTTTAGTTTATTTTGATATCTGTAATTTTAAAATATTTTTTCTTTCAATTTTATGAGTTTAATAGATGGACAATTTATTAGACAATTCATGAATCTATAAAATACACAATTAAAAGGTAAGAGTGCTCCTATTAGACGTAAAATTTAATCTTGTGTCCAATAAGTCCAAGAATTTTAAAAAATATAGAATAGGTCATGGACTTATTAGATATAAAAGTGAAAATTATGAGATATTTCAAAATTTACAAAACTAAAATTTAGGAACTTATTAGACACTTTTTAAAACAATTAAATTTAATTTAATAATTTTAATACTTAAAATATTACGAGAGAGAGATATTTATTTTCTTTTGGACACTTCAAACACATCCAAATATGGTCAGAAGGTTTGTATTGAAAAAAGAGAAAAAAGTGGTCAGAAAGTTGATTCAGGAAATAGTGGACCATATTCATTCTCTCTCTACCGAGGGAGGGTAAAAATAGAACTCAGAAAAACAGTGGGAGAGTAAACGTAACTTAGATAGATGCTTAATTTCTAATAATTTGAACCTCAATTTCTTATGTCTAGTTTAATTAACTAATATTCATAAAATATGTTTGTTATTTTATTTCATCGGGAAGTAATATGGTAGGATGAACAAATTAGAAATTAGAACCAGAAGAAATATAAGTATGTATTTATTGTAATAATTACTTTAACATAAAAGTGGATTTCAAGAATATTAATGAGTAACATCATTCCTTAGCAAAATATGTATGAGTCTTATCTAGAAAAATATAACTACTTCATAGCTTGAATTGATATATTCTTGAAAAAGGGTTCTATAGAGAACAAATAATTTTACTTTTTAAAAACGACTCTAGCTAATACCACTTGAGACTAAACTTTAATCCAAAATTGAAAATTAAGAATTAGGAAATAAGATTGAACCGACATGAAATGACTATGACTGGTAAGTTGTAACAATACGAAGGAATCTATTTTTGAAGAAGGAAATAGTAAAAACTAAATCATTATTGTTTCAAAAAAAAAAAAAAAGCTAAATTATTATAAACTAAAGGACAATAATTTATAGAGATAGATAGGACATGTCGGCAAAACATCGTCCAATTTTATCAAAGCTGAAAATATTACTGTTTGAATATTTTTTTAATTTTATTTCTATTATTTTTTCTTTTACATGTCAAGTGTCTTGAACTCGACCATTAATAAAGCTTCATGAAATATGAACGTTAAATCTAACAAGTCCATGCAAATTAAAATAAAAATGACGAATTAAAAATCTTAGTCACTATATATATATAAAAAATTTTTTAGTATGATACGTTGGGGTGCGGAATTGAACTCACAACCTAAAATATATGTCAAACTATGCTGCTTTTGGCAAAATCTTAACCGATTAAAAACTAATCAAATTTGAAATGTTTAAAAATATAAGTTTATAAAAACTAAAGTAGGGAATGCTACATGTAATCCACGTTAAAATGATTTCTTATTTTATATATAAGTTTTTATATTTTAACTATAATTTAAGCAATTAAAAAATTGTTACACCCGTAAATTTATGTTTTATAATGATAACACGAGCACGCAAAAATAATTAACACAAAATATATTTGTTATCCTTAAAATATTAATTAGAAATTAATTAACTGAGATTAAGATTGGTCAATAATTTATGTATATTTAAACCATATAACTTATACAAATTTATCTATCACATGTATAATAAATACACTTTTAACAAATAAGACAAATGTACCTGTACATTATATCATTTCCATTATAAGTATTGTTGTCCAAGTAATTATAATTTACAGATCGCAGACTAAAGAAAAAAAATCATTGAATAATGCACACACGTGTTATTATACTATTGAATTTAAAATATTTTATAATTATAATGTAAAACAAACTATTGTTTAAAAAAAAAAAACAAACAAATGAATAGATAAATGTTTAAATATGTAACGCCATATCACTTCAACTTCGTTAATATATTATCATTAAAAATAGTATGTCAATGATATAAACTATAAGAAAATGACACAAAAATGAAATAACACGATATAATTTGTTGTCGTATATGGTTTTATTTCTAAAATTTATGTGTCCAATATATATATATATATATGTACAAATATTTATATATTTTTTATGATATTTTAAATTGACATGAATTAAAAATCAAATATAGAAAAGAAGGAAAATTTTAAACGAATTATAATTAAGTATCAAAATTTCCAAATTTGCTACCTTTATTAAATACGGCAAGCCACAGACAAAGGCCATATTTGGGACAAAACAAAAACTCACATAAATAATTGGCCTATTATTAAAGAAATCTAATCTTGATATTTATAACAGATGTAACTATTTTTTTAAAAGCAATGCCATATTTTGGTTGGAGCATAACTATATTTTTGAAGTTCAGTCTATGCCATTTGCTAAGGGTCCGTTTGATAAGGGCATTTTGGTAATCTTTCCGTTTCTGTTTTATGTTTTCCTTTTTTGAATGGAGAAAAGTAGGATTCTACGTCTTCAACATGACCTATGGATTCAAGAACGATAAAATTACTGCATTTTTATTTATGTTTTGGAACAAATTAAAAATAGAAACAAAAAACAAAAAACTTAGGGCTCGTTTGGTAACGTTCATGTTTCTAATTTTCTTAAGAAATATAAACATTTTGCAACTAATTACGTTTCTTGTTTCTACTTTTTTTTTGGAATATTCTCAAAATTGTATAGAAGTTTTGGAAATAACCAAAACAAGTTTTTTCTTGTTTCCATTTATAATTTGTCCCAAAACACAAATAGAAAGATTGTTTTTTCATACTTGAATTCATGGATGTTGTGATCATGCAATTCAATTTTCTTTATTTAAAATGAAAAAGCAGAAACAAGAAACAACGACGTTACCAAACATACTCTTATTTTGGTTGTTTATAAAATTTCTATATAATTTTATTTTTTAATAAAAAATAGGTTATTGTTTTTCGTTTCTTGTTTTTTTCTTCTTTTTGAAAAAGAAAGTTGCAACATCTTAGTAACCAATTTTAAATTGAAAAAAATAAAAATTTTATATGAAAATTACAATTTTAAGTTAAATATTCCAAATTTGTATGTTGTTATTATATATAAATATATATGTTTTGATACTTGTAATAATACTTTTACTATGCATTTGAAAAAAACTAGAAACATAGTACGAGAAATAAAAGATTTAGCTTTATTTTTTTTCAAATTTCTACGCTATTTTAAAAGTGTATTTGTTTTAAAAAAAAAGAGAGAGACAATAACGTTACCAAATATTTATTTATTTTTTTTAACTAAAAAATTTAAAAACCTTAACAAAATAATAAAAAACTCCACTCCAGCTTTATAGCTAACGCCCATTATTTATTGGGTTTGGATGCAGGCCAATTTATTTATTTTATTAAAAGAATACCAAATAATAAAAAGTAAAAGGTATCAAACCGAATTTAGCTCAAGTGGTTAAAACACCTATCTCTGACTTAGAAGTCAATGAGTTCGAACTCCCACCCTCACATGTTGTATAAAAAAAAGTAATTAAATGTATCCGCAAATTTTTTTTTTAATTTATCTTTAAACCAGAGACAATTGACAAAATTTAGAGCCTATGATCTCACGATGAGGTAGGATGGGTATTCTTTCTTTTAAGAAGGGAGAAAGAAGAGGCAAATAAAGAAAGAAAACACAATCAAAGAGGGATCACTGTTACTCGAGATTTCTTAGATTTGATGAAAATTTTCTTCCTCCACCAATGAAAACTGTTTTCTTTTGTCATTCTCCTAACTTCTATGGACCCACATTTTCTAATGACCTTGTTCTTTGATGATTTTTCTAGCTACTCAACCTCACTCTCTCCTTCCGGTATTAGTCGGTTGGTGGTAGGCCAGTTTTGAAAGTAACTATGAGACCGACGTATTGATTCAAGTTTAGTGACAGATATAGACTTTTCGTTCGGTGGAGTTTCACTTAAAATTTAGTAGAAATAATTTGTAAGTTAGCCATCTCAAAGTTCATAAATGAATTAAATTCTTAATTTAATATATCATAATTCTTCTTTATGAATTTTCATGTTATGAAAATAAAATTATAAATTACATAAAGTAAGAATAATTGAATTTTATTTCTGCTGGATTTTGAACTATCCTAAGAACAGGTTTAGATCGAGCATGGTCGAGTCATCTAGAGAGAGTTATGTGAGGAGCAAATACTTTGATGCTCAAGTGAATAAGCGCTCTCAAGACAAGGAATCATATCCCTGATACGAAATTATGCTCCTATTTATAGGGTGAAGTAGTGGGTCCCACTCGTAACTGTTATGTTAAATCGTTTCTTGAGTTTGTTACACTATTACAAATATTCGGGCACTTTACCTCAACACGTGGCCTTTGAGAAGACCAACGGTGGTTCTTCTAAGCTATCTGGTATAACCTTGGTTGAGTTAAATAGATCCGCCACTTAACTGTCTTCGAGGTGATGGGAGAAGATTGAGTAAGACAATCTTTCGTTGATGTCTACGTGAGAGGAGATATGGATTAAGAGTGGGAGCGGAAGAGGAGAAAGAGAAGGAGTCGTCATTATAATAAGGAAAAAAAATATTAGGTGGTTTTGGCCAACAACTATTTTTTTTAAGGGACACATTATCTTTTTTGTTTCTCAAGTTTAGGGGTAGGTATCTACTTGGTCATTCAAGTTTCAAGAACGACATTTTTAATATATGAGGCTGGTAAAATGATTCTAAGTGGTCCTAATATGTTTCAACCATTAGTTGACTAATTTAAGATGATGTGACAGTTAAAATACTGTAATGACTAATTTGTAAAATATATTATTTAAATAATATTTTTATGGTGATTGGATTATCTTCTTCCCTCCCTCCTTCTGTTTATGCAGGAATTTGCGCAATGGTTCTTGAGCTCGAACCCGGTCCAAACTCCGATCTGAAAGACGATGGGAATACCTGCACAGGAGGACAAAATCTCCGACGCTCAAGTCAGTAAGTAGTTCAGACTTAATATTAGGTTTGAGGAGAAAATCGATACCTGATGGTGAAATGAGGCCCTCTATTTATAGGTTTAGGTCCCAATAGGGGTCACGACATGCGGTTACCTTGGTCGGTTTTGAGGTCAGACATGTCAGGTTCTAGTAGATCAAACTCGGATATTTTAGAGGTTGTAATGTGATCAGGAGTAATGAACTTCCCTCCTCGGAAGGTTCCGAGGAGGAGCTTTGCTAAACAGTTCTTCAAAACAACTTCTTGTATCAACCAATCTTTGTCCTCCACATGTCAATTAGATATTTTATCCCTGAACACCTTCCTCCTTCACTTCTCTAGTGAACTTCGCCGTCGCTCATTTGCTGCTCGCCTCCTCGAGTCGTCATTCACCTCTGCCAACTGTTGCTCGCATGTCGTCTCTCCTCTGTTTCAAGTATGGAATCTTCCAGATCTGAAAACTTTTCGAGGGAGAGGAAAAGACCTACACAAGATTCTTCTTCTTCTATGGAAAGTTTTCGGATTTGGAAGATTTCATATTTGAAATGTAAAGGAGGAGAAGATAAACTATCCACGATGTGTTATTTACTTTTTACCTTCTCGTCTCTATTTCTCATATGGACAATGGGTGAGCATCGATCGTCAACGAGGAGGGGGCAACGGATAAGTCAGTGAGGAGGTGGCTAGTGGCGAAGTTCACAGAAGAAGGGAGGAGGGAAGAAGAGGAGAATGAGAATAGAGGAGAAGATAATCCAAGTACCATAAAAATATTATTTAAATAATATATTTTACCATATCAGTCACTACAATTAGCAATTTAAGAGCCACATCATTAAAGTTAATCAACTAACAATCAAGGTTTTTAAGGAACATTTAAAACTATTTTATAAACCTCAATACTAAAAGTTCAAACTTCAAGAACTAATAGATACCTACGTCAAATTTCATAAATCAAAAGTATATTTTACTGTTGATGCTGAAATTTAGCCTCGTGGGATTTCACCAAATTCGCACYAATCTTCTAGAATAAAGGATCGATGAGACCTGCAAAATAAAATAACACTAAGACCAGTGTGACTCTTGCCACACGGGCTCCGATACTTAAGTTAGTATCAAAGTAATCGAGTGTAGAGAGTATGGTGTTTTGGCATACCTCCAGGGTTTGGCTCACCCCTTCCATTTATAGAAGTCAAATTCTAATTCTTTAAGGTTTACCCCAGTTGAATCCTCATACATCTAGGAAAACCAAATATTCGGAACCGCTCACTTCGTTATGGGATTTAGGTCGAATCGATAATTAAGGCGGGATGATTCAGGTGGGATTGCGAAACGATCGGGATGAACCGCTACAGTTCTCGACCAGGGATGATTCGGGTGGGATTGCGAAACGATCGGGATGAACTGCTACAATTCTCGGCCAGGGGGTCGAGAACTGCTCGACGCCGACCACTAGTAGGCCAGGGGCCGGGTAAGGTCGTCGGGTCCCAGCCCCCTTTCTTGGTTCGTGCTTTCTCTCGGGTTTCCTTTGACCCCATCACGTAGGTCTATTCTCCTTTTATCTTCCCATAACATTTACTATTTTCAAAATTAATAATCTCTATTTTCTTCTTTTGTCTTCTTGATGGGTCATCCAATCAGTTTTGCAAAATGTAAGATTGACATGGATTGAACCGTGGTCTAAATTGATTGATCAAGGTCAGTTGGGTCGGTTCTCGAAAATTAATGTGCATCCCTATCCGGGTGTAGAAGTAAAAAAAAAAAAGATTGGGGACTATCGAGAATCAATGTTTTAAATGTCGATGTCGATCGATATTTCTGTAAAAGTTAGAAAAAATAAAAAATCGTAAAAAATATTTAAATTTTTTTTGTTGAACAGGTAAAAAATATTTAAATTAATAAATAAATATTTTCCCATTTCTAAATGTTAAAAATAATTAATATTAATATTATATATATATATATATATAACATTTTATTGAATCGGAACAGTGGGGAGAATAGACCTTTGAAACTTTGTAGCAAATTTTCTTTTTTTCAAACTCTCTGTAATCTTCCTTTCTATAAAACGGGGTCGAATCCCAATCCCTCAACGTATACCTTTCACATCTTTTATTTTCTTCGTCCCCAAAAAAATCTCTCTCCCCGGCGGCTATTTCCATTCCCATTTTCCAGTTTTCTTTCGAGTTCTCAGCAATGGCGGACGGGGAAGTGAAGCTTTTGGATTTCTGGCCCAGCATGTTCGGGATGCGGGTTAGAATAGCGCTGGCCGAGAAGGGCGTCGCCTACGAGTACGTGGACGAAGATTTGGCCAATAAGAGCCCTCTGCTTCTGCAGATGAACCCCATTCACAAGAAGATCCCTGTTCTCGTCCATAATGGAAAACCCATCTGCGAATCCTCYATTATTGTCGAGTATATTGATGAAGTGTGGAACCATAAGGCGCCTATTTTGCCCTCCGATCCTTACGAGAGGGCTCAGGCCAGATTCTGGGTGGATTACATCGACAAGAAGGTTTGTTTTCTTTTTCCCCTGTTTCTCTTCCTCTCTCTCGCTATGTGTTTGATAAAATGTCTCAATGATGGTTAAATCACCGCTGAACCCAAATTTTGGTACTGAAAGTTTAATAGTTTTGTTCATATTCTTAACCCTCTCACTTGCCCACCATGTGAGTATCAATAACATTATTGGGGTAGAAGATGACTTTCCAAGGTTTGGACAATACAGGTTTTGARCATAAAACTTCATACCATGTAACACCTCCTCCGTTGTAGGACTCACTTCGAGCTTCTCCAAAATTAGCACAAGATTTAAACTTAATACTTTCCCTCGTATGTGGACTTGGAAATAACATCACAAGAATTTAAGCACAGAACTTTGTTTCAGCTCTGGTGGTCAAGGATCTACGGGGAAAAGATAAAAGAGATCTCAGAGTTGTTTACAAGATATATGGACTATTCCAATATGAACTTATTGGTTTGACATGAAGCCAATGAATATTAATATGGTATCAGAGGCCATAAACTTAAATGAGTATCTAGTTAAAAAACGAGACTCAGTCAAGTTTGACCAACCACCGTCCCTCCCTCGTCAAGGATTCCACGTCAAAAAAAATTATTTGGAATTAACATATTGTTACATGGGCTACGCTTCTTATTCTCAATTATCAATTAATTTTGAGATGGAACTTCATGTCGTATGATGTTAAATCATCCTTGAATTCAGTTTGAATTTAATCTTTTGATTCATAGTCTTAACGAACAAGACCAATTATTATGAAAAAAAAATGCAGCTCTATGAGCCTACGAGGAAGATATGGGGCTCCAAGGGAGAGGAGCAAGAAGCAGGGAAGAAGGAGTTCATAGGAATTTTGAAGCAAATGGAGGAAGTTCTCGGGGAGAAAGCCTACTTTGGAGGTGAGCGTTTGGGATTTGTGGACATTTCTCTGATTGGATTCTGCACATGGTTTGATGTCTATGAATCCTTTGGGAACTTCAGCATTGAGGCTGAGTGTCCCAAGCTAATGGGTTGGGTTAAGAGATGCCTGCAAAATGAGAGTGTTTCAAAGACCCTGCCTGATCCCAAGAAGGTCCATGACTTTGTGCTTCAATGGAAGAAAAAATTAGGCCTCTAAAAAAACAAACTGCTGCACCTTTTTTCTATTCTGTTCCTTAGTCTGGAAGTGGAAGGATTTGTGATCTGATCATAATCCATGTATTTTATTTCTAGTGTTAAGTATGTTTGTAGCATGGGGTTGTGTTTTTTTCTGTTTGGATGCTGGGAAAAAGGTTCAGTTTGCACACTTTGATGTGTCTGTACCAATGTATGGGTGATTGAATAAATGGCCATGGTGTTGATTTCTAGACAAAAGTGTTGACTTTTTGCTTTCAAATTTTGGAGATTTATCATTCTTTCATTTTGAAAGAAGCAGCCAATGTCGAGCTTTAATATAGAACTTTTCAGCTGCCTACATGTATAATTTCTCCAACTTCCAACTTTGACTAGCTCTTTGTTGCTGGCTGATATATTTCCGATCTAAAGATAGTGTGTTTGGCCTCCAAAAAGATTTATGCCTTTTATTTTATTTTTATATAGTTATATACAAATCATTTAAGTTTAATCCATCATAATTAAACTCAAAGTTGTAAACAATCACTTCTTAAATTTTTATTTGATGGAATTTATTAAAACTAGTTATCTCCAAATTATTTAATGATACATTATTATTAATGATGAATTTATCAATTTATATTAAATAATTTAATTTTTTGTAATTATCAATTTATATTAAATAATTAATTTTTTTGTAAGTATTATAATAAAACAATTCTAATTATACATGAACTTTTAAAACAAAAATAGTAAAGAGAGTGTAAAACAAAATAGTAAGAGAGAGAGGATATTTATATAGGGGTAGACATTAAAAAAAGTTATATAACTATTAAAATTCCAAATGCCAAAACCTTTGAAATTCTTCTATAAGGTCAAGTCACAAGATTTTTAATTAATTTTAAAAAGAAATTAACAAAATTTTGTTAAATTAATTTTTCAAATTATTGTCATTTTTTGTAGTATAGGAAGTGGGGGAGGGGTACGAACTCATGACCTCTTGGTCAAAGATGAGTGCCTACGGCTTAGCTAAGTTCATATTAGCTCAAATTAGTCAATCTTTTCCTATTCTAATCATACATGTATATTTGAGAAAATTAATAGGTTAAAATTATTATTATTCGATCATTCAAAATAAATATATTTTTAATAAAATTTAACTATTTAATCTAGCAATATTTATGTTGGTACCTTTTTCTTTTGCCAATTTTTTTAGTTTAATATATATATTTTATTTATTTTTTTAGTACAACATGCGGGGATGACAATTATTGCTGAACTATGTTAGCATTGGTTACCTGTTTTTTACTTTTATTATTACGTGTAAAAAAAAACTTGGCTCCTCACTAGTAAGGAGGAATCTTGTCCACACCACCATTTAATATTTGACAACTAAGAGAGAGAAATGCAAAAACAAACAAAATGTGTTTTTAAAAAATGATGAATTGTCAAATATTAAATGGTGGTGTAGACAAGATTCCTCCCTTCCTAGTGAGGAGGCAAGTGTTTTTTTTTTCTCTGACAATATAAATATACGTGAAATATATAACACAAATATAATTTTACTTTTTGTGGACGTGGACACGTCAATCACATCCAAATTTGGCCACAAACTTTTATTTAGGCAGTGGTGGACTCTATCCACTCCACCGATAGAGAGTAAAAATAAAAAGATAAAAACATTATAAAAAAATAATGAACTTTAGAGAATGACAAAATATTGAGAGATTTTTATTATTATTATTATTATTATTTTCTGGAACTAGAGGGTGAAATTGAATACGGTGGAAGTTGAATAAAAGTTAAATTTGTAATAATTATTCCAACTAGTTAGTCGGTGCTAAAAATTAATCTGGCCAGAGCTAAGAGGACATTTGAGTTTTTCCAGAAAGGGAAAAAAATAATTTGTCATGTGATCATTACAAAATTTTTTAACATAAACTTTATGCTATGTAAGCATGTTAGCATCATTAAAAGTATAAATTTAATTAAAAATATGATTATTATTATTATTTTTTTTTGTTATTATAGCCGAGAAAAAGTTTAATGATAGATTTTGTTGGCATCTAATGCATAGATTGACGATGGGAGGACTAGTCTATGTATACTATAAACATTTGTTAGCTTCTTTACCTTTTCAATGTGAGATTGTGGACGTTTGGCTTACGGATGCTGTTAAATTGCTGACTCGCATCGCCATTATCCACAATCTCACATTGTTAGCTAGTAAGCTTCTTTACCTTTTCAGTAGTCTGGATTTGTTAAGCGTTGATTTATGTTGGGGTGTTATGTAGCCTGGATTTGGGAAGTCTCGTGTGCATGATTGGGTCGGTTTGGTCATTGAAGTCTGAAAATGAACACTACTTTAGTCTTAAAGTTTAGAAAATGATTCTAAATAGTCCGTGAGGTCGTTTGACTAATAAACGAAAAAGTGATGTGGTAGTTAAATTGGTGACACACGCCTCGATTGTCCATGCGCTGCCTTTCTCCCCTACAACCTTCCTCTCGTTGCTGATGCCTGTCTCAACTTTCAAGCTTCTATTTTCCAGTTGTGTTTCAAAATGGCGGATGGAGAAGTGAAACTGCTGGATTTTTGGCCATCATGTTTGGGATGCGAGTTAGAATAGCCCTGGCTGAGAAGGGCATAGCCTACGAGTACGTGGAGCAAGACGTGTTAGCTTGTTTATGACTAGTGGCCCCACCCTTGGGTGAATTTCTTGGTCTCATTAGGGTTAGGTTACTTAGTCATATGGATTTGGTCGAGCCACACTGCTTGTGATTGGCCTGACCTTCCACAAGTATTTTGCATAATCAATTTAGGATTCATTGCATCTTAGGATGTTGGCATAGTGGTAAGATATTAGGGAGTAAATTTACACAACTCAAGTTTGAGTCTCTACTTGTCTTGAAATTTAGGATTCGTTTGGTTGGCCTATTGATCTTGGTACTTGGGAGTTAAGGTGGGGTTAAATTTTAACTATTATATGTGATTTTTTTCAATTTGAGCGAGCCCTCACTTTTTTGCTCCACCCTTGGTGGCCAGCTAAATGATCAAGTGGTTATGGGTTAGAAAGAGAGGTCTTGTTTTTGTATGTGTGGAGAATACTCTAGTACGAGTGAGAGTGATTTGCATGTTAGAGCAAGGTCTTACCTAGCTGGCCTCAGAGAGAAAGTATATACGAGCAGACCCTCTATTCGATCGACAGTTTTGCAAGTTGGTTGAGATCAAATCAAGTGACGATAGTAAACTAATTGACTTAGGTGAGATGATTAGTTAAGTGCATGATAAAATAATGTAGACCAAATCAGAAGGATGAAAAGGTTTACGGGTTAAATCAATCATGTCCAGATGGTTGCAAAATAAATCATTATTAAGAATTAAGAATTAAAATTAAATATAACTTCTTAATCCAGAAAATTCTTCTGGACATTATGATTTTCAAAAACAGTATCTTCACTAATTAGATATATATATATATATATATAGATCTATTATTAATAAAAAAGAAATATAAATTAATAAGATATAAGAATTTAAAAAATTATAAACAATAGGGAACATCCTTAATTTAGTAGTATGAGGTAAGCAGTGACTTGTTTCTTCTTTATACACTGCAAAGAATTTTGACTCTTCTCATTTTTTGTTTCTTTCGTAAATGTCTCAAATTAATAATTTAGTAGTACTATTATGTTATTATGATGTCAGCGGTGACATCATCGTATTATTTCTGTGGGACTCGTAATTTCTGGAGATCTAAAATTGTTTGTCTTGTCCTTAATTTCGAAGAAACATCTAGCATCACGTGGAAATCTTTTATACATATATATATATATATATATATATATATATATATATATATATATTTTTTTTTTTTAAATATACCAGCCCTTTCAAAGTTTTGTAAACAAAAAAATTATTTTGTGATTATTTAAATTTTAGACGGACTTTTCTTTTCTTTTAAGACTTAACAAAATAATATATATCAAGGCTTTTAAATTTTTGTAATGTAAAATTGTGTTGTGAACCATTGCTGGTTCTATTATTTAAAGTCATAAATGTTATAATTGTCTTATTTGATTGAATACACTCGAATATATACGAATATGAATATGATGATAAGAAATAATATGTGACTGCTAATTGGTTGGCATCTAATGTGATGTGCCGTAAGCATCACATTTAATAAAGACAGTTTTGTAATAACGTATTGGTAACTATGTTATAATAGTTGATTTAAGTGTAATTTAAAAATAAGATATTAATTTTTTTTTCCCTTTTAGGGGAGGTTCAATTCCCAATAACATTAATAAAAGATAAAAAAGAATTAATATGTCATCACCCTTTATTGAATATCAATTTGAGTCGCCTTTTGGTCTCTTCCAGCAACTTTTTTTACTTTCCCTATTTTTTATTTCAATTTATTTTCATTTCTGTATTTTTAAAATATTTTTTCTTTGAATTTTATGAGTTTAATAGATCGGTAATTTATTAAATAATTCACAAATCTATAAAATACAAAATTAAAAGGTAAGAGTGCTCCTAATAGATGCAAAATTCAATCTTGTGTCTAAATTTTTTAAAAATGAGACGAAAGTGAAAGTTACGCGATATTTCAAAATTCACGAAACGAAAATTTAGAAACTTATTAGACACTTTTTAAAGTTGATTATAAATACAACCAAATGGTTAAATTTAATTTGATCATTTTAATAGTCATTTTGTCAATAGTGTAGATACAATATTTGGTCTTGTTAAAAAAAATTATTATTATTGATTTCTTATTATATTATGTTTATTGATTTAGTTTAAAATAACATAATTTACTTTATTATAAGTTTTAAGTTAAAGTTTTAATTAAATAAAATTAAGTTTTAAAATTAGATTTTGTTTGAAAATAATTAATTTTATTAGGATTTTATTTAATTGGTTATAAGATTTTTAAAATTGTCTTTTCTCTCATTTGATTTTTTTATTCATATGTCCGAACACACAGAGAACCCATACAGAGAAGAGGAATAAAGAAATTTTCATTCACTTCCTTCTTTCTCTCCACCATCACTTTTTCTTCTTATCCACCCACATTGGCGACCCCACGGCATCGGCAGGCAGACCCAACGACCTCTGGCGACAATACTCCGGCTGCACACGTCCCCCGACGACTACAAGTTCCGACAACCTCAGCACAGTAGTCTGACGCAAAGCTCTACAATCTCGACGGACAACAATAATATAATGAACCGAGCTACCCACATGCAATAGCACAAAATTTTGACAACCTGACTCCCACCTCAAGTGCTCAGACTTCAATATGGTTTTTTTTTTAAAATAAGTTTGTTTGAAATGTTTTTTTTTAAGTCGAAGTTTGTTTCATATGTATAAAAAAAAACGGAAGTTTGTTTTATACGGATTTCAAATCCAAAGTAAAATAAAGATTTGTTTTTATTTTTCGATTTGTTTTTATTTTTCTTTTTTTTTTAAACAAAATTTCAAAATAAAGATTGTTTTTTAAGAAGAAAATTTAAGTTGTATTTTGTGGTGTTGGTATAGTGGTAGATTTTTTAGGAGTAATTTGCATGTCTCAGGTTCAAGTATTTGCTTCCCCAAGTTAATGTTATTTTTATATCATTGTTTTTACTAAACAGTTATTTTAAATAAAATCTTGGTTTGAATATTGACTCTTATGTCACAAGTTCAAGTGTCCATGAACTAAAATTACATTTTTATTTATTGTGTTCTCGAACGGGTGTTGTAGGTGCCTACGCTCAGTCGATTCCCGAACCTAAAATCTGTTTTTCGTAGGCCAAGTTTTTAAAATAGGTGATCAATCACACATCGTAGATGATTGATGGCGATTTCAAACCTTAATCTCGAAAGAGACCCTTTAGGAGATGACGTCGACCGCTCCGTATCGTTATGACGTTGCGACAAATAGTCTTCCACAGATAAAGTATTTATTTCGTAAGTATGTGTTTATTATAATAATTACTTTTACATAAAAGTGGATTTCAAGAATATTAATAATTAACATCATACATGGGCAAAATAGAGTTTTATCTAGAAAAATCTAACTACTTCATAGCTTGAATCGATAAGAATCTCATATCCCACTCTTGAAAAAGGATTTTACTTCGTAGATGTTTGAGAACAAATAATTTTATTTTTAAAATGACTCTGATACCACTTGAGACTTTGGTCTTTTCTAGACTGCAAACTTTAATGAGATTGAACGGACATGAAATGATTATGATAACAATTCAAAAGAATCTATTTTTTGAAGAAGGAAATAGTAAAACCTAAATTATTATTGTTTCAAAAAAAAAAAGGCTAAATTATTATAAACTAAAGGACAATAATTTATAGAAATAGATAGGATATGTCGGGGCAACATCGTCAAGTCATTTTTACCAAAGCTAAAAATATTATTGTTTGAAATTTCTTTTTATTTTAGTTATATTATTTTCCTTTTACGTGCCAAGTGTCTTGAACCCGGCCGTTGATAAAGCTCAATGAAATATGAACCGT
This sequence comes from Momordica charantia, assembly GCF_001995035.1. The sequence continues at coordinate 1,787,665 of NW_019104510.1, forward strand.
TAAATTTAAATAAGTTCATGCAAACTAAAATAAAAATGGCAAATTAAAAAATTTAGTAAATAAATAAATATTTATTTATTTATTTTAAGTACAATATAGGAAGTGAGGATCAAATTCACGAGATTGAAGATATATTTCAATTACTGTTCAGCTATGTTCGTTTGACAAAATCTTAATCACTATATAATAAAATTAAAAACTAATCAAATTTGAATCTTTAGAATTATATGTTTATAGAAACTAAAATAGGGAATGTTGCATGTAATCCACATTAAAACGATTTCTTATTTTATATATAAGATTTTATATTTTAACTATAATTTAAGCAATTAAAAAATGGTTACACTCGTAAATTCGTGTTTTATAATGATAACACGACCCCACAAAAATAATTAATATCTTTAAAATATTAATTAATTAAATTAATTAACTGACATTAAGACCTAAAATGCCAATAATTTATATATATTTAAACCATTTAACTTATACACATTTATCTATTACATGTATAATAAATATACTTCTAACAAATAAGACAAATGTACCTCTACATAATATCATTTCCCTTATTAAAGTTATTATAATTTACAGATAGCAGACTAAAGAAAAAAATAAATCGAATAATACACACACGTGTCGTTATAAGGTTGAATTTAAAATATTTAAAATTATAATGTAAAACAAACCAATGTTTTCAATAAAACAAACAAATTAAACAAATGACTAGATGAATATTTAAATATTTAACGTCATATCACTTCAACTTCGTTAATATATCATCGTTAAAAATAGTATGACAATGATATAAAATATAAGAATATGACACAAAAATGAATAACACAATATAATTTGTTGTACATAATACCAATAAATATTCGTTGTTTCTTGTACACAATATAATGGGCCCCAAGCATTTTTGTTTCTTTTTGCTTACTTTTTCAATAAAAAAAGTATAATTGAATTTAATTATATTTTTTGTTTCTTGTTTTTCTTTTATTCTATTGAAAAGAGAAATCGAAACATGTTTAGTAACCAATTTTAAATTGAAAAAAAAATTATATGAAAATTAAAATTTCAATTTAAATATTCAAAATTGGTATATTATATATATTATATAAAATATGTTTTATACATTGTTATGTATTTTATAAGTCAAAAAATGATATAATAATATTTTTATTATGTATTTGAAAAAAACTAGAAACATCGTACAAGAAATAAAAAATTTAATTTTATTATTTTTAAAATTTCTACACAATTTTAAAAATGTATTTTTTCTTCTTTTAAAATAAAAAGAGAGAAATAATAACTGTTACTAATTTTTTTAAATAAAAAATTTAAAAATCTTAACGAAATAATAAAAAACTCCACTCCAGCCTTAGAGCTAACGCCCATTATTTATTTGGTTTGGATGCAGGCCAAATTTTTTTTATTCATTAAAACTAAAAGAATACCAAAATAAAAAAAGGTAATTAAATGCACCCGGACTAGAATATTCAATCTTCCCACCTTAACAAATTTTTTGGCTTCTCCAACTTTAGTTTAGCCAATTGATATATTCTATTGTGACACATTCACATCCACATCCACATGGCAAATTTATTTATTCATTTTTAAACTAGAGACAATTGACAAAATTTAGAGCCTATGATCTCACCATGAATCGAAGAAAATTAGAGTTAGAATGAGTTGGATTTGTAAGGGAAATGCAAACAAAATCCTACGTTGACGAAGGAAGAACATGATCCATGATATATAGATGAAGACAATTATCTTAATTGATATGCTAGTAGTGAGAATTATATACAAAACGGACAATATCATATAATTGTGGAGATATTTAAGGTACGAAGGATATATAAGGGATAAAGAAGAGGCGAATAAAGAAACAAAACATAAGGAGGGACTACTATTACTTGAAATTTCTTATATTTGAAGAAACTTCCTCCATCAATGGAAACATTTTTCTTTTGTCATTCTCGTGGCTTCTATGGACCCACATTTTTTAATGAACTTCGATGATTTTTCTAGCTACTCAACCCCACTCTCTCCTTCGATTATTCTAGTGTGTGGTTTTGGCGCGACCACCCATTCGATTTTAGTCAATTGGTGGTAAGTAGTTTTGAAAGTAACCATGAGATCGACACATTGATTCAAGCTAAGTTTAGCGATAGATCTAGACTTTTTGTTTAGTGAGGTTTCACTTACAATTTAGTAGAAATAATTTACAAATTAGTCCACTCAAAGTTCATACATGGATTGAATTATTAATTTAATATATCAAAATTGTTGTTTTTGAATTTTCAAATTGTGAAAATCAAATTATAAATTATGTAAAGTAAGAACAATTGAATTTTGTTTGTGCTGGATTATGAAACTATCCTGATAACAGGTTCAGATTGAGTATGGTCGAGTTATCTAGAGAGGGCTATGTGAAGAACAAATACTTTGTTGCTCAAGTCAGTAAACACTCTCAAGATGAAGAATTAGATCCCTGGTACAAAATTATGCTCCTATTCATAGGATGAAGAAGTGGGTCCCATACAACCGTTATATTAAATCGTTTCTTGAATTTGTTACATTGTTACAGACAGTTGCGCACCTTGCCTCGACGCATGACCTTTGAGAAGACCAATGATGGTTCTACTGAACTATCGGGTATAACCTTGGTCGATTTAAATAGATCGACCAGTTAATGTCTTCGAGGTGAAGTGAAACGATTCAGTAAGACACTCTTTGGTTTAATGTCAATGTGAGAGGAGATATGGATTAAGAGTGGGAGCGCGAGGGAGGGGAGAGACAAAAGGAGTCGTCACTGATAAGAAAGAAAAGGTATTAGGTGGTTTTGGCCAACAACTATTTTTTTTTTCTTTTTTTGAGGGACAAAATACATTTTTTTTGTTCCTCAAGAAATAATTTTTTAACATCTGAGATTTGTAAAATGATTTTAAGTAGTCCCTAGTATGCTTTAAGAGTTAGTTGACTAATTTTAAGATGATGCGAAGATTAAATTACTGTAATAACTGATTTGTAAAATATATTATTTAAATAATATTTTATGGTTAGTGGATTATCTTCTTCCCACTTTTCTTTCCTCACTTTTCTTCTTCCTCCTTCACTTCTCTGGTGAACTTTGTTGCCGCTCATTTGCTGTCTTTGAGTCGTTGTTCACCTGCCAACCACTGCTCACCTATCGTGTGTTCTTTATTTCAAGTACGTGATCTTCCTGTTGGATTTGTAAAGTAGTTGCAAACAAAGTCCCACATTAACAATTATGATTGATATAAAAGAGAGGACAATTATCTCCATTAGTGATCTTTTGGGTGAAACCAAAAGTAAAACGTAGTAGACGAATGAGTGACTACTTGAGGAGAGGCTCGATGGTACTTTGTTCGAATGCAAGACAATTACCTCAGTACTAAAAGTT
>NW_019104510.1:1792731-1815538 GCF_001995035.1 Momordica charantia
TGTCCCAAGCTAATGGGTTGGGTTAAGAGATGCCTGCAAAATGAGAGTGTTTCAAAGACCCTGCCTGATCCCAAGAAGGTCCATGACTTTGTGCTCCAATTGAAGAAAAAATTAGGCCTCTAAAAAGACAAACTGCTGCACCTTTTTTCTCTTCTGTTCCTTAGTCTGGAAGTGGAAGGATTTGTGATCTGATCATAATCCATGTACTTTATTTTCTAGTGTTAAGTGTTTTTGTAGCTTGGGGTTGTGTTATTTTCTGTTTGGATGCTGAGAAAAAGGTTCGGTTTGCACACTTTGATGTGTGTGTTGAATATTATCAATGTACTGAGAAATTGAATAAATGGCCATGGTGTTGGTTTCTAGACAAAAGTGTTGACCTTTTGCTTTCAAATTGTGGAGATTTATCATTGTTTCCTTTTTGAAAGGAGAAGCCAATTTATAGCCTTCAATGTAAGCTCTAATAATGCAAGTTATAGACCTTTTCAGCTGCTCCAACTTAAAAAATGACTAGCTTATCATGGTGGTCAAGGCATATATTTTCGATCGAAAATCGGACACTTCCTCGGCCCAGCATGTTGAGATTGATCTAAAGACATGATTTCGTACTTAAAAAAATTATGATTTTTGTTTTTTTATCTTTTTAGCTATAGTTATATACATTTACCTTACAAGTTTTAAGTTTAACCAATCATAATTAAACTCAAAGTGGTAAACTATGACCTCTTAAATTTTCATTTCATGGAACTTATTCAATCTAGTTATATCAAATTATTCCGATGATACATTAAAATTGAATTTATCGATTTATAATAAATAATTAAAATTTTCTGTAAGTATTATAATAAAAATACTAATCATACATGAATACTAAAGAGAGTGCAAAACAAAATAGTAAGAGAGTATATTTATACAGTGGTAGAAGTAAAAAAAAAGTCATGTAACTATTAAATTTCCAAATACCAAAACCTTTGAAATTCTACCAGGTCAAGTCATAAAATTTTTAATTAATTTTTAGAAATAAATTAACAAAATTTTTTTTAATTAAAATTTCAAATCATTATCAATATTTTTTGTACAAGTGGGGGTGAGGGTTACGAACTCATGAACTCTTGATAATTACCACTGAGCAAAGCTCACATTGGCTCAAATTAATCCACCTTTTCTTATTCTAATCATACATATATATTTGAGGATATTAATAGGTTCAAAATTATTATTACTGTATCATTCAAAATAAACATATTTTTAATAAAAATTAACTATTTAATCTAGCAATATTTAGCAATATTTATATTATCTTTTTTTTTTTTGCCAATTTTTTTAGTTTAAGTTATATATCTTAATTAGATAATAGGAAGATATATTCTAAATTAAAATAACAAGAAGACATGTTTTTTACTTTTATTATTACGTGTAAATTGTAATGTCATTGTAGGAAGATTTTATTTTTTTGAAGAATGAAATTTTAATACTTAAAATAATATCATGATTTTTTTTCTCTGACAACGTAAATGTCAGATCAGACGCTGTCACGTTACATTTAAAAATCACATGTAATACAAACATTTGACTTTTGTGAACGTGGACACGTCCATCACATCCAAATTTGGCCACAAACTTTTATTTACGCAATGGAGAACTCTATCCACTCCTCCACCGATAAGAGTAAAAATAAAAAGATAAAAATATTATAAAAAAATAATGTACTTTAGACAATGACAAAATATTGAGAGATTTTTATTTTTATTATTATTTTCTGAAACTAGAGGGTGAAATTGAATATGGTGGAAGTTGAATAAAAATTAAATTTGTAATAATTATTCCAACTAGTTAGTCGGTGCTAAGAATTAATCTGGCCAGAGCTAAGAGGAAATTTGAGTTTTTCCACAAAGGGAAAAAATAATTTGTCATGTGATCATTACAAAATTTTTTAACATAAACTTTAGCATGTTAGCATCATTAAAAGTATAAATTTAATTAAAAATATATACTTTTTTTTTTCTTTTTGTTGTTATAGCTAATGAAAAATTTAGTGGTAGATTTTGTTGGAGTCTAGTACATATCAATATCCATAAAATTATATCTCAAAATTAATTAACGATTGGAGGATTAGTCCATGTATATTATAAGCATTTATTAGCTTTTTTTTATCTTTTCAATGTGAGATCGAGTGTTTGATTTATGGATTTGACATTAGTAGTCTGGATTTATTAAGTTGAGAGGATTTATGTTGGGGTGTTATGTAGCTTGGATTTAGGTAGCTTGTGTGTGGAGTGTAGGGTAGTTTGGATTTGGTCATTGAAGTTTAAAAATGAACACTAATTTATTCCTAAGATTTATAAAATGATTTTAAATAGTATTTAGATTGACAGTTGACTAACGAAATAGTGACGTGGTAGTTCAATTGCAGCCCATCTCTTACAACATTATTGTCCATGCTGCCTTAACTTTCTCCCCTACAGCCTCCCTCTCGTTGCCGGTGCTGATCTCGATCCTTCACGCCTCCCTCGTTGCTGCTCATCGCCTGTGCTTGTCCTCACCTTCTGTCGATGCTGCTCGCGTCGCCTCCACCGCTGCTACCAATCACGTTGCCTTGCCTCTACTATTGCTCCTTACCATCGCTTGGACTGCTGCTACTACTTGTTGTTGCCTCTCATTCCACCTCCAAATCTAGGTTTTCAGATCGTGGAGCAAAGAGACCTTCATTCTAGATCTAGTATACCAAAGATCTTAAGGAAACGAAGATCCGACAGTCCCTTCATTTTCCAAAAATGAAGGTGACAACGGACAAAGCGACTGGCAACCAATGACGAGAAGATGGAAGAAGAAGGTGGTTGGCACAATGGGTGGTCGGAAATGAGTGGCACCAGCAGCAGACCGCTTACAATTACCGTAGTAATTTTTTTTTTCAATCCAGTCAAATATATATCACACATTGTCTAAAAAAAACAAAAAAAAAAAAACAAAAAACAAAGAGTCAATACATATCACGTCAAGGTTCAAGTAACACCACCAAAATTAAAAACAAACTCTTTTCTTTCAAAATTTACCCATTTTTTCCCTCTCTCAAACTTCTCATAATCTCCCCTTTGGACAAAAACGAGTACATCTGTTAAACAAGAGCCCGCTACTTCTGGAGATGAACCCAATTCACAACAAAATTCCCATTATTCTCAATGGAAAATGAACGGTCCTGTATCATTTCTCATTCTAGAAAACTGTAAAAGCACAAGAATAACGACACAACAAATTAGAATGGTTCACCACTAAGGGCTATGTCCAGTCTTTCACTCCGATGTGGGTAATTCACTAATAATTGTTTAAGGATTGGATACAATAACTCTCCCTAAGAATATCCCCTAAAGGTCCTGTATCAGAAATTGCTTACCGCAAGTGTATGAGTCAAGTTTTAATAAAGTGGTAAGTCAATATCGATATCGTCCTCTGGATTGGGTTTCTAGATCACTCAAGTTTCTCAGATACAATCGCTCAATTTTATTAAGAGAATCAAAATCAAATGAGAGAATATAATCAAAGAAAATAAACATGCAATAATAAAGATAAAAACAATGGGGAGAAAAGTCATACAAAATTTATTTCAGCTATTGAATCTATGAACCAATTATTTAATTTCTCAAGATTGAACGAATTATTAATTCTATAGACCAAGAACTCTCAAATCTCACACCTGCCTCTCCCAAGTGCAAACTAATTCTCCTTACCAATTAAGAAACCAATATCCCTATCAAGTCTTCTAACGACCTCTAAAGGACTTCTAAATTTCCCGATCTTAAAAACCCTTTAGTTATGCATCCCAATTATAATTCTAAACCACCTCTCCCGAGCATAAGATTTCATGTCTAAAATCAATCAATCTATGGTCAATAGATTAAAAGGCATTAAGCATAGAGAAACATAAATAGAACATTCATAAACATTCAATCAAGAAAACTAAACAATCAATGCATAAAGTTCAATGGCTACATCAATCCCTAAGATAAGAGGTTTAGCTCCTCATATTCAATGTAAAACAATGAAATCACAATGAGAAGTTCATAACAAAACTAGAAAAATCAAGGGAAAGCAGAAGAAACTATGTTCCGCGTATCAATCGTCTGTTCCCAAAGCGAGCTCCACAATCTCGAGCCTTGAAAATCTCTTTTCTAGGCTCTCCAATGATCTCCTTGCCCTCCAAATTGGTCAAAAAGGCAAACTACCAAAGAAACTTTCCCAAACTCCTCCATCCAGCGGATGCACAGCCCTATTTTTATAAAAAGTTGCCGGTCAGGGCCATGGTGCTTTATACAGGTTCAAATCTTGTTGTTATTCCATCTTGGTCACTTTGCTTCCGATTTTTCTCTCATTTTGATCCAAATATATCTCGTTTCCTCCTGATACTTATTCCTGTAAAATATATCTTTTGTGCTTAAATTTGTCCTAAAGAAACGAAAACTATCAAATAATTTCAATATAAATCTCATGAAATGTAGCTCACAAAGCCATCAGGTCCCAACAAAAGCCCTCTAGCTTCTAAGTATTTTAACACAATTAATACTTAGGAACATGAATGAAAAATCCATAATATAATCAAGAATGAATTCCTCAAAAATATCGATCTCGATCTCGATTTGCCCTTTTTGTGTTGCCAACTCCCGAGCTGCTGCCACGAAAAACTATTGCCAAAGAACTCCAATTCGGCTGCCCCTAAAATTCTTACGGCTGTACCTTGCAAAACATAAAACTCATATATATATATATATATATATGAGTATGTGAAACCTAAAAATAAATGTTTGGGCTTTTGGCCCATTACTTGTTTTCACTCATTCCTTTTATTTATTTATTTTATTTTGTATTCAATCGTCATATGATAAAAAAAGATATTGACATGTATATTAACATTCATATTAGATATATATCGTTGATATATCGACACTCATAATCAGGTATATCAATAATATATCAAATAAGATATAGAAATTAGGTATATTAAATCAGATCATGTATATTATTGTTTGGACTCCGTGTTCGATAAAGGTATATTGGATTTTTACTTTCTTATGTGTTGAGCTTTCAAATTTTGCTACTTTTTGCAAAATTGAAAAGTAATTGCTACTTTTATAAATTCCAATTAATTTTTTAATGTATTTTTTAATAATATTTTTAATTAATCTTATTTTAAAAATAATGCTGATTTATTAGAAAAAAATGTAATTTTGAAAACTTATTCCAAAAATATTGTTGTGGGGGCGGGTCATCTGTTCAAGAGACGATGGCGTCACGCTAATTTTTTTTTTTAAAACGGAAGCAAGACAATAAGTTTAATTAAAAACAATATTAAAAAAACCCTTTTTCAAGTGCACCAACCTTTTGCCTATTAATTTTTTACTACTTTTCCAAGTGCACAAACCTTTTACTCCGGTAACCCTCCCTAAAACGTTGTAATATATATCAATTTTTTCCTCAATATTAATATAGCTCAGTTAGTTAAGATATATATATTCTAAATTAAAATGTTGGAGACAAAGTTTGAAATATCAAGAGCTCGATTTACGGAAATGTCAATGTCGATAGAAATTTCGAAAAAATCTTGAAAATTATGGAAATGGATGGAAATGGTTAGAATTAATAAATTATATTTTAATTGTGGCTTAATTCGACAATAATGGATAATTTTTAATCATCCAATCTCAAAATATAAGTAATATAATATCAATATTAACAAAAATTTTGAAAAAAATATAAAAATGGATGAAAATTATTTGAATGAGTAAATAACATTTTAATTGTGGTTCAATCGTCAATAAAGAAAATGACGTGGTCTAATTGGCCTTGACTATTTAAAATGATTGTATCTGAAAATATAATTATTATTTATATGGAAGTACTGTCAATAAAAAATAATAATAATAACAATAATAAATGTAAAACCAGGAGAAGTGATAGGTTGGAATGTACTTTCTCGAAAAATCCACTTATCCATAAAAACGGAGAGAAAACCTTTTTTATCCTTATAACTCAAATGATTAGGATATATATATTATTGATTAAAAGATTGGAGATTTTAATCCTCATTCTCGTATATTGAACTCAAAAATTAAAAAAGAAATAATTTATTATGTTACTGTAGAGGATACCCAATAAAAAAAAATCCTCATTCTTTCCAATATATACACATCTGGTAAATAAATCGTGAACATTTTACCTTAGGGTTTCTGTTAAATGAATTATGAAAAAATAGTCTACATGATTAAATGACCTTTTATGTAAAACTTTTGAGCAGGATATTAAATTCTCATTGTTTATGTTGACATTTAGATTGATATTTTCATATTTTCATGAGTTCGACATTGACATGAGAAATAATTGTCATTTCCATAATATAGTATCGCAAAAAAAAAAAAAAAAAAATCAACAATTATAAAATTAATGAAATGTTCCACTTCAAAATATATATATATATATATATATATATTTTGACACACACAGAAGGTGGTTGTTGTTTATAAATACATGCATGTTTTAAAAATTTCTTTGAATATTGCTGATCTAGTTTGTGGAAGGATGAGCGGTTCATACATATTATGTTTACATATATAAATGTGCTATATGATATCATATTTCAGGTTAGTTTTGTAGTATTTTCTAGGTAGGGGTGATTGAAATTAAATTAAATTTTGTTTGATGAAGGAGTATTGAATCTCTTTAGTGAATTTGGTATATTTGTATTGTTTAGTTTTATCTCAGGAGGAATAAGTGGTATTAGTAATTAATTTATTTTTAATGACACACATTAACGAGGGACATTCCATGACAGAAAAATGAAAATCCAATGATACACATTTAGTGATGTATATATAATGAGGGACATTGACCGTCATTGAATAAAAACAGGAACACTCATCGATGAGCGCTCGTCGCTATTTTTCTTTAATGACCAGCACTACCAAATTTGTTGTAATAATTGTATTTTATAATTTTTTCTTGAAATATCTATCGACATCAACATTTTATCAACATTAAATTCAACATTTCCAAAAATTGAGAACATGAAAATTGACATTTAAAACCTTGCTTTTGAGATTAAAACGGGACGTTTAGAATCAAAATAGAATTTAGACAAGAAATGGAATAAAACACCCTATAAAGAGACATAGAGAAGAAATTTGAAACAGCCAAAAGTGAGATGCTAGTAAGACTAACCTACATACACTTTTCTCTTTATTTGAGTAACGAATGCATTTTTTTTTCTTTAACTTTTTTTTGGGACAGCTGAGATGACAAGAAAAATAAAATCGTCAGAAGAATTATTTTTTCTTCCATTGAGATGTAGGTAATGAAGGATGTCATATTTTCTTTTACGTAAGCAATGACAATGAAGAAGGTGAAAAATCCATAATTTTTCAAACCAAATATATAATCAATTCTTATTCTACTTCTAGACAGTACTACGAATTCCACAATACATTTTATCTATTAAAAAAAATTGTTGACTTACATTTAATTGGGATATTTAAAAAAAGTATAAAATTTAATAAGGTTTTGTAAAAGAGGGGCTTTTCATAATATTTTTTTAGACGAAAAAGAAAACTATGCCTCCGTCAGTCCTGATGGATCCAAATCTAATAAAAAAACATTAATTCATCTCTTCCTTTTCATCAAATAACATAACTGAATGCGAACAGTCAAGAAATTCGTTAAACAGACAGATTCACAACTGCATTTTTATTATGGTCTTATAGAACGAAAATTACTTAAAAAATGTTCGTATCATCGAAAAAGCTTCAACAAGTCAAGTTTTACTGCAATTACTTTGATGGAATAAATAGACCATTTTAAAATTGTATCTATTCTTCGCTGGTGGCGGCTGTCGGCTGGAGGTAAATTTTCCTCGCTTTGGAAACAAGAATAACATTACTGACAAGTAAAATCTCAAAGCACTTCCCTTGCCAAGTCAAAACTGTGGTTTGAAATTTCAAAGCACTTCCCTCAGCCTTTCCCCCCAAAAAACTTGTATAAAACCCTCAATATCCTCTCCAAAGCCCCTCCAAGAAACAAATTAGCCTACATCTCACATCCTCCATTATTGTAGCTTTGAAAGCTTTGGTCATTATATGATGAGTAAATTAGAAGAGTTGGTTCTATTGGACATGTGGGTGAGCCCTTTTGCAATAAGGGTGAGGGTGGCATTGGCTGAGAAAGGAATAGAATATGAGCCAAAACAGGAAGATTTGAGCAACAAAAGCACTTTGCTTTTGGAGATGAACCCTCTCAACAAGCAAATCCCAGTGCTGATTCACAAAGGGAAACCCATTATTGAGTCTCTTGTTATAGTTCAATATATTGACGAGGTTTGGAGTAGTGAGGAGGGAGCTTATAACAATGCCAATTTCCTTCCTTCTCATCCTTTCCAGAGAGCACATGCTAGGTTTTGGGCTGACTATGTGGACAAGAAGGTATGTTTTTTTTCGAATTCAACACTTGGAGGTTCGGAATCGAGTCTTTTGGTACAATAATATATTGCTAAAGATTCCACACATTGAAAAGATAAGGGACCTAATAAACGTTTATAATACACATAAACTACTCATCTCATTGTTAATTGGTTTTTAGATGATTAAACTCCATGAATATTGATATGGTATCAGAGTCTACCAAGCTCAAACGAGCATCTAATCCAAACCACGATCTTGAAGAGACCATGTTAAGGATCTCACATTGTAACAAATATTTATAATACACATGCATTACTATTTTCATTGTAAATTGATTTTCAGATACTCCATGAATAGTGATATATGTGTCTTATTTACTTGAATTATGTTCGGCATGACAATGTATGCTTAATAGATGCCCTCTTATGATAAATTTATGGGTTATGATTAGATCTATCCGATTGGAAGTAAGCTGTGGAATAGAGAGAAGACAGAAGAGGAGAAAGAGGCAGCAACAAAGGAACTTTTGGAGTGCTTTAAACAACTAGAGGAAGAGCTTGGAGAAAAGCCCTATTTTGGGGGTGAAATTTTTGGGCTTGTAGATATTGCTCTCATTCCATTTTACAGCATGTTTCTTGCATTCAAAATTCTTGGAAAATTGAAATTAGAAACTGAGTGTCCCAACATCTTCCAATGGGCTCAGAGGTGCACCCAAAGAGAGAGTGTCTCAAAGAATTTGCCTTCTCAACAAGTGGTTTACGATGTCGTTTTGAAGATCCTAGGAATTCAAACTCGAGTAATTTAAGATTTTTTTCTTTTAAAATTCCAAGATACAGCATTCAGTTGTAAGATTGTTTTTGTTATGTAAGTTGTTGAAGTTTCTTTTAATTGTAATGTTCTAAAATTTATAGTTTCTTTCTATAATAATATTTGTCCGTGCTAATAAATCCTAGGAGTTAATCATTGAGTAATTTAAGATCGGTTTTTTCTTTTAAATTTTAATTTCAAGATACAGCATTGAGTAAGTGTTTTTATTAAGTAAGTTGTTTTAATTGGCTTTGGGTTGTTGAAGTTTTTTAATTGTACTGTTGTAAAATTCGTAGCTTCTTTCTCGAAAAAATAGTAATATTTGTGTCGGTGTGGAGGTACTATTCTAATAAATTTTGAATTTGATAAACTAAAAATTGGTAGAACTTTAATTCTTTTCTTACTTCTAAAAGTAAGTTTTGTTTATTTATTTATGTATTATAGTAATTGAAACCATGGGTAGATAATAATGAGTGAAAGCATTGTGTGTTTTGTATTGGTATGAAATTGTTAGAGAGAAGATGGGAAAGATAATGTGTGTGTGAGTAAAGCAAAGGTTATAAGAAGAGAAAATTTGTTGTGAGAGATCTTGCAAGAAGAAGTGTGTATAGAGAGAACATAGAAAGGAAAAAAAAAAAAAGAGAGAAAATCCTTACTCTTTAAGTTCATGAGCTCTTGTCCCTACCTTTCTATCCAATCTATGTAGATAAGAAGTGTTTCTTATGAGATTTTTGGTGAATCCTATTATTTTGGCTCCTTATTGAAACTTAATATCAAAACTTTATCAACACCACCTAGCTCAGGGCCTACTTATCTAGATATGAGTTTTTTTTTTTGGTTGTGAATCCTATTATTTTGGCTCGTTACTGCTCAAACTTAATATCATAAACTTGATCAACATCACCTGGTTTAGGACCTTTTACTTCGATATTTAAGATATCGACGACCTAGTTAGTGCATGTTGTACAAAGGATTGGAATCGGATAGTAAGACGCATCTAAAATGGATTGAGAAGAAGTAAAGAGGAAAGAAGAAGAAAATGACACAATGATCATTTTTACGTGGAAAACCCCTAAACGAATTAGGGTAAAAACCACGGACAAGGAAGAAGAATTTCACTCAATAAAGTAAGAGTTACAAACTTTCTTTCTTATAGAGAACAAAATCTCTTATAAGAAGTAACTCTCTCTATCTTTATCTCACCAAGCCTCACACTCACACTTTAGCTCACTTGGAATTAGAGAATTTTTGGGATGGTTTGCCAAGCATGGGTGCCCTCCTATTTATAGCTCATACATACACTGTTTGGATAGATGATGATCTAGTGGCCACAATTTTGCCACATATTGTACTCTAGTAACTTCTAGTTTCTTCAATTATCCAATGAAGTTTCTTGAGCAAGCTTACTTATCCTAGTGGCTTCTAGAGATTTCTATCTCCAAGGAGGCTTCTTGAGATTTGGCAAACCACTTAACCTAGTGGTTTCTAGAGGCTTCTTGAGCATACTTGGGAAATATTATTTAACAATCTCCCACTTGAAGATTTGATTATCACATCTCCACCATTCTTATTACCTTGCCACCTTCATGTTGCTTATGTTTCTGCTAGACCATTCGAGGATCGACACCAATTTAACTTGTCAGCATTGACTGTCTTTGTTAGGTAGTCTGCTAGGTTTTCTTTTGTGCGAATTTTGTGCAAGTCCACTGTTCCTTCTTCCACTTTCTCATGAACGAAGTGGTATTGCACTGGAATATGTTTTGACTTGGAATGGAAAGCTGGATTCCTTGCAAGATACAAGACACTCTGACTGTCACAAAACAGAGAAATATTCTTCCATTCATGTCCGAGTTCCTCCAATAGCATTTTCAACCAAACCGCTTCTTTACTAGCTTGTGTAGCTGCAACATACACTGCTTCTGTTGTTGACGTATCCACAACTGACTGCAGTTTTAAAATCCAACTTACAGCTCTGCTAGCAAGAGTGAACACATATCCGGTGGTGGATTTGTTATTATTACGATCACCTGCATAATCTGAGTCAATATATCCTCTAACAATAAAGTCTGATCCTCTATAACACAATGCAACATCAGTGGATCCTTTGATATATCTAAGGACCCTTCTAACAGAATTCCAATGCTCACGACCTGGATTCGCCATATACTGACTAACTACTCCCACAACATGTGCAATATCTGATCTGGTACAGAACATGGTGAACATTAGACTTCCCACTGCTGATGCATTCGATACTCGAGACATCTCCATCCTCTCTGCTTCTTTGCTAGGGCTCATACTAGAGGATAACTTGAAATTAACAGGAAGAGGGGTAAAGATTGGCTTATAGTCTTGCATGTTGAAGCGTCAGAAGACTTTCTTCAAATAATTTTTCTGTGATAGCCAAATCTTCGTGTTATTTCTGTCTAGATGAATTTGCATCCCCAGAATCTTGTTTGCTGGTCCCAAGTCCTTCATTTCGAACTCCCTAGCCAATTGAGCCTTTAATTCTTCGATACGATCTTTGTTGGGGCCTGCAACCAACATGTCGCCAACTTACAACAACAAGACAATAAAATCTTTTTCACCAAACGTCTTGAAATATGCACAAGGGTCTGCATTAAGTCTGTTGTATCCAAGGCTCACAACGAAGACATCAAATCTCTTGTACCAGTACCTCGGCGCCTATTTAAGACCGTACAGAGATTTGTTCAACCTGCAAACCAAGTTCTCTTTTCCTTTTACTTCAAAGCCTTCTGATTGGAGCATATAAATTTCTTCTTTGAGATCTCCATGGAGAAAGGCAGTTTTAACATCTAATTGCTCTAGCTGTAGATCAAAGGTAGCACACATTGGTAGGACTATTCTAACCGTAGTCAGTCGAACCACCAATCTCGCACGATACTGCTCTCTTGGCCATCGTTGTTGTGCTTGATCTTATACACCCACTTGTTGCCAATGGGCTTTCTCCCTTGTGGTAGCGTTACAAGTTCTCAGATCTTGTTCTTATGGAGAGCTTCTATTTATTCCTGCATTGTTGTCATCCACTAAGCAGCATCTGAACTAGTCATTGCCTCTTGGAGTTAATGGCTCTCCATCCTTGGTTAGAAGACAATATGCAACATTACTCTCCATAATGTAATCAGATTGCCAACTGGGTGGTTTTGTCAGCCTACCTGATCGACGAGTCTCTGGTACTCGTGATCCTTATGATTCCTGGATCTCGTGCGCTGGTTCAGCTTCAAATGAGTCCTCTTCAGATTCTTTCTCCACGTGTACTGTTGTAGTCTCTGAACTAATGATATCATCTACTACAGCTTGTCTCTTGTCCTCCATAAAGATCACATCCCTGCTGATGATGACCTTGTGGGCAGTGGGATCCCACAGGCAATACCCCTTCACACCATCAGCATACCCTAAGAATAAACATTTCTTGGATTTAGGATCCAGCTTTGTAGTTTTTTGGGCATTGTACATGACGTACACCGAACTTCCGAATATATGGAGGTTTGAATAATCACCTGGCTTGCCCGTCCACATCTGCATCGGTGTCTTCAACTCAATTGTGGTTGATGGAGCACAATTCACTACATAACAGGCAGTATTGACTGCTTCTGTCCAGAAAGCTTTGTCTAAGCATGCAGCTGCTAACATTGCGCTTATCCTATCCAACAATGTTATGTTCATCCGCTTTGCTAGTCCATTTTGTTGAGGAGTGTAAGCCGTAGTGAACTGCCTCTTGACGCCTTCCTGATTGCAGAAATTTGCAAACTCATTGCTTGTATGTTCTCCTCCATTATCTGTCCGCAAACACTTCATCTTCTTGCCAGATTGAAGTTCTACCTGCACTTTGAACACTTTGAAGTATAATTCATATACATATATAATTTTAAATTATTATAGATTTATATGAATTATAATTCAATTGTATGTATAAGTAGTTTTTTATTTAAACATATGTATATGTAGTTGGTGTTTTGATATAAAATAAATTATAAAATGTTAAGTTTAAATAATTAAATTTAAATATTGGGTGAGATCAAATTAATTAAGTACTTAAATAATCTTAATTTTTTACTGAAAATTATTATTATTATTATTTTAATTATCATTTTCTCTTATACATGTTTAAATAATTATAGTTCGTAAAAATATATAATTTTAAATGAGTGATTTTAATAAAAGTAATAATTTATTTTGAATTTATAAAGATAAAGATACTCAATTTTAAGCGAAAAATATTAAAATAAAATAAAACATTTATTTTTCAAATGAGTCATATTCAAATTAACAAAATAAATTGTATTATATTTTGAACTTACTAAAATTAAATATCTATTAATAAAGATGTCTAATTTTTAAATTAGACACCATCAAAATAACCAATATAGATGTATGTTATTATTTTGAGTTTATTCAATTCAAATAATCTAAATATGTATTATTTTATTTTTAATATAGTGAATTTAAAAGAGGCTTAGAGACTGTAATTTATTTTCAATGTAATAAAATTAAAAGATAAAAAATAAAAAGTTTTAAAAATATATATTTTTATCATTACTTAAGATTATCCAATAAAAATGGAGGAGGAGTATATTGTAATCATAACCCATTTAATTTTAGAAAATATTCATAAAATAATATAACATAAAATTTAAATTTTAGAATTGGCATAAACAAATTTTAATTGAAAAATTATTAGAATCTAACTCTAACTTTAATGGAAAGAAGAAAAACAGGGAGCAACATAAATGCAACTTACAAAACTACATAGTTTACTCTACACCGAACTTCATGACTCTGGGCTCTAGGCTAAGAAACTGTACAACCTCAATATAGATTAAACAACTTCAGACTAAGTAACTATCAAGATTTACTCTCCAAATGTAACAACTCCAGATTTAACAACTCCACCATGCAACTTGAAAGCTCCCTTATCGTTTTAGAAAAAAATATAAACATTTGATAACTATTCATATTTCTTGTTTCTCATTTTTAAAAAATATTTTCGAAATGGTATAGAAAGTTTGAAAACCACAAAATCAAATTTATTGTTTCTCGTTCTTGTTTCAAGTTTTTTCCAAAATATAAATAAATGTAATCTTTTATCATTTTTACTTATAAAATGCATATTAAATATTAAAAAAATAAGAAAAAAATGGAATATTTAGTTCAAAAAATTAATTTTGATATAAAAGATTTACCTTTTTAAGTTAAAATATTGTATAGGATAAAACTTAGGTGTTCATTTTGGTAGATTCCTACCTACCACCGTTAAATAATAATTCACAACTAGGAGAGATGAATGCATAAAAAAAAATGTTGGGTTTGAGTACAAACAAAGTCCCACCTTGCTTAGGGAAGAAGATGATGATTATGGTTATATAAGCTAAGAGATGACAATTATTTACATTGATTGAAGTCTTTTGGATGAAACCAAAAGTATAGTTGTGAGGACTATGCCCAAAGTGGATAATGTCATACCATTGTGGAGATATACTTGTGATACCGTTGTCCTTAATAAAAAAAAAAAAGATATAAAATATGTTGGTAACTACCTACTTACATGAAGTAAATATGTCAACTCGAGCACGACTCAAAGATTATACAAAATACCTCTAATAAATATGCATGGTTGGTTTCAATTTTAGCTCCCAAGGTGTAGTCCGACTAGTCGGCAAATGTTTAGGGTCTCTTGGTCATAGTGATTTACAGGTCTTAAGTTCGAATTTTCTGAGTGAAGTGAATACTAGAAATTTTTATGTCTCCTAGGTTTGAGTATTGAAGCGGGTATCTTCGGGTATAGAGGAGCAAAGCTCCGGCTCTTAATTATTAAAAAACAAACCCACACTTTATTAGAATTTATGAATTTCAAAGAAGATTACTATTAGTTATGTTTTAAAAAAAATTAAAAAGATTGAGCGTAAATTGAAACAGAAACCTTCAAAATGTTAAGAAAAAATTTAAAATAACCATATACACGTTAGACATTTGGTATAATTTAGCATTTAGGTTATAATAACTATATATAATCCAACCAGCCAAAGAAATTAAAACAGAAGGTGAATCTCAAGAAATGGAAACAACAAACTAGAATTAATTTGGTTAGGCCTGATGGTGAAGCCCGTAAGGGGGTGTCTATAGAGAACCTCCCGGGAACTAAACATCTTGCGCAAAGAGGGTTTTGTTTGATAACGAATCAAAGTATGGAGGCTGCGAAGCAACCCTGCCGATCACCATGAAAGCACTAAGTTGGAATGTTGAGATTGGACAACCCTCGAACATTTAGAGCTTCAAGTCATGTTGTGTGTAGTAACAACCCCAATTAATTTGGTGTTCCTCGTGGAGACAAAGTGCTGTAACAAGTTAGAAGGGAGAGTAAAAAGTAGGATTAATTTTGATTGCTGCTTTTGTGTGGCCAGTATAGAGAACAGCGGTGGTTTAATAGTGTGTTGTGGCAATAGCTCGAAAGGAAAGGGACATTTCAGCAGATTACTATATATTTCGAATGATCAAGATTGGCTGGGGATAATATTGAAAAGGCAAAAATGGAAATTGGATATAGATAATGATGTTGAGATAGCTAAGGTGGCAAACATGTGTTTCAATCACCTCGGATAAGCCGAATATGAGTGACATTAGTAAGATTATTGATGCTCTTCCAATGCAGATCATAGAAAGACAAAATAATGAGTTGATTAAAGAGTTCACCACGGAGGAAATTGAATTGGCCTTGAAAGGCATGCATCCAACCAAGGCCCGAGGACTAGATGGTTATGAACGCGCTCTTTTATTAGAAGTATCGGGATATTGTTGGAGGGGACGACATAGTTAACTTTTGCCTTAACTTTTTGAATAGGAGAGGAGATTTGAGCTCTCGCGTGTCTACCATTTCACCACTAAGGCATCTTGAAAGTGAATAATATGTTGATAAGTTTGTGCAATGTTATCTAAACTATAATTAACTTGATGTTCTTCAAAGCATCATTGGATCAAACCGAAGACTAATGATCATAGCATGGCTTATTGAAGAGGCAACATCAACCTGCTGCGGCTAAAGGAGTGATTTCAGTTCATCATGCTCCGAGAAGTTCCAATGGCGTGGCGCAACCAAGCAATGGAATCCGGCATGGGCCAAACTTGGGGATTATGCCTTCCTAATTGCTTGTGTGTGCCCTAAATATAACTATATCCAAATAAATTTTTTCTACTTCTAATAATTAAACTTGAATAAATATATCAAAAAAATATATAAATAGAAATAAGGAACTACCAAACAGGCCTTGAATGTCCCAAAGAGAGAATCTCGAATCCATAACAACATTCTTAGGGTTTCATCCCAAAATCAATTGACAATGAAAGAAATAGTTATGTCTATTATAAACTATTGTTAGGTCCTCTCTCCTTTCAATGTGAGATCCTTAACAGTATCATAGTAAAAGAAAGCATAGATATAAATAATCGGTGAGTGAAATATAAGAATGAAATAGTAGTAAGAGAGAAGATAGTGAGAGACATGTGAGAGTAAAGCAAGATTAAGAAGCGAAAAATTTATAGAGAGGCTTAGAGAAATAATGTTTAAATCTAAAGAAAGATTAACCAGAGAGAAAGTAGTAAAAAATAGGAAGTAAGGTTTGTGTAGAGAGATTAATTAGTGAAAGAATGATTGCACGGATATTAGGTAGAAAGACAGAGACAAAAAAAAAAAAAGAAAAAAAAAATCGTACTAAACCAACGAGAGCCACATGCACCTTAGCAATAACAATCTTCGTCGTACTCTAACACAAAATCTTTGTACCTTCCTATCCAATCTGTCTAAATAAGAAGTGTCCTCGTGTTCCTTTTTGTGAATCATATTATTTTGGCTCCCTTTCCTAACTCAACGAACTGAAACCACAATCTTTTTCAACACGATCACCTTGCTTAGAGTCCTTTACTCGCTTCAATTGAGGTATCAATCTAGCCAACGCACCTCTCATTACTTTGTTAGAAGTTTTGAAAAGTAAGAGAATCGACAAATCTAACGTAATTAATTCAGAGACCCACAATATATGTATGAATACGACTACTCAACATTGAGTTCAATGTGGTTTCCCTAAAAAAAAAGACCTTATTTTTAGGTTACTTTTTGGAGATTTAAATGAGTAGGCAACCAATTAAAACATGTTGTTATAGATAGAACCATAAACAAAAGGAAGAAATTTTTATTTAAATATTGGATTGTCATTTTAGAAAAAGGAGATCCAATCTTTATCTTTCCCTCCAAAATTAAAATGGTCCATCTTTCTAAAGTAGTTGGATAAAACTTCTCTCCTGAAGATTTAGGAGGAAGTTCATCCTAAATCCGTACATGGTTCAATAATATATAGACAAGTGGACCACATAAAGTCGGGAAGTTTTTCCGAGACAGCATCTGCCAAATGACAACTTTACGAAAGAAAAGATGTGATGTTAAAAGAAAGTGCCATTAATTTAACTTTTGTCCTCTAATACGGTGCCGTGTTGCTGCTGTCAAGTCTTCTATCCACACTTCAATTGGTCCAATAAATGACCTTTTCAGTTTTCACAACTTTTTACAATAAATACAAAAATAAAATTTTAACTTTTATTTAGATGATGCTAAATTTTATCGATTGGGAAACCTCCAACCTAGTTAAAAGGTCAAAATATTGGTAACTTTCTCCTCTAAATCATCTCTTTCACTTTCATAATTGTAATGCTTTATTCTAAGAAAATAAAATTTGCAAAATGTTATTATCAATTTAATTAGTATTTCGTTAGAAATTACGAAATGTTATTATCAATTTAATTAGTAGTTGGTTAGAAATTTCTATCGTAATGGAGATTTGAAGAAAATTAGATTAGATGTTCTAATTGAAATCAAATAAATTATACAAAATTATTCTAATGAATAATATGCACTATTGGTTTTAATTTTACCCTCAATTTTTTTAAAATTTCAATTATAACCTTCAAAAGTATCTTTTTAATTTATGCATTTCAACGAAGATTGTTAATTAATTGAGGTTTTTTAGACAAATTAAAAGATGGAGCGTAGAAAGGAAAAATTAAAAATAACCATTAGGGGCATTTGATATGGTTTAGAATTAGGTTATGATAACTATATCCAAATATTTCTTTTCCTACTTCTAATAATTAAATTTGAATTTACAAAACTTGGGTTAGGAACTTGAGTCTGTATAATCTTTTTTTTTTAAATTAATTTTATGATTGTTCTTTTTGTTTAATAATTGTGGGATAGTAAATTGAACCATCAATTTTTGGGATGATAATATAATAGGTATCTTATCCAATTGAGTTATTGACTATAAACATAAATTTTAGTAAGTAGCGAAATCAAATCAGCATTAAATAAAAAGATCTTTTACCTCTCAATTTACATTTCAATAATCTAAAAACTTAATAGGTTTAAAACTTCAAGAGTGCCTAGAAAACAAACCTTTGCTTTAAAATTAAAACAAAGTAAGGAAATTATTAATAAATAATCTTGCTTTTCAAAAACAAATAATTATCAAGAGTTCAAAAAATAGTTTTCAAATTTTATTTTCCGCTCTTAAAACCTACCCAACTCAAAAAGGAAACTAGGCAGAGAAAAGAAAATATTCAAATAGTTAATTAACAACGATACTAAAAACTAAAAATAAAATCCTTACGAAACTGTGAACTATGTCTCGCTCAACTATAATTGAGAAAAATCTATATAATATATAAGAGTAAATGACAACATCATCTTTATTAGTATCGAGTTTTTCGGATTAAACAAAAGTAAAATCATCTAGGTTAAATCTTAAACAATATCATATCACCGCATGAATAAAAGTACGTTTCTATACAAAAATACCAACAAATATACTCGCTTTTTTTTCTTTCAAAAAACATATGAATGGGACTTGACATTGGAAAGCTTAGCCAAAAAAGCTCATCAACCCCACATGCCAACTAACCATTTTAAAGGCCATTATCTTCTCCAATTCACTCACAAGACCCAACACCCTATAAATTAAGAAGAAATTGCTCATATACATGCCAATCTTTTTCCTCCTTCTCTCCATCCCCTTTTATATTTCCTATTTTTCTCCATGTGTGAAGAAACAAAATTCCCACCAAGGATGAGCATGGAAGTAGTTCCGCAGCTCATCGTCGCTGCAACGAAACGTCGATTGATCTTAGTGTTAGACACTATTTTCGAGAATGAAGTAGTTCATTTTGGAGGTGCTAAAGATAAGGGCATCTCATCTCAAATTTGCACAAGTTCTCTCAATCGAAGGAAATGAAGAAGTGTTGTTTTGAGTTACAAAATATTTCGTTGATGATACGTTGTTCTTAAATCATTCAGATTTTGTATTTTTAGCACCAATAATAGAATTTTGACGTCACGAGAATAAGAGATAGATTAGGGAAAGAACACGATGAGGTTTTTTCCTCGTCTTCCATGTTTAATTCTATTTTTCTTCACAATTTTGTTGTAACCAACCATATTTTCAGCGTTGGAAGTAGTTTTCTAGGTACGTATTTGATTTGTTCAATGTTCTTCAATTGATGGAAATATTACATTTGTATTCTATTTCATCTTTAGTTTAGTTGTTTTTCTTTTTCTTTTTCATAGTTTATATTTCATCTTGATTGGGAGAGATGAATAGCCCAAATTTTGAAGGCAATTTTTCTACTCATATTTTAAGTTAATATATTTCTCGTCCATATTCAATTATTTGGATAGTAAAGACTTTATCCAACTCAAATTATCTTAATTAGATGACAATAGATCTACAATCCAAAATGTCGGAATAATGAAATATTTGAGTCGAGGTTGTTTGTTATTTAAAATTTTGTTAAAAAATTAGTGAAAATGTTAGGCCCTAAACATTGTCTCTTACTTGATTTATTTGGAAATTAAAAATTTTATGGTTAGTAGCTCAACATTAAATTTTATTTAATTAAAAATTATACTGGGAATTATTTTCTATAATATTTTGAAGAGTACAAAATCTTTTTAAAAAATTACAAAATGAAATAAATTAAAATAAATAACTAAGATATGGATATCCTACGAGGCTATGAGTCGTTTATCATCACAATCAGCAGTGTCGAGGTGGGACGAATGCAATGATGTATATAGCCAAGAGACATCCCTACCAAACTAATAGACTTGAAACTTTGTCCTCCCTTGACTCGATAAATTCAATTGTACACTTGTCATCTATTTTCGTAGTTCAACTTTTTGACAAATGTGAAAAAAAAAACAAATTCTTCAACTCTTTGACAACATGAAGAGGAAGAAAAAAAAAAACTCCATCTCTATTATTTTAGAGATGAAAAAACAGGAATTTTTAAGAGTGTTTCCTTTAATCAAAAATTGGCCTCACAATCGGTAGCCAATATTTGTTCCCTCATGTATTTGTTCATTGTTCAATGTTTTCGCATATCCAATAAGATCTTACATCAATGCATTTGTTTGATTCAATGTTTTCGTGTCCTATAAGATTGATCTAATTCAACCAAAATTAATTTGGGAAGAACCCTAATAAGCTAAAGTAAAAAGAAAAAAATGAAACAATTAAAAAAACTAACTTATAAATGTTCAAATTATCAGATTCTAATTATAGCAACCAACATCCAATCTAAACCATACATTTTGGCTTTGGATTGATCATCTATGGAATTTCTGTACACCCGTATAGGCCCTATGTCTTAGTAGAAAAAGGACAATTTTTTATTATTATTATTTTTATTTTTTGGTAGCTGTGTTTTGGCTTTGAAGAAAAATATGACAATTTTGTCTTGTCACGTTCAATAGTATATGAGTTGATCGGTCGTGAGTTTAAAGTTCGAACCTTTATCTTGTATTATAAAAATAAATATCTAATCATCAAATATTTTTGTGTATATGTGTGGCCCAAGTGATATTGGACTAACAATTAATATTAAATCACACTTTATTAATGAAAAGTTACAATATCATATGGATAATAATCTCTATGATTATTCAAAATGAGAAGTTAACTATTTCGTCTTTTTAGTAAAATATGTATGAGCGAGGATTCGAATATGCGATATTTTGGTAGATAATATATGTCTTAACCAGTTAAGTTATATACTTAGCCATTAATTATCTTTACTGGTCTTTATGTTTTTAAAATTCTATTATCATCCTTTCTAGATGTACTTATCATTAATAAGGAATGTAACAAAATTTTAGCAATTTGCTGTACTAGAAAAAATCCAAACAAACAATGTTCTAATATTCATATGCCAGTTTGGTCTAATATATTTTCAACGTAACTTTTACTTACATCACGCCTATAAATTATATTAAAACAAAACGTCACGACACAGAATGAATTTCAAATATCCATAAATATTTTACACATCTTGAAAATATATTACCTTTTCACTCGAAAAGAATGTTTGGGTAAATTTTTAACAAAAAAATGAAACAGAAATTATTTTTGGGGAATTAAGCCCTACCACTCAAGACTAAGAAGGCAAATTGACAGATAAGACAGAACTACACCGTCAAACAAGAGAAATCAAGGACCAAAACTCACGATTGGACAGAGGCCGACAAGCCCACGAGTCGATCTAGTAGGCCATGGGCCAACCAGCTTATGGGTCGATTTGGTTAGTCCATGTTCATGGCCCATTGAAAATTGACCAAGTATAGGTCTGGATAAAAGCGGCCCAAGGACATTGTAGAGGTGGAAGATTCCATCGACCATTGATCAACCCAACTGTTAGATTTGAAATCTCGAAATTTAATGGTTTCAAAACAAGAAGAAATATTCTGATGACCTTAGGAGTTTGCCTCTATAAAAAATAAAAGGGACCGATAAGCTACAAAACTCTATTTATTGTCAAGTTTCACATAAATCCAATCTTGCTTTTAAGTATAGAGTGTATAGATCGCACCAATGTGTAATTATACTTTCTAGTCATCTAATATTTTTCAAATTGATACCAGTTTGAAAGTTCTGGTAACACAAATATCAACAGAAATGGTAATAAAAAGTGTAAAATTATAGGAACGAAATGAACATTAAAATCATAGTAGTAAATTAATATTGATACAAACAGCAAAAATAATAACTTCTTACTCACAAATAGATTAATTGGAAAAAAAAAAAAACGCTGCAAGTATACTTCTTCTTTCGGTATAAATATACAGTGTCTCACGATAAAAACAAAAACAAAACGCTAAAAAAGAAGGGGAAAAAAAACTAGAGAATTTTCTTATCCTTTTTAACCCATCTTATTTTTATAGCTATAACTATAATAATTACTATTGGTATGAGATTTACTGGAATTTCCATTTTTCATTAAAAGGTGACTGAGCCTCCTCCAGTTCCACCAGCCCCGCCGCCGCACTCGGTGGGGGACGCCAGTCACGTGGCCAACGTGTGATCTCACTTTTCTCATCAGCCCATACACCTCCGGCGGCCGGTACATCCGGATCAACGGCCACTTTATCCCGTCGAAGAACGGATGCCGTTTGATCTCCGTCGCCCCCTTGCCGGACCCCAGCCGCCTCACCGGATCCTTCACCAGCA
>NW_019104510.1:1816913-1832903 GCF_001995035.1 Momordica charantia
AATTCATCTCTCTACTTGATGGATCTCTAAATGTTAAAAATTTAGTCTAATAGATTCTTTAAATTGGTTGGGTATGAAAAATAGGTGGGAATCTCCCAGAAGAGAGAGGAAAATAAGGGGATTAGAGATTTTTCCTTTTCATTTTTTTTTTGTCTCAATCATTTCTCCTTACTTGTTATTAGGAAAAGAAATTTTCTTTTAAAATTTAGAGATTTATTGATAAGGAGATTGAAAGATATCGTCGAATAGAGTGGACGGATATGTAAATAAATTGAATACTGCATCTCGAATCAAAGGTATTGTGTGGGTAAAAATGAACATATACTGCTAGAAAATTAAGAAAGATTGAAATGTAAGATCTTTTCCCAAACGTTGAGAGATATGTTGTTGCCGATAAACTTCACTTGGTCGAAGGTTTGCTATACTCTGACTTTATACACTCGATAGGCTGGTCTTCCATAATGGATTTTCTAATAGTTTAACCTATCAGATCTTACCCGATAAATAGAAGCTTCATCGTAACATTAGGTACAATTGAAGGTGGCCTAATTCGAGACTTAAAGTGAACGTTGGATTGTTTAAAACTCGATGCGTTTAAAAATAATAATAACAAAATTCGATGAAAAGGAAAAAGAGAGTTTTGCGGAGGAATGGGTAGGGGTTCCGGGAATTGAAGGAAACTGACAATGGTTTTTAATGACCGCCTATGTATTGGGGGATGTGATTGTGAATATATATTATGTATTATAATAACTAATTAAATTCTTATTTTCTTAGGATAAGATTGAAAGTTCCGACATGTCGGCTGGCCAGGCCTTCCCTCCCCCGCTCTGTGTAGTTTTCAAACAGTAACATGCCCTCATTTAATTCCTCACCCAAGTCAAAATAAAATAAAATAAAAACATTTCATTAATTCAATTCATTTTTTTTTAAGGAAATTCAATTTAATTAACCTTAAACAAAATAAAATTTAAGCTTTTAACTTTTAACCTTATCGAATAAAATCTTAAACTCAAATAATTGAGGACTTGACGTCTCAAAACTTGATTAAAAAATATAGTGAATTAACAAATAAATTTTATATAATTCAACTAAACATTCAAACTAACATGGACTCAATACTAAAAGACATATAACTTTTAAATACTCATACTTTCATATTTGATGTATATTTAAAAAAAAAACCTAACAAGATACTCAAAATTAAGTCATAAAAATATCCAAATCCAGTCGTGAAAATATCCAAATAGTCACAAAAGCTAATAGATCAAGAAAAAAAAAAGTCTAAATTTATAAAAAGAAAAAGAAAAAGAAGAAAAAGAACCCAACTAAAAAATATCTAACACCAAGAACCAGTACTGATCTAGTATAGTTGGGTAGATTTACCCTCTCAAAATTAAATAATTTGATCTTGACTCGTGTAATTATTGAATGCAAAATATATATATATGTCCAAATGATCAATCATATAAAAAAAAGAACTATAATAATGATTGTAGGCCAAAAAAAACATTTTGAAAAAATAATTTTTTTGCCTAGTTCAATAACAGGTGGAAATAGTTGAGTCTATTATGTTCTAAAGAAGAAAAGTGAGATGACTTAAATAATAGAGGATATTAAATTTTGAGTTCAATTTAATAAAATTAGAAGTTTAAATTAAAATTACTTATGAAAATTGAATAATAATAATTAAAATAAATTATTATTATATTTATTTTATGTTTAAACATTAAAATGCTGTACTTTAGTCTAAGAAATTAAAGTAAAATATTATTTTAGTCCTTACTAATAATTTTTTTAATATTTAATATAAATTTTAATACGTCTTAAAATACGATTAAATATTTGTGACCTAAGTCTTGATGTCTAAATTAAGTTTCAATAAGAAAAAAAATTAAAGTATAAACTATAACAATTAAAAGAGACTACAATAAATATCGATGAAAGTTGAACAAAAAAATTAAAGAAGAAGAAAAAGAAGAATTAAATATATTAAATCTTGGAAACTAATATTAAGGAAGAAATATATAAAAAGGATTTATTTGGACGAAAATAGAAAGTGAGTAATGGGTCCATGTGATGGGCCAACACGACCCACTTGATAGGGCCCACGTGGAAAAGAACAGGATGCTGTCTGCCACGTGGTCAACACCGGCCCTACATTGTCGCTCAGCTCCACCTCCACTTCCATAATTCGATTTATTTTAATTAATTATAACTGCCCAACCTCAATTTTATAATAACTCCCATAATTTATTAATCAACGTTCAAAAAATAAAATTAAATAAAACTTTGACATCCTCGTCATAGCTCATGTATTCATATAAACTTTTTGTAAGTTTTAGATTAATTCTAAAGATAGTTTTAAATACTTTCAATTTGAGCTGGTAGGTTAACTATTAAGAAAATTTTCAAGAAAAAAAAAAATATAGATTGAAGAAAACTTAACTTCTCAATATTTTTTAAACTCAAAAATTAACACAAGATTCAACTTAATCAACTATTAGTATAAAATAAAAGGGAAAATATTGTAGAATAAAAATTTGTTAAATAAATAATTATTTAATAGATATGAACTACTCCTCCCATAGTTAATTGGGTTTTGAGATGTAATCCATGAATATTGATATGATATCAGAGCTTAACAAGTTCAAACAAACATTTCAGTTCAACAATGGGATCCGACCAAGATTGATGAAACAAAAAAAAAATTAAAAAAAAAGAACCTTACAAAGGTTAATGATAAACATAGACTACTTCTTTTATTGCCAATTAATTTTGAGATGGAACCAATGAATATTGGTAATATATATAATTAATTTTTTAGCGCGGATCTAACATGAGACTAAAATATGAGTTTGCGACTAACATGTTATCTAATTATTTTAAAAATTATGTTGTGATGCATACAATATAGGTATAATATCACTATATTAAGTCAAAAACTTGATAGGTAATTAAATTAAATCATCTCACATAACATATCGAAATAATACCACTAAAATTAAACCACGTTTAGGCTTATTATAAAGTAAGATGAATTTAGCCAATTTATACATAACTCAATTAGTATTAACACAGGATACAAAATGTGAATAATTGATACTCATCGTTGAATAAATAATTACTTCAATTGTCTAAGACATAAATTTATACCTTTTTCCAATATATAATTGCCTCTAAATCCCCATCTCGTGTATTAGCTTGAATGTTAACACAAGACACCATATATAGATTATTAATATATAATTGAGAAGAAATAATATAATAGTGATTTGAATTTATTATTTCTTATTGATATTATATTAATTGATCACTACTAGATCTAAAAAAAATTAGGGTAAATTTAACCATTCCAATATATTATCCTATCATTATTTGTACCTAATAAATGAATGTATAGATATCAAACTAGTTTCCATATTAAATTATTACATATGATATAGGTACAATGAGTTATAACCCAAAAACAGATATAAAATTGGTGAAAGGAAATAATTTATGAATGATGTCTTCAACTTCCATTGAATTATTAATGGATTCTTTTAAAAAGGAAAAAAGATGAAAATAAAAAATTTGTCTTTCATTAAGAAGATGGAACTCTTGCCCCACAAGTGGTTCTATATGATAAGGTTAATTTTTTTATTTGTCTCAATAAATATTTCAATTAATGCATTTATGAACTTGAAAAGAATCCAATGAGGTTAGAACATTTGTATGTGTTTTTTCCCCCCGAGAATAACCAAAAATGTTCTAGAAACATTTCGGTACAACTTTAGTTTATTATGTTAATTAATTCCATTTGATTTACAAGATTCTAAACTAATTACATACGGTTAGAAACAGATCTCTAAGTAGGCATGAGTTCAACATTAAGATTTTCTTTTATGAGAATAATATGACTTTTTTTAGATATTCATACAATCTAAAGAACAAGTGAAAAATGGTTTGAACATCTCATTATTGATTAGAATTTAATATTTTATCTTAGGCTATACTTTAATTTTCTTTACAATATTATATTATAGAGGGAAAGAAACAAGAATTTGAACCTACCGTCCTCAAAAGACTATATTTGAACCATATTTCTTTTAGTTGAATTTAAAAATTTACTATGGATTCCAACTGTTGTTTATGGTTGAATTTCGATTTTTGTGATTAGAATTTAGGGTTTTTTTTTTTGTCTATAAGAAAAATTTGTGTTGTTTATCGAGTTTCAATGGCGTAATACTATGGTTTTGGAATTCATCAAAAGATTTCATGTTCTCTTCATAAATCATATTTTTATCCCAAATTCGTTACCTTCATTCTATTTTGGTCTCATACTTTCAAGTGTATTATATTCTAGTTTCAAAATCTTTTCATAGATATCATTTTAGTCCTCGTCATTAAATGTTTGTATAGTAGTTAGACTATCTATTTCCTGATTGATACCATATTCAATGTTCAATGACCCATAACAAAGAAAATGAGGCAACAAGGGGTTAGTGATATAGTCTTTTTCTTCCCTTTGTTCTATATTTAAAATATAAAAAAACAGGACCTTATGCAAATAATATCCACGACAAACGCGACTACTCTTCACGCCTAGAAGACACTTGGGACCAAAACATATTATTGTGAACTAAGCATATTTAGATGTGTCTTGATCGTGTCTCTAGGACACAGTTCTAGGACACAGTTGAAGACATCTTGACCCAAATATATAGTCGTGATAAGAAGCACAATGAAGGTGGTGTGATCGTGTCTCAAGGCACAATTGAATTTTAGAATTCTTTCTTGAGTTTTTCTTCTCTTAGTACAAAAATTGAAAGTACGAGGATTTGAATCTCTAACCTGAAAAATGAAGTAGATGTTTCAATTACCACTAAGCTATGCTTATATTGGCTCCCTCTCATTAGTGTGACATAATTTATATTAAATACAATATGAAAATTTAATTACGAAGATCTAAAGATAAAATTTAAGAAATAAAATATAATATTTAAAGGTATTTTAAAACTTTGAAAAAGAGTACGAGGAGGGAGTCACATGGCAAAGTCACGTGCCACCCACCTGGATTATAATTTTTTTTTCCAATTATTCAGTTTAAATATCTAAAACACGAGAGCTTGACATGTGTTATGTTCATGGCTCTGACTCCCACCAAATTAACAACATCTAATAAGTCAAGTTAATATACAAAAAAAATATTAGCATGAGGTTTATAAATAATATAAATTATGTAAATAATATTTGTCTAATATAAATATTTATTTATATAATTATTTGTATCATCTATATTATCAAATGTCATAATATTGTTTCCATCGTGATTCTTTTTATAATCTATACATAGAATAAAAAGTTTACTATATTAAAAATGGTACATATTTTTATGATTTAACTAACGGGAAATTATTTATTAAAAAAATGGTTAGTAAAAATAATTATATTCTTGTTTAGTTCAAGAAATATAATGGCGGAGAATTTAACATTACAATCTTAAGTAGTTTGTCCATTTAACTATGTTATATTTGAAAAAAAATAAAAAATATTTGAAAGTAGAAATTAATATGGAAAACAAAGAAAATGATAATTTTGTTTGATCCCATAAATATATTAAGATTAAAAAATTTCCTTTTATTTCTTAAATTAGAAATAATATCTCTTGACACTTATTAACTAGATAATTCGAAGGGGCTGTTGGAATCCCTAAAATTTGAATCTTCATCTCTAAAATGTGTAATTTTTTTTTCTTTTGATTTGTGATTTTTTCTTCATTTTTCATGAAGACTTAATTATATTTATAAATACAAATAATTTTTTAGTATATACTAATATATGACTCATTAGTTAGAAAAAATATACATTTTACTTTCAATATTAAATAAAAATAAATAAATTTCTAAACCGTTAGTATAATTTAATTAGAACTAAAAATTTTAGTTAAGTAGTATGTGATAATTTGATAAATGATTGTAAATATGTAAAATCAATTAATTTAAAGAACTATTTACTTATCTTTACAGTTTTAAGAATAATGTGATTAGTCACTATAATATAAACTTAATTATTTTAATAAATAGCCGACATACTGACAAATATAATAAACTTAAAAAAATGAGGGTAAGCTTTTTCAAATTTTTAAAAAGAAGCATAATAGCATAATAGTGATTAAAGATCCACATTAAAATGTAAGAAGGGAAATTAACAAGAGTATATAATATACTCTTCCTATTATCGGTTAACTAATTTTAAGATATAATTTCATGAGTATTGATATGGTAACTCAAACGAGTATTCAATCCAAAAATTAGATTCAACTAAAATTGACGAATCTAAAAGAGACATCATCTTGAAGGGACATGTTATGGATCCACGTTGGAAATATAAGAGACATAACAACAAAGTTCATAATATAAGTGTGAGCTACGACCTCTCTCATTATCAATTAGTTTTGAGAAATCCATAAATATTAATAATAGTAGTACATATTATATAGTTTTTAAAATATTGAAAATATAACATATAAAATAGTAAACCTATATATGACTACGATATATATAGTTTTTGTACATTTACACTGGGGCTACCCATCATATGACGAGCAATCCGGCAGCATTTGTCTCATCCTCGCCGTACCAAGGCAAAAGTGTCGTCTTCACCGGTGACCACACCCCACTCTCTATTTCAGACATTGGTACGATCTCTTTCTTTATCATTTCGTTCTGGCAATGTTCTTCATCTCAATGATGCTATGTTGGTTCCTAAAGTCAGTCTCTCAAAAAATGGGATCGGTTGGACAACTTTGTGATGATCGCCAAAGCTATGCGCCATCTTTACTCCGACTTCCTCTGTGTTGTCAAGGATCTACACACGCATAATGTCATAGCTATAGGGTGCCGCCCGTAGCCAACCCAGTCCCAATATATGATTATGATACATATATATCACCAATCTGAGCTCAGCTCAGTGATAATTGACAAGTGATGAGTTCGAATCCTTCACTACTACTTGTTGTACTAAAAAAAATGATACATATATATTATTCGTTTAAGCGTATATATATATATATATATATATTAGGAAAATTACTTGATATATAAAAGAGATTAGTAGAAATTACACTCTTTTATGGTTTAGAAAAATCTACAAATCATACCTATATAATTTTAAAAATATCTATATATCGATCTTAGTAAGATATACTAAATTTTTATTTTTGTAAAATCATAGCATAATTCTAATTGGCATGAGTAGGTCCGTGATCAGTTTACTTTCACTTCGGCTGAAGACAAGTCAATATATATGTTTGTTTTTGGGTACAATCGAGCGCGTCCCAAGTCCCATCCTACCACATGGGTCGAGTTAAAGAAGGCCAATTAAAGACTGAGTGTACCAAGCTCAATTTGGAGTGCATTAGTCTTAGGGTTGGGTGCACCAACTTCAGAGTCAGAATACATTTGGGCATTCCATACAAAGGATAATCAACGGGTGGAGTGTTGACACGCCTTGTACCCGAATCACGATACGACTTAGAAGATCACCCAAGGGACACAGCCACGCCTCTTAACCGTGGTACAGAGGAGGAAAGAGGGATGTTGGTAGTTCCCACAGGTCCCAAGTGCGACATGCCACCCGCTGTGTCTGTTATTCACATCAAAATTCAACTTCTTCTCTCCATATATAAGGAAAAAAGTAATCTTAATGAAGTCTTTTCCCCGTATAATTTCTTGTGAAGATTAGACACACACTCTGAAGCAAGCTCTCACTCTCGAGACTACTGTCTTTCTACCTCTATTTGCTCCATATCCGTCTGTTCCTAACTTGAGTTCTAATTTAAGTATCAAAATGCATTCAGTAGAGCACCATTTGGATGCTAATTTCTATGTACAAGCTGGAGACTAAGAGTTTAAAGACAAAGGTGTACGTGGTACCTCGATAATACTTTAACTAGAGATAGCTAGAAATCAACCTCAACAATGTTGTGATACTGGGTCTCCCTCAAAAAAGAAAAATAAAATCAACATGAATGATTGATATGACATTTGTTAAAAGTGACATTTTTTTTCTATAAAATTTTGAGAATTAGTACATGTGACTTATTCTTCCCCATTTGCCACATATATCTGTTTAACTAAAAATAATGGTAAAGTTTAACAAATTAAGTATATGATTTTCAAAGACGGTTGACTTTAGTTTATTTGATATTTGTATTTTCAAAATATCTATTTAGTTTTTGTATTTCAACCTTGTAAATTTTAGTCACATGCTTTCAAAATGTCTGCTTCAGTCCCTATAATTTTACAAAATTTTAATTTTATATGTAATGAAAATCTCTCGATACAAATTTATGGCTATATTTCAATAAATTTAGTAGGTGTGGTGGCATTCTAAGATTTTCATCAAAATAAATTTGATAAAAAAAAACTGAAGGACCAACTAGTCACTTTTTAAAAGTAAGAACCAAAACAAACGCAAATCTAAAGTACAAAGACTAAAACAAACAAAAACGGAAAGTATATGGACCAAAATGGATGTTTTGAAATTACATGAACTAAAATAAAACAAAGCAAAAAATACAGGACCAAATTAGTTTTTTTAATACAATAAATGTGGGAGGGTGGATTGAACTTCTACCTATAGAATAATACCAAAATAGTTTTTAAATCTACATATAAAATAATGAAATAAAGAGAATGTTTGAGATATATAATAATATATATATCAACTACTTTGATTTGTTTGAATGTCATTAGTTTTTTTCTTTTTCCTAAAAGTAACATATAAAAACTCAAAAATCAAGTCGGTTATCTATGATTATTTCTAATTGTTATAATATATACAACGTATAGAGAAAGAGACCATTCTAAATAATTGATAATAAATTTTAAAATCGAATAATGGATGAGACTAAATATATAGTTTTTTTTTTTTTTTAAGATAGCTAAATATATAACTTAATCTTTGATGTATGCGTGGCTTTTCAATTATATCTCTAATATTTCTCTCTTTTCAATTTAAGTATTACTATACTCACACAAATGTTGAGAACAATTTCTTTAAATTGTATTTTATTTAGTGTAATGATGGTTATTAACTTAATAAAAATTTTAATGCATTCATTTTGCAATGCTCATTGCAAGTGAAGTAAATTATTGAGTTGAATGATATGAAGTAATGTCTAACTCATGAAATTAAAATAGGAAATAATTATGATAAAATACTTTTTAATGGCAACCCTATCACTTTATATTAAATAATTTTTTAGATATAGTGAGGCATAAGAACTTAATTTTTACATAAAAATGAAATTGAAAGTTTTTTTTTTTCTTTTTTTTTAGTACAACATGTTGGAGGAGGGGATTCGAACCCATAACCTTATAGTTGGAGGTTTATGGCAATTACTGCTTTCAAACAAAATTATTTTAAAAAGATTTCCAACATTTTTTTAGTACATATTTTAAACGAAATTAAATAGTGACAAACTCGGTAAAATGTTTAATTTTGAAATGAAAAAACTATAAGTAAGTTTCTTTTGTTAAAAAGAAAATACTATATATATATAGATTTAAAAAACAATAATTAGGTGCATGCATGAAGCCAAATAGCGTAGCAGACATTTTTTCCCTTAAAATTTGTTCAGATGCAATGTATATATTCTCATCCATCAACTCTTATGGTTATAACTGACTAATAATTGAATCATAGATTAAATTAATAATATTACATTTTAATCAAACTATATAATATAATTAAAATTCTAACAGTATATTTTATATTTAAATGAAGCCACTTTTGAAACTCTAAAAAAATCCAACTACATTTAAAATATAATATAGATAGGTAGAGAGACTCTCAATTCATTCGTTTGAAAAATGAATATTTTAAGAAAATGGACTTAATTCTCTTAATTAATTGAGCTTGTTATTAGTTGTTCAGAAGGCTTAGAAATAGTTTTCTATTTTTCATATTAATTAAAACATTTTGATTAAGAAAACTTGTTTGGCAAGATTTTTTTTTTAATAGAACAACTATATTAAATTTATCTTCTTGAGTGGCTTATCACAAATTAACTGTATGAAATTAATTGTTTTTCTTAAATACAACTTAATCTAGATGTTTTGTATTTTTAAATGGATTAGATGTACAAATAAATAAATAAATGAAAACTCAAGAAAAAATAAAATTTCAACAAGCTTTTAGAAGTTTATGCTTTATAATCTTATCCTTTTGTGCTAATTATTTTTAAAAAGTTTCAATTTTGTCAATTATTTGTGTGTTAAAATTTTCAATTAAGTATTTGACAATTTATGACTATGTCTTTACTTAAAAAAAAAAAAAGTGGCAAGTTAATTCTCTACTTAACACTCTTAAAAGAATATTTCTTTCCTTTACATCCCGTATAAATATATTTGGACAAAACTTTACCAAATCACTAATTCTTTTTTCATAATAGAATATAAGAAAAGTAGCACCTCGCTCCATATATATACATATGGATGTTAAATGCTGCAAGATTTTAAAAAATTAGATTATACAAACATAAGTGTTTTTTTTTTTAAAAAAAGGAGTTTTTTTTTTTTAACCAATACAAACATAAGATTTGAATATTTAAATTACCATTTTCATAATTTAAGTCATAGATATCCAATTTTGTAGGGATAATTAACATAATAGTCGCATGCTTCTCAAAAGTTTCAATTATTAGTCTAAATTCATTTGAAAAAAAAAAATAAATTTAAATCATGTTTTAAAATAACAACTTATTGTTTTTACATCTTTATATAGTTCAAAATTTCAAATTTTAAATGTCCAAAAAAAGTCAAATTTAAACATTAATGCTTTTAAAGTTAATTTAAAACTATTTTTCATCTAAAATATATATATATAACTATTATTCATCTAATTAAAGCATAAGATTGAATATAAATGGTGAAATTAATTCCTACAGTATTCGTTAATGCTTTTTTTTATTGTTAAAATATTATTGTAGTCCTTTTACTTTTAGTTTTGATTCATCTTAATCTCGATACTTTTGAAATATTTATTTTAAAACTAAGAGACCAAAATGATATATTTTTATGAGTAGAGGGACCAAAATGATTATTTTGATGGTACATGAACTAAAATAAAAAATAAATTAAAAGTTGAAAGTATAAGGATAAAAATAAACATTTTAAAGGTACATGGATCAAAAGTGGACGAAATTCTGAAACTACATGGATCAAAATAGTGTTTTAACTTTTTTTTTTCTATCAGATTTTGAGTATTTTGTAGATAAGTTCGTAGAAAATGTTATAATCTAGTTTGGAGAAGGATATTTTATTTTACCATTTAGATAAATTTATCATTTAATTGGGTAAGAAAAAGACTAATATGAACTTTGATATATTCGCTCAAGAAAACTAAGGACAAAGACAATTATTTTCGCCAACATTAGCACAATTTTTGAAATTTCGATCTCCTGCTCTTGCATTTGTTTTTTTTGTTTGTTGAGATACACAGTACACAAATCAACAGAAAGCGAAGAAAGAAGAAACAGAACAACCAAAAAACTAAAACCAAGGAAACTAATTAAATTAAAACACCTTGACGATCTGTAGCAATAACTTCAGAAAGATCCGGCGGCCACTCCTCAACCCAGATGGGGAAGGACTCGGAAACCATGCCCATCCGAGCCAACGTATGGGCGCCAGAGTTTCCTTCGCGATTAACGAAACTGAACCCGCCTCCAATATGCAAAGAAGAGACAGTGTGTCGAATACTTGAAGCAAGAACACCAATATACAACATCTTAGTTCACAAAGTAGAAAGGTAGACCGGAGAAGATTGGAAAAATATTTTTGGATATCTTTGTCCCTTACAGATTTACAAATTATGCTATTAATACATTTTATAAAGAATTTAAAAGATTAGAATGCAACAAGTTTTCCTACACCATAAAATTAATTTTTTATTTAATTATCAATACTAATAAATATATAGGATTTAAAAGGTTAGAATGCAAAAAGTTTTCCTACAACATAAAATTAATTTATTCTTTAATTGTAATTCATACATTTGAAGAGTTTAAGAATTTCAAAAGTTTTTGTAACTTTTTATTCTCTACTACTATAAAAATAGGTTTCTTCCACCATTTTTTTTACAAAACTTTTCACTATTTTATTTTTAGTTTTCTCAAAACATCTATGAAAGATTATTCAATCTCGAAAACATCTCAAGATGTTTGTGGCATATTCATCAAGTTGCAAATGATGCACGTACCAAATCTATATATCTTGAATACCAAGCTTGCGACGTTACCGTTTTACGATTTTATGAAGTTCGATGTACCTAAAAGATGAGTATATAGTTGAGATTTGAATTTTTTTGTTACTATTTTATTCTCTTATCATGAAACAGAGTTATTCTCCATTGCTCTACTCACAATATGAAGTCTGTTTTATTTTGTTTATTTTTATTCATTTTTCCAGTATCCATAAACTCAAAAATAATTTACGATGGTGTGTGCAAGAGAATATGATACATGAGTCAATCTATATTATGAAATATAGATTTCAGATGTTACAATTTGATTTTGAAGTTAGGTATGTTTGTCTTGCAATAATAAGATACTAATTTTAAAAGAGGGGACATGGTGAAATTGACGGAGACTATTAATTTAGTTGGATTGAGAATTTCTATCGAAACTAAGTGACTTTAAAATTCATAGAAAACTTGAAATTAAAAAGGGACAAAATACTGAGCCAAATTCTTAATAGAAAACAATGTATATATATACTTATTTATTTATTTACGAAATTTGTATAGATACACATTTTAATTTTTTTTCTTCATTTATTATTGTTTTTTTTACTATCAGTGATATTTCTTATATAAAATTAATTAAGTTAAAAATACTTCGTGCAACGCACGTGGTAGCACACTAGTCTATATAAAAGTCTAAAGATAAAGAATTATAAAACTCAGCTAACTCTAATTTAAATGTTTGAAATGTGTATAAAATTTTAAAATATCATACATAATCACATTCTTGTGACTACAAGGAAAATGAGCTTCATTCGTCGTTGATCGTCATCAACGACGAAAATGTGAACGTCGTTAGCTGCCCGTAGCGACGAAATTTAGATTTTCGTCGCTGGACCTAGCGACGAAAATGTTTTCGTTGCTGGGCCCAGTTTTCAGCAATGAAAATAGGACCAGCGACGAAACAGAATTTGGTCGCTGAGCTCAGCAACAAAATAAGACATTGATTTTAACAATTTTAATTTTCATTGTTGGAATGCTATTGTGACGATTATTTTCGTTATTGTTTATTTATTGTTTATTTTTTTTACTTTTACGTTTTTTTTATTGTGACATTATGCGATTTCGTCGTTAAATACAGTGACATTTTCATTATTTTGTCGCTAAATAAAAACCAAACTTCAATGTTCTCTATTAGTATGTCTATATTTCCTGCAATTCTAAACAATACAATAAATGATAATAGAAATGATAAATCATATTAAACTTTAAAATTAAACATAGTGTAAATACATAATATATCAAAACTTGAAAAGACTAACGTATGTCATGTGTCTAAATATAAATTTTTTACATATTGATCTGATACAATAATAGTGACAAGTTTACCGAATCTTCGAGCATAACACAACACTTAGGCTTTATATTTCAATCCTGCACAAATAATTTCATGTGATGTTTTTTACCTTAAAAATATATTCGAAATCAAAATGATAATATGTAATATAACAAACTACATAAAACACATTCATGAAAACATTATATTCGAGCTCCAACAACAAAGAAAACAACATTCTAACTATATAACAAACTTCATATTCATATGCTTCAAACTCCAACAATAAAATATGAAACACATCCAAAAGTTTAAACTCCAACAAAATTCGCATTCAAACTCCCCCCTATACTCAAAATCAATAACTTCACCAAAATTCATATTCAATAAACCAAACACATAATAAGGACCCCATTCAAAGCAAATTATAAGCAACCAAACTAATTCCAAACATTTTTTTAAGCAAATTTCATTATTCCAGCTCAAAAAAACCTAAAAAAATAACCTTAAAAGAAACTCTAAACAAACATATTTCATTAAGAATTTAAGTTTAAATAACTTAGCAAGAACATTCTTAAAATTAATTTCAAGCAAATTCTAAATAAAATTTAAACTAAATTTCAAATGTAATACATAAATCAATTCAAATAATAGGCATACTTTAATTAAAAGTAAATTCCAAACATATATATTTAAGACAAATTTAATTATTGCACCCTACACAAGACATAACACAATTGTAAATCATTTGAAACAATAAACCTACTTTAAATAAAATCAAAAGAGAAAAATTTGTACCTAATAGTGTTAAATCCTTCATTGCACAAGAATGATCGATGAAAGAACTCCGGTGAAAGGAAGTCCCAAACCGTGAACGATTCTACACACAAAATAAGACATATAGAGTATAAATCAACAAAAATAAAACTCAAAAAGCAAATACACTTACCTAGCTATTGAAATTGACCAACACTCGGTGATTATTGTGAAGAAACTGGCGACAAGCAACCATGGAGGCTGGCAGCAGCGGTGAAGAACGAAAATGGAAGAGCATTGAAGAGGCAAAACAAAATGGAGGAGAAAAGGGATTGTGGCCGTGTTTAAGGGGCTGGGCGACGAAAAGATTTTCGTCGCATATGTCAAAATAGCACCAAAATGGGCGCCAAAATGTATTTCGACGCCCGCTTAACTTATGCGACGAATTTAATTTTCGTAGCGATAAATTTCAGTTTCGTCGCTTGAAAATTATTTTCGTCCTTAAATAATGTTGCTGTAGACCTTTTTGTTGCAGTGGTGCCATGTAAACTATTTTGAATCAATATCTTTGTCTTAGAAAATTTTGAAGGGGGTCTCTAGGATTTGGTCTTTGGGATTCTTGAGCGTATGATATGAGAAGAGGCACCACCACATGTCAATACTAGTCTTCCATATGGGATGTTTTTGACCAAAACATATATGTATATATAAATTATTTTAGGGATTATTTGGAAAAATTATACCATGTAGTCAAAGAAATAATAAATTGGGATAATTATGAATGTAGTTTGCAAAATGTGTAAATTGTATGATATTTTTTATGTTTAAAACATGGTTCTAATAACCATTTCACATAGCTGTTTAGCATGAGTATTGTATGTACCTATGTTGTTTACGGTGATTTTTGATGTGGTTCGAGAACTGGTAAGATCAGGTACGATTGAGCTTAAGAGTGAATTTGGGTGAGGAAGGCCTAAACAAAGAAAGCAAACATTTCTAACGCTCAAGTCTGTAAGAATCTGATCTAGGATCTCAATTTTGTTCAATTGAGGTGTTGGGGAATTAGTTGCACAAAGATGGGCGGTCTGGTTCTAAGGAAAAACTAAATTGTCCAGCCACATGAGAGTATGACAACTCCACTCTTCCCTCAAATCGTTTTCTATAGCTCGTCTGGCTAAACCATAAGTCTATTTTAATATATATATTTTTAAATGTAATCACTCACCAATGTTGAATTTTAAAATTAATGTACGATGAACTTACATTGAGTAGGGATAATATTTTTTCTCCTCTAAATCCATCCATTCAACCAATTTATCAAGTATTATGTCAAACTTATAGTCAATTATAATATTTATCTACGGCAAGAGACTAAATTAAAAAATATTAAAATATTAGAGACTGAATTGCAACTTTTTAAACAAAACTAACTTGAAAAGAACTCCCAAATAAAACATGTATTTTGTCTAGATTTTAACCAGTTTTGTAACAAACATAGAATTCTGTACACATCAGACTAACAAGAGATGAGAATTCCTTTCTTTTTGTGATGAAATACATGAGAAATCAAGTGGATGATACCATCATCATCATCATCCCAGAATGAATGTTCACACACATACAGGTATATATCAGGAGAAGCCAATGGATCTCTACAGTTCTAAATG
>NW_019104510.1:1833203-1845300 GCF_001995035.1 Momordica charantia
TGGGGACTTCATCTGCATTTTCTTCTGCAGGCTTCGTCTCAACAAGTTGCTGAGCTTCTTACCTCCATATTTCATCTCTTTAGGAGTGTCACACTGCGCCTGTTCGGGCAGAAAGCGGCTGCTGTCGTCCGATCCATCGCCTTCGTCTATCTTGTCAGCTTGATAGGGTTGCAATGGCAACATTGGTGATGGGAGATGAGTTGAGCTTGGTATGCTTGGTAGAGGGATTAGGGAGATTCTCCTAGGAGCCGGAGCCATCGGTAAGCGTCGAGCCATTGTGCAAATGGATGCTCTTCCTGTCCTCTTTGTTGGCACAAGAGATCTTTCAGCCATCTCTGGATTGTTCTCCTTCTCTGTGGAATCAGTGGACTTGACGGCATTGAAGGCACCATCCACTGGAGGAAATGGAAACAACGGTTTGAAGCCGTTGTTTTCGGTTAGTGGCCGAACGAGATTTATTTGTTCCTTTCCAAGTATGCTGTTGAATGATCCTTGGAGATTTTTCAGAGTACCTAATGGTCTGCTTGCGAGTTGTGGCCTTGCAGACTTGTGGTCTTCTGATTCAGTTTTCATATGCTGCTGTTGTTGCTGTTGTTGTTGCTGCTCCGCTATTCTGGCGTCAACGTGCTGACGTGCTAGCTTTCTTTCAACAAGAAGTTGAGCTTCAAGTTCTTTGACCTGTAATGTAATGTATGCACACAAAATCAATCAGCACAAGAATATGGTTCCATACTGGTTTATGTAAATTCAGTTGAGGTGGAAATTCTTTTACCTTGTCTTGTAGATTTTTGGTTTTCTGATCTTTTTCCTTCATCTTCAAGTCTAATCCATGAATTGTTTCTTCCATCTTTCTGATTTGTAGATCTTTACTCTTCATGTCCTGCTTAGTTTTCTCAGCCTAAAACAAACAATGATTGAACCAGATTGAAAATATGA
The DNA here is from genome assembly GCF_001995035.1 of Momordica charantia. The sequence goes on from NW_019104510.1 coordinate 1,834,140, forward strand.
TAAACAAACACATACATGATACAATTGTAGAACATTTCCTTCAGAGGGAAAAAAAAAAAAAACCCAAAAAGAGATTGTAGCTGTTAAGGATAAGCACTTGTACCATCTGTTTGCATTTAAGGAATTCAGACATATCAAGTTGTCTCTTTGCAGGACCCAACTCAATTCCTCTTACTCTGCTTGCAAAGTTCAATGAGCAAAGAGTCTCATTCAAGTCACTTTCATTGGGACTGATCTGTAAAAACATGAGTGTCTTTGAATCTCCCCCTAAAAATTAGAACATCTATCAGTCAGTAACACAAAACATAGAAGCAATGTGTATTATTGAAATCTAGAACAGAAGGCATACAAGTACTACCTAGTGAATCTTGAAGCAAGTGAGTGAGCTTGGAGTTCCTGCCAGATTGAAGAACAAAGCAAGACGGCGTGCGGTTATTCGCAACATCATGAGATAATATAAGTGCAAAAATAGTCAAAATCTTATCAACCTGAATGGAACATGAGGACTTTTTGTTGCAAGAGCAGATATTACATCACCGAGTGCAGAAAGAGATCTATTAATATTTTGAGTCTCCTTCAGTCTCTCTCCCTGTACTTCTACTTTAGCAATCCGCTCACTACCTGCCAAGTCCACCAACCATAGTTTGCTACTTGTGCATTCCCCATTTAGCAAATTCTCCCCCTTCACCATCACACAGTGTATGCTGTTTTGTTAAGAAACAGCCAAAGTCACCAACTATATACAAGCCTATCACATCCTTTTCATAAGTAAACCAAATGTGAAAGAAACAGACAGACAGACCAGTGTGATCGACTGCTGTGCTCGTTAGCGTTGGTAGAACCAACAGCTCTTGCATTACTGCCAGTTTGTAGAACTTCCCAAACCTCACTCATGTTATCGACAGGCGCCTCGACCATGCCAGGAACATGATGGATTCCTTCACTCACTTGTCTTACTTCCAGTCTGAAATAATTTACAAAAGTAAGGAGTTTCACTATGCTGTTTTGTGACATCAAACTTACCCATCGTTTAACAGATAATCCAATATCAAGCACAATGATTCAGTAACTATCATTGAGCTTGTACTGGAAATTGACATCATATAAGAGTCACTTGGAAGAAGAATTTTTTGCAGCAGAAGTGTGTTCTAACGTTAGACAGTAAGTATGCAAAGAATTAAACTTTAGGGAAATGGCTAACTATCCGTACCTCTTTGCACCATTTCCTGAATGAGATCCTGAGACGAGCAAGTCCCTTATTTGCTCATTATACACTTCCAAGACACTAACAGATACTTTGTAACGATGTAGCTTCCCGCGCTCCTTTGTCAAGCGAAACAGCTCCTCAAGAATCCTATAATTGACTCCACGAGCTTCCTCAGTACCCTCCATTGTAAAAGTTTTTCCAGTCCCCGTTTGCCCGTACGCAAATATGCAAACGTTGTACCCGTCTAGAACTGAAGCTGCAAATGGCGCAGTATCTTCAAAGACATCTCCTACAAATGCAGGTACAAAACTCATCAATATGCCACCATAAATCACATCTAATATTCTACTAATTGTCTTCATCTTGCTCATTTACACTGTACTCTCACTCATACCTTGATTTGCTTGAGGACCAAATACAGCATCAAACTTAAAGATCCTTCTGGGAGCTCCATTAGACTTAACAATCAACTCGCCATCTTTGGCAGACTCAAAATCAACAACCATTGACGCTCCAGATGCAATCTCTTCTGTATTTAAAGGCCTACACCGACAAAAGACCCTAATGTTTCCTGCAACGAAGAGCATGACATCACTAACTAGCTTCATTTCTCTAACTCTTTTGAAACCAGAACAATACTGTAAAGCTTACCTTTCAACTCCAACATCTTATTGTAGAGTTCTTTCCTTTCCTTAGCTCCTTCAACGAACTTAGTCTTCAGGTTTTCTTGCAAATATAATTGCTGTTTAACTATTGAAGGCAGAGAGGAAAAACCAGTAGACTCAGATAGTCAATTAACAATGTATACATGGAATGAACGTATAGTAAATTCTTGTAAAAAGTTGACATGCTTGCTTACATGCTGTCTGGATTTTAGAAGTCATTTCATTCATATCCACAAGGCAATTCTTGTAAGCCAGTGCCTCCTCTGATAACTTGATGTTTTCAATTTTCATAATCTGAGAGATGAAACTTCTTAATAACTAATTCTTATTTTTCACATATGTCGATATGTTATGAACGTATACTTTACTGCATACCTTTACTTTTCTGGTAAGGTCCCTCAATGATGAAAACCATTTTCCCTTTTCTTTCACTTGTCCCTCAATGGCAAAAGCTGCAAAGGGAAACATATCAAAGGATCATCTAAGAAATAGTAAAATAGCTACAAAGCTATAAAAGACTATTTATTACCAAGAGATCCAACATGCATTGACTTGCGCATGAGCTCATTTTGTAGCTCATTTAAAGACTTCCAGGCTTCTTGACATTCTCTGCTCTTTAGATTATTTTCCCTTCTAAGTTCTTCCATATCTCTCCTTGCTGCTGCTAGCTCATTCTTCATGAGCTCAAAATCCTTTTGGAGCTCTAGGTACTTCTTATCTTTTACTATCAAGTCACCACTATCCTACAGAACATCAATGCAATTATTTTATAGTATGCCCAACAAGTTTTAATCTTAAATTTGATCAGTTTGTAAGAAGTTCTACTTTGGACATCTCTGAATTTTCTAGTCGACATGATCCCACATCTTCTAGCTGTTCAACTTCTTCAATATCTGACATGGGGATTGTCCATTATCAGAAGATTATAAGTACTAAAAGTTGAAAAAACATGAACAAATGGAAATAAAATGATTGGTTGACTTACTTGAAGGAAGATCTTTCCTCACAGAAATACCACAAACAATTGGCCTGCCCATCTGTCCTTCAAATCTAATGGTTAAATCTTGAACATCTACAGAAGCTTTGAGGTCAGACATAACGAGAGGCTTATTTCCACCCACACGAGCATATATATCCAGGCCGGCAACAACCTACAACCGAACCAACAACATATCTATCGAGATTTCTTAAGATTTGGAACAAAAAGCATAAGATGTTGTGTGTGTAATTCGGCTATGAGACGCGGTTTCTCACCTTCTGGTCTTGTAAATAGACATCAAACACCCTCATACCAGCAGGGCCATTGGTAAATACAATTTCAGCAAAATACAGGTCAACAACATAATTCCCAGGCTCCAACGACGAGAAGCTGTAACAAAAGTTCCCGAACCGAGCCGTTTGGTATAGAGGATGTTCAATTTCATCAGACCTTATGGTGTCACCACCCTTAAACCACTTGTCTTCCACATAGCATACCCCATCCAAAGTCACAGCATCACTTGTGGAACCTGCATTGACACTTACAGCTTGAAGGGGTTCTTCAGATTGCAGAGAACTGGTTGCTGGTGGAGGAGGCAACTCAAAGGAAGATTCTGGTGACAGTTCTTGCTCATAGGTTTGGCACAACTTGGAAAATTTAACAGATGGGGTCCTCTTATTGTAGTTAACCTCAGTAGAAAAGCTATTTTCAAAAGAAAGCTCCATGGAAGACTCTATTGGTTTACAACACTTAATATCCAAGAATTCCGGTGAATCACAGTAGTTGTCTCCCGGAATATCGGGAGAACCAGCACAGACAACTAGATCAGGAGAAGTCAAGGTAAATTCGAGCCCTGAAACTTGCAAGGATTCAAGATTAGACCATAAAAAAAGAACAAAAACAGAACACAATTAGGGTTTTTCTCGCCATCGCTTCAACTTACTGAAATTGAACAATCAGAAACTAGGGTATTCAAAAACTGCAAATCATAAAGAAAAAAAAGATCAATTCACAGACGAAAATGAACGGGGTTACCTTCATCACCTGGGCTGCAACAGGAATCTTGATCTTGCATTTTCTTGAAGTGGGAAACAGAGGAAAGAACAGGGCAACGAAGAATCGAACCCCAGGAATGGAAATCTAATCAGTGGGTCAGATCAGACGTCTGTATAAAGTAGGAAACGAAGGTTAGAAAATACAATCTGAAGACTTTAAGATGGAGAAATGGCAATTAGAAGAAGAAGGAGGAGGAGAGATTCAAATGGGTGAGGCGGGAAATAGCGGAAATTCCTTAGAGAAGCAATAATGAGAGTATCCAAAGAGAATCAAAAAGGAGAAAAGAAATGGGAGTGCTCTCAAATTTCTGATTCCTTTTGTGTCAATTTCCCATGGAAAAATTTTGCGTTACTCTTTTCAGGACATGTTAGTCGACCGTTGGCTTTTTTTTCTTTTTGAATTTTGAAATTTGTATCAATCCAAATTATATTTAATTGGAAATTAAAATAAAAAAAAATAAAAAAAAGGGATTTTGAAATTCGTTAAACCGGGCAAGCCGGGCAGGGCCAGGTGGCTCTTGCTCACGTGCTGGGTCATTTACCTTATTAGTTTGTTTTTTCTTTTTTGAGATATATTTCCCTTATTAGTTTGTGTTTTTCCATGTTAAGAGATGGGAGAACTCGACAGCTCATTTGATATCGTTCTTGTTCTTGTTCGTGTTTTTTAATAAACTAAAACATAAATGTATTTGACAATATTCAAAATTTTCTGTGAGATGGCTTCTATTTGAAATTCAGTAAATAAAATTTACAAATACACAATTCAAAAAAATTCATAAATGAAATGAACTATAATTTATAAGATATAGAATTGCTGGTAAGAATTAGACTAGGGACGATAAATGCATATGCGTAAATTGGAAAAAATTTATTTTTAAGTTAAAAATAGTACTAGAGTAGGGGTGCACCATTCAGAGAGTCTTATTTTTTTTTTTTTAAAATAGAATTTTAACATCCTACCAACATATACATAGATATATATAATGAAAATTTTCTTTAGCAAAACTTCCAAGACATGATATAGGAATCAACACCTACCCAAGGAAGATAATCTATACTATAAGAAATAAATGACACCTATAAACTCGATCCACAACTATTGAGAAGAGAGTTAGGTGTCTTACCAAAACGAGAATAGCTTAGTGATAATTGACATATATCTCCAACCACCCTCACATGTTGTACTAAAAAAAGGCTTCGACACCTTCTCCACTAGACCAAGAGGGAATTCTCTTAAAAAGTATAAATAATGTAGCATATAATGAAAATCTTTCAAAGTTGAGGGACCCTTCTATAATAGATCTACCTGTGTTGAAAATTGATTGTGTTTCTTATTTAGAAAAAAAAACATATTTAGTAATTATTTTTTATTTCTCGTTTTCTAAAATATTAAATTAAAGAAAGTATAATTTTTATATGAAAATTAATTTTTAAAATTAAGTATTCAAATTTTTAATGTCATATTGTCTTTTTTTAATATTTATATGCATTTTATAATGTTTCAAATTCTTGTTTCTCGTTTTTAAATTTATTAAGAAATCTAACATTTGGCAACTATTTGTATTTCTTATTTATCATTTTTTGGCAGTGTTGATGCTTGGATTTTTGGTCTTCCCGATCCTCTCCAGAATGCACATCAAACTCAATGATCAAGGGACCGAATACCTGCAAAATCGAGTAACTCTAAATCGGTGTGATTACTGTCACACGAGCTTCGATGCCAAAGTTAGCTATGAGAGAATAGCTAAGCAAGCAGGAGTACTTAGTATACGTGTTAGCTTACCTTCAATGGGTGATTCCTCCTCTATTTATGGTTAATCTTGCTCTTAGGGTTTCACGAATTTCAACCCTAGGTCATCTCCGAATAGTCAGGTTTACTGGGTCATGATACATGCGGGCCTTTTACCAGGTTTGGGCCCGAACATTGATTGGTTGGCACTGGGATGGAGAGGGTGGTCGAGAGCCTTCTTAACCTAAAACGAGAAAGGCTCAGCGTCGAGGGGCCGAGGTAGGGTCAATAGGCTGACCCTTATGCTCTGAGTCGGCCCCAGCCGTTGGTGGTCTCAGTTCTTCCTTCTTCTTTTACGGTCCAATCTCTATTCTCATATTAACCGTATTGCTCCATAAGTAGGAAACATTCTCAAAATTATGTAGAAATTTTGGAAACAACAAAAACAAATTTATTGTTTTTCATATTCCTTTTTACAATTTGTTCCAAAACATGATAAATAAAAAATTGTTTTGTCATGCTCCAATCTATAATAAGTATTAGGAGTCATGCAAAATTCTATAAGAAGAAACATAAATAAAAAAGGAGAGAACACATTACCAAATGGACGATCCTAAAGTGTTTCTTTTAAACTTTACATATCAAATACGAAACATCTAACTCTAAATCCATTCTCGTAACTTATTCTTTTACATATGGTCCAAAGTCATTGTATCATTTTTGTAACTTATTCTTTTACAAAATCTAATTACCCTTTGAAAACAATCTCAAAATTTTGTTATGAAAGTCTTTAAATAAATTTAGGAACACTAAAAACATGCAAATTAATGTTAAAAAACCAATATAAAGCCACCAAATTTAGAACCTCACATTTTCATGAACAGCGAAGAAACGTGTAGATTCATACAGCTCCTTCTTCATCAAGTTGCGCCTGGATTCAATTTATTTCGCATTAATGGCGACGCAGAAATTAATTACCTCCTTACCACCTCCAAGGTTTTCAATTCTCAAAAGAAATTAATTATTGATGACAAATATTTCTTTTTTAAAAAAGGCATGAAAATGAAAGAAAAATAATATAAAAGATATTTCTTTAACTAAAAGTCCTTATTATTAATATCGAAGGCATGAAACAAGAAAATCTCGATTGGCCACAAAGACCAGCCAATTCGAGATGCAAGACTCCCAGCTGATTGGCCAAACTGTATTAGTTTATTTTAATAGTCTGGGGTTGAGTAAAAAAAACTAAAAAAGGACAGTAGTTGGATTTTTCGAGTGCGTACAATGTAATTTGGGGACAATTTATGAGATTTATCCATCAAATTGAATATGAACTCAAATTATAAAGGGTTTTTTTTCGTTTTTCGTTTCTCTCTCTTTTTTTTCTCGTTTTCAAGTTTTGAGAAAACGTTTGAGAATTGTTGTTCCTTGTTATTTGTTTCTCATTTTAAAGAAATGTTTACAAAATTATTAAAAGTTTTGGAAAGAACAAAATTGAGCTCGTTTTGGTTAAGCCTTATTGTTTATTGGTTTTTTTTTACCTCTTTTTTACTTTTGAGAAATATAAGCATTTTGTAAATATTCTTTCTCCTCTCTCATTTTTAAGAAACATTTCTAAAAGTGTGAACAACAAAATTAAGCTTTCTTGTTTCAGCTTGTTTTCAATTATTTTCAAAACATAAATAAAAATATTATTCTATCATTCTTGAAATTTAAAATGCATTATAAATATAAGAAAAAATTTTGAATATTTAATTTAAACAATTAGCTTTCGTATAAAAAATTCACTTTTTTTTTAATTTAAAATTTTAGAAAATAAGAAACAAATAAACGATTATCAAATATGTTTCTATTTTTTCAAGAATAAAAAATAAAAAACAATTATCAAATGCAGTTTTGTTTCTATTTATTAGGGAGAAAAAATAGAAGCAAACAACCAAACGAACTCCAAATTTCTTATTTCTTGTTTCTAGTTTTTAAAAAAACAGATATAAATATTATCTTATAATTTTTTATTTTTGAAATGCATAATAAAAATAAAAAATAAATATTTAATTAAAAATTTAAATTTTTATATAAACTTTTAGATTTATTTTAATCTAAAATTTTAGAGAAGCAAAAAGTTTCTTTCCAATAGAAAAAGAAAGAATAAGAAATAGTTAGCTAATATAGTTTTTTTTCTTTTTAATTAAAAAGAGAATATGAAAAAAAAATATAGGAATATTACCAAACCAACTCAAAAAATAAAATTAAAACGAAATTCAAAACCATATGGATTAAATTTAGAAATACCGATTAAATCTCGATATCTTTTTTCTTTTTTTAATACAACATATGTGAGTGTATGAATCAAACAATTCACAAACTCTTGACTGAAATATGTAAATTATCGTAAAATTATGTCTTGGGCAATTAAACCAATCCATAAATAAAGATAATTATGAAATGAAAATTTAATGGCCATACATACATACACATCCACCATGAATGCTGCTCCACTGCGCAGCTCAACCACCGCCATTAATGAACCATCAAGAGATGCAGAAGCAGCGTCAGATGAATTTAAATCACACGCCTTATAATTGGACCCTACGCCCACAAAAACAAAACACTCTTCCATTTCCAATTTCCAATTTCCAATTTCAAGATGGAGAAGATCACATATAGCAATGGCGACGGCGACGGCGGCGATGAGATCCTCGGCGGCGGCGGCATGCGGGCGGCGGACACGTTCCTCCGCCTTGTTCCGATGGGGCTCTGCGTGGCGGCGCTTATTGTCATGCTCAAGAACTCTCAGACCGACGACTACGGCTCTGTTGCTTACTCCGACCTCGGAGCTTTCAAGTATGGATCAAAATTTAGATTAAAAAACCCATATGATTGTTTTTTGATTCTGTGGAGTTTTTTTAGGTTGTTTTCTCGGATCTGAAATGGTTTTTTTTTCTTTTTATTTTTTATGTTCTTAGGCTAGATTTGATAACTATTTTAGTTCTCTCCGATAACATTTTTTTTTGTTATGTTTTTGAAATTTTAGCTTGTTAACTCTTATAACAATTCTCTTGGTAGGGTTTTTTCCCTTATTTTATTTAGCTAAATTAAAAAGAAAAAAAACTACTTTATTTTCTTGTTTTTTTATTTATTTAAAATTTTGTTTATAAATCAAAGGAGATTTTAGATTTTCTAAAAATCAATTTTTTAATCATTGATTTTGACAATAACAAAAAAAAAATATTTCGTCCACCGCAGGTAAAGAAATATTGTTAGTAAACAAGGATGATTTTTGAAAACAGAAGAACCAGGAATAAACAAGATCGTAATTTTTAGTTTGCTGTTTTTTAAAATGATGCTCGATCTCTTACCATTTATCAATGTGTTTTTCACGGTTGGAATTCTTAGCCAAATTTAAAAAAAAAAATTAAAAAACAAGAAAACATACCAAAAGTGGTGTTTGTGGGCATAATTTTTCAAAACAAGAAATAAAAAATAAAATAGTTATTGAATCTCTTGTGTTGTTGGAAAAAAAATGCAGGTTTTTGGTGCATGCAAATGGGATATGTGCCGGCTACTCGTTCCTGTCGGCGGTGGTGGCGGCCATGCCTCGGCCTTCCACCATGTCTAAAGCTTGGACTTTCTTCTGCCTCGATCAGGTTTACCTAATTTTCAATGCTCCCAAAATTAACATTTAATTACAACCCTAAGCCAAACTTATTATAATATCATGAATCTTCAAAGGATATATAAATAAAATAAGATTTACTAATACCAAGACTCATATGGGTAATGATAGGTTCTATCATTTTTTTTCTTTTAGATAAACAATAGGTCTAAATGGATTATTCAAATTGGTCGAGTAAAACAAATTTTGTTTTTTCTTCTGTTTATGAAAAATAGAATTGTGTCTTTAGCCCTATTAGAACTCAAGAAGAATATAAAACCATACTTTTATTATTATTTTTTAAATAAATTGAAAATAAAAATAAGAAACTTTTTTTTCGTTGTTTTCAAAATTTCTATACAATTTTGAAAATGTTTCTAAAAATTGAGGAACAAGAAACATAAATAGTTGTAAAATATTTTGGTTTCTTAATAAAATTGAAACCCAGGAATGAGATAAAAAATGTTACCAAACATACCCAAATTAGTTGTTTTTTTAGTTGAATAACATTATTGGTTAAATTTTTTATTTTTGACCGTATGATTTTGATGGATTCTATTTCATCATTTTTGTGATAGTAATTTGGACAATATAATGGGATATAAATCATAGTGAAAATGACCTATTAATCAGTTTTTCTATTGATTAATTCCAGAATTTTTGAAGAATTTTTTTTTTCAAGTCTCTATTTTTTTGCTGCCCACCAACTTCAACAAAATAATCATATATTTGATGATGGTATAAACCCCATGGACTACGCATTTTCTAACTCTCCCAATGAGAGACTATATAGATGAGTATAGAATGACTTTTTACAAGAAAATGCTATTAAGTCAAAGTACTCCTCTGGTAACTACTTGTTTTTTTTTTCTTGGTAGTACATTTTTATATTTTTAGAATTTTAAAAAATATACACCTTTTATTTTCTAATTGAGCACCAACGAAAATTTTCAAACTTGGCCTATTAAATGACAATCAAATAAATCTCTTTTTATTTGGCACGGAAAGAAGATAATCACCCTAATTTAATAAGCAGGGCTGACCTCATATCTCCCATAATTTCTTCCTACCTTCTATATGAACTCATAATTAAGTGAGTTAATACGTCTATTAAATAATTCAAATATAATCGTTCTAGATTGCAAAGTTTGAGTAGAGTTTCCTTTCTTCGTATCTTGATAGTTGCTGACCTATATAACCCTAGCGGCGGGCACGGTATCGACGGAGGTCCTATACTTAGCCTACAATGGCGACACCGAAATAACTTGGAGCTCGGCCTGCGGCTCATTCAGCAAATTCTGTAGCAAAGCCACAACTTCAGTGATCATCACCTTTGTTGTGGTTGCTTTCTATGCTTTCATTTCAATTCTCTCTTCTTACAAACTCTTCAGCAGATACGGTGCTCCCATGGCGGATCCTTCCAAGGAACTTGAAATCGCAGCCTTCCATGCCTAAATTGCTTTGGTTTTTATATACTCTCAGTCTCAGTTCTTATTGAATTAGTGGTAAAGAGAGAGTCATGTGCAATTGTGTATAAACTTTTTATGCAAAACCAAAACTTCTAAGATTCTGAAATCCATGAGCAATAAGCCCTTTGAGTTTGAGTTATAATCTTGGGAACTAATTTCTATTAATTCACTATTTTGACATTCCAAATAATTTTGAGATCAAATCAAATGTAATGATGTTGAAGGAATTGAATTCAGCTGTGGAGCTTAACGAAGCTTTTTGGCTTATAGCTTGTGAAGAGTTCTTCGACTTGCCTCTTAAGTGAAGAGTTTTTGAAGTTTTTGACTTTGAACACGTTGAAGATCTTAAGCTTGTTGATGATGAAGATAAGATTCAATTCTTGAAATCTTGTAGTCTTTGAT
>NW_019104511.1:3841-72831 GCF_001995035.1 Momordica charantia
CCCACCTCACCGAGCTTTAATTCAATTTCATTTAACTTCGACTTCATCTCATCAATATCCTTTACTAACTTTAGCCGATCTGATTTTTTCACTGTCATCAGCTCCGATTCTGCTGCTTGCTTTATCTCAGCAGTCTTTTGTAATCTCGACGTGCTATTGTTTAGCTCTTGGGATTTATCCACACCCTGCACAGGAGCAAAACTTCAATTTTCAAGAAGCTTAAAATCACAGAGCTTAGCAATTGGTAGTTCCACCAATCAGATTGAACAATGACTAATTAATGACATCGTCAAAGTTGCTAATTACAATCAGATTTTTCTACCATTTCCTACTATTACAAATTCATTTTTTTCTAGATAAGAACACTTTGTACAGGAAAAACAAAGGGAGATAAGACACCCTCCCTATGGAATTTGAAAGAGGTTACACAGAGACCCCCAACAAGTTCTTAGACCAATAATAATTAGGCAGTACAACATCATATTTTTTAAAGAAAAACATCGATTTGATCCCTCAGCAACATTGTTAAAAAGAGAGAGAGAAGAAAACTTTAACTCTGTATAGATAAGAAAGTTTTTCCTTACTGCTACATATTCTGGAGGTTGAATTACACTTCCGCTTGATAATGGATCCTTCAGATGTGAAGTTTCGTAGCCTTGCCCCTCCAGTGCTCCATTTTGAACTCTTTTTTTTGGAGCTTCTAAAGTCAACTCCTCCTCCTTTGATGATCCATTTTGATCTCTCGGTTTTAATGCTTCACGAGGTATCTCCTCCTTTGATATTCCATTTTGATCCTTCAATCTTGAAGTCTGATGGAGCAGAACCTCCTCCCTCAATTCTCCATTTTGATCACTTGGTTTTGAAGCTTCAATCGGCTGCCCCCCCTTCGATGCAACAAAATCATCTTTGAGTCTTGAAGCCTCATGAGTCATCCCCTCATTTGAGGGTCTTAGTGTTGAAACCCCAGAGGGAAGCATCTCATCTGATGCACCATTTTGATATTTCGGCTTTGGAATTTCATTGGTGGCCAGCCCATCTCTTAATGGTCCACTTTTCCCACTCGGTTTTACAATTCCATCCATGATTTCATCCAATTCTCCATCAGTAGGTGAGAGTATTGGGGAATTCAGAGGACTAATGAGCGCCACTTTGAGCTTATCCTCTTCAATATACTTACCTCCATCTTTTGAAAACTGGAAAAGAGAAAACAATTAAAAACCTAAAGAATGAAATCTAATTATATCCGCAAAAACTTACCATACTTGCAGTGATGTCCTCTTCTGTTGTCCCTGAAGGAACAATCGTGCTTTGAATTAAAAATTTGTCCTTACACAACATATCAGGTGGGGCAGCCCGTTGAGCTTGCATTATAACTACATTAGAATCATAAGAAGAAATTAACTTTAAAAACAGGAAAGAAAGCAAAAGAGTAAGAATACATACTTCCAGGTTTAGGATTAAAAAAAAAACACAAATGTTATGGGAACATAGTTTACTTTATTGAACTAAGAAGTAGGATCTCATGATAACTAATAAGTCTTCACATCAACTCAATTTCAGAAGACTATATAGAGTCTTCTTATTTTATTTATTATTATTATTATTATTATTTTTTTGGAGAAATGTTTGTCAAATGATGGTCTGAATCATCTCATGATATTGAACATTCTTAAGAGTTTCTCATCCTCAAAACACTGCATTTTATGTTTTTCAAGTTTCTTTTTTAGATTTTTTTTCGATGTCCTTATTTACCCTCATAATTGATTCAACAAAAGAAAAGGAGGGAGCAATATTGAACAGACAGAGAGAAGATCAGATATTGTAAATGAAAAGTCATACACAGAAGAATTAGTTAAGTTGAAACTTGAATGTTAAAATTGAATGGTGATGGTAGTGACTTGACTCCATTACCAGTATCTATCTCTTTGCTTTTCCTTTCTCATTTTTTACTTTTTCTTTTGTTTGCCCGGAGGTAGGGGGACAAAAGTCACAGGTGCCTGAATATGTTAGATGAAATTTGTAAAGAACATACCTGAAAAGTCACATGTTGATTTTGGCAAAATTATCCCAACATTTGGTCGAACACAGTATTTCTTAGGAGATGTGGTTTTAACCTGCCAAAAATTATAATGTTATTACATATGTCGCATGAAAATTCAAATGAGTTTAAGAGAAACAATAGATCAATGAAACGAAAATAAGGTAGTTCATACTTTAAAGGCAACATGATGATGGGTGTTATTGGCTAGTTGAACTGTGCACGTACTTTGCTTCTTCAATTCAACTGAAAGCAGCAAAGTACTTAACTTCAATTCTTTTTCATTTACAATATCTGATATTGGAACAAATTGAGAAAGAGAAGCATGAGTTCATGCACTTACATATGAATTGTAGTTCCTTGGGCTGGATATTCAAAAGTTTCGTACTCATGTCTCTTCGTTACAATACTCAAAATTCAAAAGTAATACTTCTCTGCATCCAAAGCTTAGGTACGATTATTCTGCACTCGGAAAAGTGGTTTTCTTATAATCATTGACAAAAAAAAAAAAAACATTAAGAAGCAATTGACGGAAAGAAAAGAAAGAGGGGAAAAAGAAACATAAAATCTCAAGTATTGCATCATATATTTTACAGATCATATAAGTTAATGGCCACGTGCATCCCATCCAACCTGTTCTTAGCAAAAAGAAAAATAATAATAATGCCCGCATGCCGCAATTTTCGAAAACTGGGTTCCATTTGTAGCATTCAGTCAACCACATGAAAGTCAAACCAAAACCCGTTTTCGGTGAGGATCAAAGGACGCATCGCACAACTCGTTCGAAACAGATCGTTCAAAACAAACACGCTCCAAACCGTAAATCATTAGTCAACGAAAGAAGTCGCTCGAAAACACAAATCCGATTAAATTTCCGACCCGTTTTCAAACAATAATCCAAAAAGATCAACAATATAAACGTCTGATCAAACAAAGTCCAAAAACACACTCAATTCCAAGGAAAATTCAGAGGAACAAACACTCAAAAATTCCAATAGTTCAATAAACCAACAGAAATTCAACAAAATACACACAGATTGCGTTCTGCTCATGCGGAAAGAACGCGCTATCCGAAATTTCGAACAACAAGCACAACAAACAGGTAAACAAGAAGACGCCACCACTTCGACACAAAAAAAGGCATAAAAGAATGCAAAAACTCACCTGTTCCGCAGAAGAAGAAACTCTTCCAGAGCGAAACGGACAAAAACAGAGACAAAGAAGAGTGGCGATGAATGGAAACTTTGGCGTGAAATTACCGCTTTGAATAAATAATTATGCACTAAAATCGTAACAGCGTCCAAGGATTTGGTGGAATTTACAACTCCATATAGAGAGAGAAACCCTGGAAATTTCTAGAGAGAGAGTGGAAGGTATGAATGAATGATCTGTTTGGTGGTCTGGAGGACTGCTCAGTGAAAGCAAAGTAGAGAGAGAGAGAGAGGAGAGAGAGAGAGATCTGTTAGTTGTACCGGCTGTGATCTCAGGCTTGAGCCGGTGCGGCAGAATCCAATTCCCGTTTGAATTTTTTTTTTTCAAATAATTTATTTAAGAGACTTGGCTCCAAATTCGAGGCTTTTCGCATAAAGGCGCAATTCTACGGAATTGGAATTTTCTCAATTAAATATATATTTTTTTACTGAAATTATACTTTTGGTTCTTGTTCCTGTATTTTTTTTTTCTTGCAAGATTCTTTTATTTATGTGTATAGTTTGAATGAGTCAATTTTAGCTTTCTATTAAGAAAATTAAATTTGATTAAAACGTCAAATCTTAGTTAAATTATTCTTTTTTTTGTTATTTTCCGATTATAAAACTAGCTGCTTTTATAAACATTTGTCATTTTTTAAGAATGGATTCTTTTTATATATATATTTTAAAGAATATTTATTACAAATATATGGTGGAAACTCAAATTTTGGACCTCTAAATTGAGTATTTTTTTAAGTGCAAGAGTTTAACAATACCTTTATCAGTATAATTGTGACTTAAAAGATTTAAATTTATGGGAGATATCTTAATCAATTGAGCTAAATTTAATAACTAATTATTATACATTTAAGTTGGCAAATTGATTTTTTTTCTTAATCATTTACAAATATTCAAATAATGAAACTTGGTTGTAGTTTTTTTTTTCTTTTTTAAGTCTTAGAAGTTTTAAGCTAATAAAAATAGTATAAAATTTTTTGAAGTTTAAATAATATTTAGGTGTTAACTATAGCTCAACGGGTTAATACACTTATTTCTAATTAAAATGTGAGTTCGAATCTCCACCTTTACCTGTTACAAAAAAATAATAATAAATAAAAGATTATTTAGATACTTTGTACTCTTAAATTTGGTTCATTTTAACTACTGTATCTTCAAAACATCAATTTTTGTCTCATTTTAATAATTGATGTCATGCTACAAAACGTATATTTTGGCCATTGTATTTCTTCATTTTCATTTTTATTGTTATATCATTTCTTTTAGTCACACTTTTATCATGATAATTCACTTGAAAAATACTTGAAATGTAGCTAAAAAAATTGTATTAAAGAATTAAATTTATGTGGTGTATTAAATTTATGTTGAAATATCATAAATATGAATCAAAATGGATGTTTAAAAATATAAGGATTAAAATGAGCAAAACTTGGATCCATACGAACCAAAGTTGAAATTACCCTGACATAGATAATATTTATGCCATTTTTTATTATATTTGACTTGACCAAAAAGTTTATATTTAATTTCCGCAATAAAAGAAAATTATATTTAATTAATTATTTTTTCCAACGACGCTAATACAATTTTTTAAATGCATCGTGATCATAATTAAGTTTTTTCGATCAAGTGGAGTACTTTTTGGCTAAAAAACATTTGAAATTTTATATGATATTTGACTTGCCCAAAAATATTTCCAGTTAATTAAAAGTATTTATCTTGATTTTTTCTTCAACTGCACTCCTACAAACTTTCATATAAATCCATATTTCGATTCATGTTAGTTGTGGTCTACACAGAAACACAATAATTAATATCATTGTGCATTATTATTAAAAGTCCCTCTCAAAATACACTATAAACAAAACCAAAATTTTCAAATTATTAAACATTGAATTATGTCACAACTATTATTATACGTGTGTCAAAGTGAGTATAGTTTATTGGTAATTGACATACACCTCCAATCCAGAGGTTGTACTAAAAAAATTATTATTATACTATCTTTTAATATTTGAGATAACATGTTTTAAATGTTGATGTTGATAACAACGTCGAAATCTCGATGAACTATGATCGCTTAGACGTTTTACATATTTTTATTAACTAAAAATACGAGGCGAAAATTCAACTTTAGAACTCATCAAAATATGTCTTAATTGTCCATATACTTTTTTAATGTAAGGGGATTCTATATTATTTTTCCTGCCACATTTATTTTTTTGAAAATTTTTATGATCATAGTGTGAACTTAAGATTTTAGGAAAGAAAAAAAAATATAGTATGAATAGAAATATCATATTCCCTCTCTAAATAGCATGAACAAATCAGAGAATAGGGTATTTCTATTCACGTTATGATTTTACCTTTTTAAATAATTTTTTTAATGTTGATAGACTCTAGTAGCAACCTCCATATGTAATAAAAGGAAAAAAAAATTGTAGCAATCTCCACATTATTTTGAATATGATACCGCTATGGTAGGTGGTGGATTGAAATGAATATTCATACTTCACTATAAATTTTCTCAAAACGGTCAAACTAATTTAAATGTTTAAAACTATTTGAGAAATAAATAATACAATTTAGAAATTTCACGGAAAACGAAAATATAATTTGCAAGTTATTGGATTCTTGAAGATAAATCATTCATCTCTCTTATTTTAACCTTTATGATACAATAAAGTAACTCGCCTTTTGAGTTACAAAACGTAATTCTGACCAACTTTTTATTGCTCTCCACTCCATTTTCATGGGAAAAATTTTATCTTTTTTTTTAAAAAAAAAAAACAATAAGTTTCTTGTTTATTGACTCACAAAGGAGGGATATCAAAAGGTTGCATCTACTTTTTAGGAAAATAATAATCTAGTCTGAAACATTTTTTTATTAATTTTGTTTAAAAGAAAAAAAGGGCTTTGTTTTGAGAATATATTCTTAATTTTATTTATCTATTTTCTTTGGGAAAAATGGAATGTGGATATTGATACAAAAAAATAAAAATAAATTGAATGTTGATATAAAGTTTTATATAATCCCTCCCTCCCTAACAAGATATATATTCAATAAATTCATTTGATTAAGTGAATATAATCCAAATTTTCTACAAAAACAAGTCCTTAGAAAACTAGAACTCATATTAAAAATAATAATAATAATAATAAAGAAGTTAAGATTCTAAATTGGTTTTTTATTTTTTATTTTTTGGATTAAGATTATAAATTGTTATAATATATAAAACTGTTAGTCGACCATCATATGGAAAAAAAAAATGCTAATTACTAACAGACACTTAAAAATCCATAGATCCTCTTATAAAGTTATCCGATGTGGTTTAGTTTATAAATAATATAAATCATAAACAAAATATAAATTTTAAAATAACATAGTAATTAGTAATACTTGATGCTAAAAGGTTACCGAAAAATTTATAATACTATGGGAGTACCAATTTTCCTCCATTTACTGCTTCCCATATCAATAGTGTATTAAAAATGATGTGGAGTCTATTTTTTCTATTTATTATGTAAATGAGAGATAATATGGTACTTCTGTAGCATTAAAAATTTTCCGGTTATAAAAGTTTTCATTTTTAATGTTTAGTTTTTAGAAACTTAGTTCCTTCACTTAAAATAAAATTAGACTTTATTAAAAAGTTTTATTTTGTTTTCTTCTTCTTTTTTAATTTGGTTAGAATAATAACAATATTTTGAGTAATAAGCCTAAGAAAAAACATGTGGATGAAAGTAAAATCAAAGAATTAAAGATAGTCTCAACTTTAGGTGCAAGTAAGAATTTTCATTTGATAACAATATTATCAACTTTAATCAAAACACAATAAGAACCATAATAAAACTTCTAAAAATATCAAGACTGAAGTTAAAATATATGGACGACAAATTATGATCATTAAATTTTCACAGTCCATTTTGATCTCTAAACTTTCAAAATATTTTTATCTTTAAATTTTATATAAATAACCATATCTTAATCTTATAATTAAACTTGTGGCAAATTATTTAACAATTAGTGCCTAACATAAGAACAATATTTTATTCATTTACATAATAAGTAGATAGCTACGTGAACAAATATTTAAATTTAAAGTTAGAGGTAGAAAATCAATGTTAATTTTCAAAATAAATGTATATTTATGTTAAATAAATAAATTTTTAAAAAATTGCCGTAAAAATTAAAAAAAAATTTATAAGAATTGAGTCAGAATATTTAAAAATAGAGGAACTAAAAGAAAATATATTAAAGGGTCATTTAATCATATTGAAGGAAACAAAAGGAATAGGGCAAAAAGGTTTGAGATGAAGCATTGGGTTTCATCAATTTAGATCTGATTGCATTAACTTTTGGCTTTTGGGATGAAATCTTAGGGAGGGAAAAGGGATATGATTTTCTTAATTTGAAACTTTGTGATTATCATCATGAAATATTAGGTCCCACTCAACCTTATGATATCATTGAGACGACCATTTTTTTTTTTTTGGAGAATTTTTTACTTTTGGATGATTTTGATGGCCTCATTAATGGCTTTAGTGAGGGTGAAAATACAAATGTATTGGGAAAATGTTATACTAATTATGTAAATAAAATTGTCAAAATTTTAATTTTCAAACCACCTTTTCCCATTTTTTCCCCTTTTCAACATAGTTTTAATATTTGATTATTTATCGTTTTGATGCGCAATTATGGTGATATGTTAGCAGATCCATCTTAAGTGCATTTTAACGTGACTTGACGATCACGTACATTGTGAAGTTTACAATATAATACTTAATTCGAGTTTGTTAAAGACCTATAATAGACATGAACTACTCCTCTTATAGCCAATTAGTTTTGAGATGGAACCGCATGAATATTAATAGAGTTGGCATCAAGCTCAGTTTAGTTGAATCATTTGAAAATGTGAGACTCCACTTTTCAAACATCAGCATAGAAAATTTATTCCAACGCATTTTGAAAACGTCGGGATAGATGGTCTATCTCAATGTTTCACTTTCTTTCAGTTAGCATGAGGTTCTCCCGACGACTCTATATCAACGAAAAATTTAAAAAACAAAAAAAAAAATTAGTCTAACGTTTTTCTGTATCCATAAAATGGTAATTTCCACTGGCGATTATGTAGTCATTCATGTGACTCAACTACGATCAGATTTTTAAAGTTAGAGACTTAATCATTATATATTCCTTTTATGTTTAAGAGAACTAAAAAGTTACCAAAACAATTTTCTTGAAAAAAGAAAAAACACTAACAATTTTGTGACACTTTTTTCTTCATTTACTTTTCTTTACTTAAATTAGGCGTCATATAGAATCCAAATCCATAGGGGTGTTTTAACCTTTGGATATTTTGATAAATGGGGGATGTTAATGTTAATGAAAGTCAATGAAAATGACGCAAATTAAAGTGTTAGTTGAGGATTTAAAGAAACTTGGAAAGAAGGGAAACGCTTTGGAGAGATAGAGGTGGGCGAGGCTAGTAAAATAAACCTCTTTATTTAATGGCCATTTATTTTGACAAAATTAGTTGATTTGGCAACCAAAAATAGATGGATTCCTCCTCTATTGAGCTCAACAATTGGATAATGTCATTTCTTATGCCCACTCTTTTAGTATAGCCACACATTATATATCTAACTTTTCCAAAAACAAATTTAAACTAGATTTCATAAATATCTATTGCTCGGATATTGGCCAATAATATCAATTTATCAATAGATATTTATTTGATTTGGTAACAAAAATAGATGACTTATTGTGATTGAAAAAAAATGTGACAAAACAAATTATGAAATTAACATAAATATTAACAGTAGTACAAAAATAATATATTACATTTTTAACCTCATTCGTATTCTTAAATCCACAAAACAAGTCACTAACATCTAACCTATCAAATTTAAAGAATTTACCGTAGGTTATTTTTATTATCTTTTTAAATATAAAAATGCGGACATATTTTAAAATTAATACATAGATTAAACTTTTGAGTAAAAATTGTGTAGAAAAAAAAAATCAAAAGTGACAAAATTACACCCATATGGAGGAAGAAAGGTACAAAACTCAAAAGAATTGGTATTATGTATTTTGCAATTTGGCCATGGTTTTATTCGACTTTCAATTTCAAAAGGAAAGGCCTGGACGCAGCGTTTTGATCTTGGAGCTCAGGGGTAGTTTGGTCAAATTGTACAATATTATTTTGATTTGTGAGCTTGGGAGGTTTGTGGGAGAGGCCCTCTTTCTCCTTGAATGGTGCATAAATTTGCAACGGGGGGCTAACAAATTCCACTTTTAACACCTTCTCTTCAACATACTTGCCCTCTTCTCTTAAAAACTGCAAATAATTATAATAATAATAATAATACAGTCAAAATACTAGTTTCGTCCTTGTTTTTCTTTTTTTTTTTTTGTTCATTTTAGTCNTATACTTTTAAAATGTTTATTTTGATTCCTATACTTTCTCATTTAGTTCATTTTAGTCCTTATATTTTGAAAATGTTCATTTTGGTCTCCGTACTTTTAAAAAGTGACCATTTTGGTCATTTCATTTTATTTTAAATCTCATTTTTTCTATCACAATTTCAACACCACATTATAATCAATATATTTCTTACAATGTAAACATTACTTTATACTAAATACTTCTTTTATGTATAAAATTTGTGTTAAAATCTTGCCAAGAGGGATTAAAATTATCACTTTTTAAAAGTATAGGTATTTAAATGAACATTTTCAAAGTACATGAACTAAAATAAACAAAGATTAAAAGTATAAGGACAAAAATAGTATTTTAAACTAATAATAACTATTATTGAAAGAGATCATTAATGAGAGAAAATATGTTAAAATCCAAATAAATAAATCATTCTAAAATGTATTTTCGAAGATGAATTTTATAAATTAAAAAACTAAAGTGACTCTTGATTTGAACTTAAAAAGAAGAAAGTGTACTTTTTTTAAAACTTTTTTCAAAACATTATTAGTTAAGCTAAACACAAATATTTCATAATTAACCCTTTGTTTTCGAAGGACTGAATTTAATAATTTAAATGTAATGTTTTTAATGATTTAAAAGTATTCTTAAACTTAGTCTTACCATACTTGAAGTAATATTCTCTCTTACTGTCCAAGAAGGAACCACTGTACTTTGTATTAAAAACTTGTCTTTACAACCCATGTCAGATGGAGCCGTCCTTTGAACTTGCATTGTAACTACATTTAGAACCCAAAAAAAAATATTTTTTTTTTCAAAATGTAATTTTGTTCACAAAAATAAAACATGTTATTAACTTATTGCAGCTAGAAATGGAATTTTTCCATCCCTTATTTTTTTCTTTTTATTAACCTCTTATTTGTCAAAAACACAGTGGTAATATTGGAGAGGGAGATCTGACCATAATAAGTATTATTCAAAAAATAATGTTGCCCAAAAATCTCAACTCGGAAAAAATTTAAGATATACAATGTATTTACCCTTTCCTCACTTCAATTGAAATGCTAGTATAATAATAATAATAATAATAATGAAATCTAATGACTAGCGAGATTGACAAAAATATAGAAGGATGTATTATTATATAGAAATAATGTTATCAAAAATAGGGTGCAATATCCTAATTTAAATAGTAGCTGGACAAAATTTATGAGTATAGAATTAAAAAATCTCAGGTTAATTTATTTCGTTTAGATTTTGACAATTTTGGTTGGTTTTAATAAGCATTTCCATTTTTATTTTCATTTGATAGTCAATTTTGTTGGATGGTTGGTTTGATCTTACTCAAAATGCTCCTCTATATATCTTCTAAGCAATATCTAACAATTTTTCCAATTAAATTAAAAACAACTATCTTAATTATCTTTTCATGGCCATCATCTATGATAAATGACAATATAAACACAACTTTTAATTAAGACAAAAATTGAACCTACCAATCACTTCACATGTTGAATTCGGCCAAATAATTCCGTTTGGCCATTGAACCGAATACTTCTTAGGATGAGTGGTTAAAACCTGCAACCCATATATTTTAATCTTTAACGTAAAAATGTTTAACAACTCTATCTTTTTCTACCGTCGTATTTTCATCATTAAACATGAGAGAACTCGAACAACAATATGTAATTAAAGTTGGATTGGTCGTATGTACCTTAAAGGCAACATAGTGTTGTGTGTTATTGACTAGTTGAATTTCGCTTGTGAGGCGCTTTCCCAATTCAACTGCACAAAAATTATATATATTTTACGGTTATTCACTTGTTGTAGTAAAAATGAAAAATGTTTTAATGAATTAAGACATTGGTAACATCATTTAATGGATCAATAAATTTCAACCTCCTTATTTAAACTATAAAAAAGAAAGTAATTCATTAGTAACCTCTTTTATTATATTTTAGATTTTGATTACTACTCCAATCCAATGCGTTGAAGAAAAGTTTAAGTACCGCAAAATTTTCAAAAGATAACATTTTTCTTTTTAGTTTAACAATGGTAAGATAAGAGATCGAATTAAGGAGGGTAATAAATATAATCATCCTTCGGCTCGATTCATAATATAACATAAAAAATTTAAAAGTTTTTTTTTTCTACTGAAGAAAAACTTCAACGCAAGAATCAAAAACTTTATAGGAAAATTAAAATCCAGCAACTATGACATTAGAAATCTGAAAACATACATTGATATATGATTTCTCATTAAGTACTCGAAAGAAACTCTAAAGCAACAAAAAAAAAACTATAATATGAAAAATCTAAAAATATAAATCAAGATGCGAATATAGTTATTTAAAAAAAATGCGAATATAGTTTCACAAGCGAGGAGAGAAAATTCATATTATTTATCGTTTTAAGTACTAGATTATATTGTTTTATTATTATTACTTTTTATATTTAAATCCATGAGAAACCTTTGGAATAAGATGATATTTAAACCAAAAAACTTACATAAAAATGATAGTTCCTTGGGTTGGATGTGGAGAAGCTCCATAAGGCTCATGGATTCTCTTGGTTGTGCTTGGAAGGCAGAATCCATTTTCTGTTTGGTTCGCGAGAAAATTTGCAGGGAAATGAAAAATCTGATGGGAAAGGAAGAGATTGGAGCCAAGTTGAGAGGGAAGTTTGAAAAACTGGGTTTCTTTTAGGAGCAGCCAACCAAATTTCAAGGTCAGAGGCTAAAACTATAACCCCGTCGCAAATGCTGACTCGTTTTCTGTTGAAAAAATAATGTGTGACAAATTTTATAAAGTCTCTCACGTTTGAAAGAGCCAAAAAATTGACCAAGTTTTGTGCATAATCATATGGAATAAGAGGATATTTTGATAATTGGAGAGCTAATATGAAAAAAAAAAGTTATTGATTTCAAGGAAATTTATGGGAAGTGCTTTGAGTCGATGGATTCAACTTTTGTATTTATTACTTTTTTCTAACGGTTTTTGGGATAGTAATATTTAATTTAATTAATAATAAAATTTCACCATTATATAAAATAGGTTAAAAAACACTTTTAGTTGTGTACTTTCGCTAAAATAACAATTTAGTCCCTAAACTTTAGTTTGTAACGATTTAGTCCATGTATAACAATTTAGTCCTTGAACTTTAATATGTAACAATCTAGTCATTGTAATTTAAAATTGGTAACGATTTAGTCCTTATAGTGAAAATTTTTTTTGTTAAGTTTCTTGCATGTATAGATTGATAAACTAAAGAGGGACCAAATATGTTTATGAATTAGAAAGATTAAATTGTTATATAATAAAATTTGACACTTAATTTTAATAAAAATTTTTACGATAGGGACTAAATTGTTACAAATTTTAAATTACGGAGATTAAATCGTTACAAGTTAAGGTTCATGGACTAGATTGTTACTCTAGGGAAGGCACATGGACTAAATCGTTACAAGTTAAAGTTCAGGGACTAAATTGCTACTTTAATGAAAGTACAGAGACCAAATTCGTTTTTTAACCTATAAAATAATATTAAAAACTTGCATGAAGATAAGAACTCATATATCCAATGATAAATGCATGGACATATATTAATCCTAAAAAGGAAATATGCACCTAAATTGTACCACTACTACTTATTTATTAGTTTATTTGTGGTCCTTCAAACAGATAATTGTCAATAAATTTAATCACACACCGCAAAAAATGATTATAACGTCACTATGTAATAGATAAGTATTTTAATCTCTTTCGGCACCTTGTGTCCTATTATAAACAAAGAATTGTTATTCTCTCGTCTAATACTCGGCTCTTGTGTGTGATCACATCAATATGTTAATATATATTTTCAAAATCACATTATTGATATGCTAATTATTTAACAACAAAACCAAATAATCTCATAGATCGAAATAAAATTTAAAGGAAACATTTTTGTAAGCCCATGGGCCACTTCCTAAACCAGCCCATCAGCTGTGTAGGCCCAATAAACAAGGCCCATAAGAGCTCCTTCGGATCCTCCGATTTTGCACTTGTCCGTATTGTCCTTTGTTATTTAATTCCCCAAAGTTAAATAAATAAATAAAAAGAGCCACAAATTGCCTATATAAGCTTCTGCAACGACCACGCACTTGCTCGCATTGCTTTCTCCGTCCGAATTCTACTTCGGCTACTCCGAATTCTCTCTCTCTCTCTCTTTCTTTACGGTCTTGGCAATGGCTTCGATCACAGGTTCATCAATCTGCGTGCGATCTCCGTCTCTCCAGTCGCGCCAAATCTCTGTAAATTTCCAATTCTTTCTCTCTTCGTCATTGTGTGTTTATGGATCCGTCGAACGATTTCATGTTTGCATGTTCTCTGTTCTTAATTTTATTCCTTTGATCTCGTTTACGTGTGGATTTCTCTCTTTCAATGTCGTTGATTACGAAGTTTGTGCCATTGATTTGAATCGGTGTCGTGGTTGTTGGTACTGTTTGTATTGATGGCTATGAAACGCATGGATGATGGCCATGGCGTTCCATCTCTAATTTCAGAATATTTTATATCTCTTTGTTTTATTTTTTTTACTTTCATTCGAGTTATTTCATTACTGATTTTAGTTTCTTGTCTAATTATCACGGCTATTTGGGGCTGAGGACCGAAGGGAAGAGTTTCGAAACTATTTGCTCCCCCTCCCTTTAAAATGTTCAGTGAAAACAGTATTTTCAGTTAGAAAATTGCTTTAGACCTTAATTCTTACTCGAATTTATGTCCTGAAAGAAATTAATTTAAAGCGCGAAAGCAAACCATTAGTTACGAGTGATTTCTGGAAATCCTTACATAAACCATTGTTATTCTTAAGTCCTGAAAAATTTTATGTTTGGGAATTATAATTGGTTTATTGATCTTTTTAAACTCTCTCTCTGTGTCAAGAACTTGTGCTATCTCATACAATCTGCTGATTATTTTGGTGAAATTGTTTCTTGGTGAGCAGGCAATATCCAAGCTTTCTGGCTTGAAGAGGGTCTCCTTTTCTTACCAAGGAAGAAATACCTTCTCTCTTAGAAGATCACAATCGATTCGAATTTCATGCGCTGTGAGCTTTTAGTTTTTTTACTGCATGCCCTTAGTGAAAGCGCCAATTACTGTTGCTTTATGATGTTTACTGCTACTGAGCAGGCCAAACCAGAGACAGTTGAAAAGGTTAGCAGAATAGTGAAGAAGCAACTGGCACTGCCAGATGACTCCACTGTTAATGGCGAGTCCAAATTTGCAACCCTTGGAGCTGATTCTCTTGACACGGTAAACTTGTATTGTACCTTCCTATCATGTTTCATGGAACCTATAGTTCGCATTCTTATTTCTTAGACGAAATACCATTGTATCTATTTTAGTTGTGAAACTTTATAAATTTTGTTGTGGTTTAAATTTTAGGTTATACTTCTAAATAAGTAGTCCCTATACTTAACACCATTAACTCAAAATGTTGTCGATCTTAGGGATATAAGAAACATTTTTGAGTTCTTAGTTATATGATTCAAACCCATTTCTTTCCCATTAAAACTTGTCTTTTGTTTTAGGCACTGTTGAATAGTGTTTTAATAAAAACTTATTCTTGTTTGCTTTTTGCTTTAGAACAAAAATTCTCTAGATGACCAATTTTTTTAGAATAATTGGTTCTTTTTTATAAATAGTAATTTCACTTTGCTCAAAAGCTATTTTTAGAATTGTTTTTCATGACTATCCAACCTGTGTTTGGTTGAGTCACATATCTTCAATCAAAAGGTCTCTCAATATACGTCGTCTGACATTTTCAACAAAATTTTAATACTTTAGATGAAAATTCAGGTTGAGATCGTGATGGGACTCGAGGAGGAATTTGGGATCACTGTGGAAGAGGAGAGCGCACAGAGCATCACGACCGTTCAAGATGCTGCAGATCTGATAGAGGATCTCATCCTCAAAAAGAGTGGTTAGAGTTAGAACAGAGCCCCACTGCCTTAAGTCTAAACCAGGTCCCCTTCCCTTTTTTTACCTTTTTGCCCTTAATGTTTTTCCACTCGTAAAGTCACACTGGCGTTTGAAAAGAGGCTGTAGTAGTCTTCCTCCACCCTTCTCTACTTTTTAATGTTAGTTAATCAATGTATTAGGTCTTAAAATAATCATCATAATAATTTATAAGACTTTATTTTCTGAGCTTCTCTTCTCTTGTGTTTCATTTTATTTAGTAGCTGTTTCTTGATTCAACCCCCCTCCCCCCTTTGAACATCTTTCATTATCATAGGCTTTGTAACGGTATTCCTTTTGGATGTTTGACTTACAATTTGTGGGGATATGATATCAAAAAAAAAGGTGGGGATGTCAAAAGGAAAACGTATTTTACAAAACAAAATGTGAGAAATAATTTTTGTTAAAATTAATTTATTGGGGATTCTTTTTTATGAAATTAATTAAATTTTTAATGTTATTAATTAATGATTTTATTAACGGTTTTAACATTAATTTAAAATGTTAGTTCATTAATTTTATAAAAACGTTATTCACTTATTTCAATAAAACGTTTTTTAGTCCTTTTTAAACTCCTCTCATTTGGTGTCTTTTAAAAAGATGGAAAATATTTGCTTTGCGTGCTTTGCTTTTTTTGAAAATTATTTCGGACATGTTCTTCGATTCCATTCGACTACGACGGTTCATGCCTGAGTTTTAGAAATTGTGTTAAACCTTGGTCTGAAGTTTTGGGACCAATTTGCGTGCATGTAAATCTCCAGTTTTGGGATCAATTTGCGTGCATGTAAATCTCCTTAACACGATGTAATAAAGTTTAGATTTTGGACCAATTTGCATTTGTATAGTTCGTAATTGAATTTGGGTAGTTGATGATTTAAGGAATTTAAGATTTGTGTATGGTTTGAAATTGAACTTGTGTATACTTTCGAAAAGAAACAAGATAAAATCAATGTAAAGAGGAACGAGTTACCATGTCATTGTGCGAATTTTATAACTTTGAAATAACTTTGAATTTATGTAGTGTATGGGATAAACAAAATTTGTCTACCAAATTTGTATCATCTTACGTGACAACTATATTTATGACAAATTTTGCAACTTTTTCATTAAACTAAGGGAAAATATAACTGTGGTTAATACATTATTATCCTAAGATTTTGCAATTTTTTAATTAAACATGGAGAAATATAGCTAACATCGACAGAGTTAAATGGGTTAATATATTATAATCTTAAAATAAAAGTTTTGTACTGTCTTTACTTGAACTCTTAAAAACAAATAAGTTATTATTATTATTATTATTATTATTATTATTATTATTATTATTATTATTATTATTATTATTATTATTTAGTAAGAAAACAAATAAGTTATTTATTCTAAGTGTTTGTTTCGTTTCAAACAAAGGTATGGAATTTTTGGACCAACGGCTAAGTTTAAATAATTTTATTTGATATGTCAAAAAAAAATTATTTGAGAAAAGAAAACTACGGTTAAAGTTGGTTTTCTTGTGACATAAAATATAAAAATTTGAATTTTTTTTTTTGTATAAAAAATTGAATTGTGCGACTATAAAAATATTTGTACATTTTTTAGATTACAATAAATTTGTAAATAGTTACTATATAAAAATTATGCACAACAATTTGAATAACAAAATAAAAATTGGGTAAAAATATGAATGATACAATGGGATAATCGCAAATCTAACCTAATTGGGATAAAATATTTAAAAATAATAGCAAAAAACAATTTAAAATAAAGTATTGCCAGATAGAACGCATGCATCTGATTTATTATGACATGAGATAAAAGTATATTATTCATCGTTATTTTATTAATAACTATTAAGACTTTTTTTCCCTGTACTAAAATAATGACCTTTTTTCCCCTAAAAGATGCTCTATTTGTGAGCACTTCTAAAAAATATATTTTGTAATTACTGGTATAAAAATATATATTTGCCAGGAGTATTTTTAATATTCATTGGAAGTAATACAATAAATCTTTTAAAATGTTAAAATCACAGTAAAGTGTTGTGTATGAGAGTACTTTTTTTAGCACTATAAAAATATTAGAACAAATAAATGAAAGCAATTTGTTATTCAACATTTTTAACTAAAATGTTTGTAATAAAAAACACTTTAGCAGTAAATACTTATTTCAAGAGCATGTATTAATGTTTTAATATAATTTATTTTTAGTGGTTTAAAAATATTAGTAACAATACAAATCAACTATACAGAAAAGTAAAGAGGAGAAAATGAATATTTATGCCGATCATAGTTATAACTTTAGTTATTATGAGGTCCGAATCTCTCCTCATGCCTTATATAATGTTAGAAAATAATAACAAATAATAAAGAAAATTGCAAAAACCATCCTTCAAACTTTTAATTTGATCAATCACTCTCATAAATATACGAAGTGTTGCAATTAAATCTTTAAATATTTTAAAATATACCAATCATGGTTTAATTGAACTATAAATATTGTTATAATCATCGTCCGACCATAAGACCGTAAATTTTATACATCAATTTTTCATTGTCTTAAATCAAGATGTGATATAAAAAATAAAAATAAAAATAAAAAATCAAGATGTGGCCTCGCCATTGATTTGAAAACCAAAATTTTCATTGTTAATATTATAGTTTCAAATTTTATGTAATTAAAAAAGGTTAAATTATAAAATTATATAATTTGAGAGGTTTGAGTCTGCAACCCTTTATTGATTTTTGCAATTAAAAAAAAAACAGAAGGAAGGAAAGTGAATTTTCGGGGGGAGGAAAGCGAAAATAAAATGGGTGTGGGGGCCGAAATGAAAATTGAGAAACGTTAACGAACTAACCGTTCCCAACCAAAAACCGCGGCACGTCCAAAAAAACAAACAAATTCGTCTTCCGTCGTCTTCTCAACCTCCTTCATGTTCGCATTGGATCGCTTCATTTCGTTACCAGCTTCGATCTCCGGCAACGACATTCACAATCCATCGTTTCTCCGAATCACGGTGGCAACAATATGGAGGTTTAATCCGGATGAATTTTGTTTTCTCTATCCGTTCGTGGAGCTTCAACCCTGAATATGAATGAGTCGTTCGTGAGTCGGTAGCAACATAGGATCTGATTGTCGAATTCGCAGCTCGAACATTACGTAGGTTGGCAATCTTACTCTCTCTCCTTGCTGAGTTCGATTGTTCGAATTCTTCGAATACGTGAAATCCTACTTCGATTTCGGCTTTTCCGATCATTTTCATTCGTAGGTAATTGTTTGTTCAAATTTGGGTCAATATCAGTGAGGCAGATCTATTTCTCAGAAAATGGTGTTTTCTTCACCTATGTGTTTGTGAGCTTATGAGAGCGATACCTTTTTTCTATAATCATAATATTATTAAGCACTATATTCCCACACTCAGACTTCATGTTGATAACAGGAGCTATGGATCGGATGAGACCTGTATATACTCGGCAGAAAAGTAACACTGGCACCCCACTGGCTCCAGAGTCGCCATTGGTGTCATCGATTCCCCACCATGCGCGAACAGGTTCAACTGGCTTGGCAAATTCCAAGAGAGGACAGAACAATGCAGCGAAAGCTGCAGCACAAAGGCTTGCAAAAGTGATGGCAAGTTCAGCTGATGATGAGGATGAAGAAGATGATCTTTCTTTTGATTATAGTTTGTCAAGTGGCACAGGGAGCATTGGACTAGCAGGTGGAAGATCAGTCAGATCCCGCTCTCCTATGGTAACTGTCGGTGTTAGTTTGCTTATATTTGTTCAGGTTTGCATGATATTCTTTTTGTGATAATGTGTGTGACAGTTCAGGCATGAAGGTTAGTCGTCTTTCTGCTCACTTATTACTA
This sequence comes from Momordica charantia, assembly GCF_001995035.1. The sequence goes on from NW_019104511.1 coordinate 23,389, forward strand.
TATCTATACTTTCCGAGTTGCTGCTTGTCATTAAGATTCATTTCTTGGCTGAGAACATGTTAGTTATTAGCTTCGACTTTATCCTTCTCAAATAGAAGATATTTTATCCTGCTTTACTACGGTTGAAACATAGATATGTAAAGCCCTAATAGTAGTAAACACCCAACTTAAGGTAATTAATAACATCGCTGCAATTAAGAAGGGATCAGTGCCATCTTTTTCTTTATGCTAATTTAGTTCACACATTTTTTCGAAATTCGAGCATGTGATATAATTTATAATGTGTAATGGACATGGACTGGTTGAACTCAAAAAATCAGTGAACTCTTTAAATTGACAACGGTGGATTGTGTTTCATCTTAATTCGATCTAATTCTTATTTTGTAGTATTTTTTATTATTCATAAGCTCCATTATTCAATTATAATTTGAGTTTTAAGAGTCAAACAGTATTCAAGATCTTCTTGAGAACTTAGATTGTACAATTTGCTTGTGATTTAATTTTATATGAATTGCTTGTTTGCATTATTTTATAGAATCATTTTAGCATTGTGTTAAGACTGTTAGTATATATTATTTCCATGTCTTACTTGCAAACCTTGTATGTGCTAATTTTAAAATATAGCCATCTGTTCGTACCATTCAAGAACAACCTACTTCTAGACATGCGGGATCGGGAGGTCGAGCATCTCAAGCTGTGAACCATGGAGAGCAGCCAATGTCGGCTCGTTCAACACTAGGACCTCGATCATCTCAATCTGATGCTACTGTTGAACAACCACCCATTTCTCGCACTTCAACAGCTAGATCCCAGTTCGCCAATTCCATAGAGCAATCTCCATCTGCTCGTTCGACATTAAGTAGTCGTCAAAATTTAGGAGTCAAGACAGTTCCATTGGTACCTTCTTCTGTACCCATTTCACTTAAACCAACCTTGCCTGTAACTCCCAAAGAGAGTCAATTTGATACTAGAACATCACTTAGACCAACCTTGTCAGTAACTCCAAAAGAGGATCAGTTTGATACTAGAACATCAGTTAGATCAACCTTGCCTGTTACTCCAAAAGAGGGCCAGTTTGATACTAAAATATCACTTAGACCAACCTTACCTGTAACTCCAAAAGAGGGTCAGTTCGATACTAAAACATCACATAGACCAACCTTGCCTGTTACTCCAAAAGAGGGTCAGTTTGATACTAAAATATCTCTTAGACCAACCTTGCCAGTAACTCCAACAGAGGGGCACTTTGATACTAGAAGAGATAAAAGGTATTAGGCAGCTTATAGCTTTTTTGGAATAATGTCAATATCATCAATATGTCATCTTTTGCTTCTATGCTAATTTGTCAAACAGAGAAGAAACTTTACCCGTACTATTCTTATGAAAACTATCTGCCTACAACTTATTGTTAAATCACCAATTAAAATATGTCATCAGTGAGGACGTGATAATGCGAACATTCTATGTTGATAGTATTTGTATGAAGGAAGTCCTATGACACTTGTTTACTCTGGGAAATGTGATTTATTTGGATACCATTTAATGTCATCTTTGTTAAGAGTGTTTAGGATTTCATTACTTTGTGATGTTTTTGTTTGTTATTTAAGAATTAACTCTTATTTGGGAGTAAAATCAATGGATCTTGCTATTATCAAAGAACTTTGGTTTCCACTACCTTCTCATAGCACGCTAGATTTTCATATAGAGATTTAATTTAGGTGCTTGCAAGTAATGTGAAGTAAGAGTTGTTGTATCTTGTCGCTAATATTTGCTGCTCAAATGTCTATATCCTGATTGTGCTGGTCCATGGACAGGTTGTCTTTGGATATGGGAAGCATGAACTTCAGAGAAACTGGCAACCAGCCTTCCAGTTCTGCTTTACAAGATGAGGTATAGGATACCTTTACAGCCTATAAGATATCCGAGGTTGAGCTCATTTAATTAATAAAAAAAAATTCACACAATAATTTACTATCACTCATGCTAATGTCATCTCCTTCCTCTTTTTTTCTTCTTCTTTTCTTCTTCTTTTGATTGTGTAAAGTCCAGTCAGAAATAATGTCTTTACTGACCATGGTCATATGTTTTCCCTGCTGACTCGGTTAGCTGGCTTGAAGAATCCAAATAATGGACTTGTTTCCACGTGTAATGTATTTGGCCATTTCAGAGGTCTACCGGTCTAGCCTTTTCCAGAAAGGAATTAAAGTTTTATGTGCCTCTTGTACTGAGTTTTTCGTTTTGTTATTAATTTAGGATCAAGTTAATATGCTTAGTTTGAACTTCCTTGACTGAACTGAGATATTTGGATACATGCACAAAGATTTTGCTCTTTCAAGATTCTGACAATGATGGTAATGATATTGTTGCAGCTTGATATGGTACAGGAGGAAAATGAAAGTTTACTTGAAAAGGTGATGCCAACAACTTTTCTGGTTCTTCTTATGTGACTGTTATTAGCGAATTCTTATAGAATTATAGCGTCGTCAATTCAACAAGAACAACTTATACATGTAATGGAACAATATTCTTTTCGAAATCACTGATTTAAACAAGAAAAAAGGATCTATAATTTAAGATTTCGTTTGTCTTTAGCATGAAAACTAGTTCAATGCCCATCCGGCTTCTAAATTACTTAGTCCATAGTCTGAGACTTTGATTAATCTAATGCAGCACAATTCATATCTCCTGATAATGGCATAACATTGATGTAAAAGTGATAGCCTTTTCATTTATTCCATTTGGCATATATCTAATATGTGCCTCCCCAGCTTCGACTTGCAGAAGAAAGATGTGAGGAAGCAGAGGCCAGAGCCCGACAGCTTGAGAGTCAGGTAAAAAAATATTAGTTGGGTTAAATGATATTACAATCTGCCACGATTTGAAAATGTTATTTACACTGAAAAACTCTGCTCATGCTATGGAAAATACTATATATTTTTTTTCTACAAAGACACTCTCTTTAATACATTGCCAATGGGTCTATTCTCATTTACTCCCATCTCATTTCTCTTAATCATTTGCTATGTCAATTTACAATCTATAGATTAATTAATGCCATCCCGTGTTAATTGTTCCTTTTTGACCTTATCTTCCTCTGGTTTGTCTTGGTTAGTATTTATGCTGTTAGTAGTCATTGTGTTAATATTTTCATTTCATCTGATGTTTGTTTCGCACTATTAGATAGGAAAAGAATTTTGATGATTTCTGGAACAAGCAAGTTGTCCATTTTTTAATGAGTTTCTTTCAGACAAAATCCAGAGAGAAAATTCTGGGAGTAGGGTGTCTTTCTTTTGAAACGAAGCTAACCGGATTGGTCCTGTTTAACAACCTTTTCGCATAAGTGTGCTATAGTTGCAGCATACTCGTTAGTTTATTGGTACAGAAAGTTTAATCTATAGGTCATAGTGATGGGAACATACATTGTCAAAAATATCAATCTCATCCAATGTACACATTTTGAAATACTCGAATGTGCTTTTTAGGTTTCTATGCTTGGAGAAGGTGTGACATTGGAAGCCCGTCTTTTGAGCAGGTTATCACCTTACTTTTCTTTCCACTTGCAACTAACAAGCTACTTCAGTTTTCATATGATCTAATAATTAATTATTTTTTTTGCTTCCAGGAAGGAGGCTGCTTTGCAGCAAAGAGAGGTTTGTATAACTAAAACTGTCAGCTGCTTCCATGGAGAAGGACCATTAGATTGCACTTTCGCGACATTCTTTAGGTGGATAGAGTGGATCTAGGATAGGTCATGCTGAAGTCTCCTACATCGACTATTCTAACTCTGCATTATTTATTATCCCAGTGTGAATGTGTTATTCCCAATTTCCATGCCACCCATTAAAACTAGGATCGGCACTAAAAATAACCTATCATACTCTTTCTGTGGTTGGTCTATTTATATTTAACAAAGGATTATGTACTTGGTATTATTGTTGTATAAGTAAGTTGTATCCATCCGTTCCTTGCAGGCTGCTTTGAGAGTTGCATCACAATCTCATGGGGCCAAAGGTACTCATCATATTGCTGCACTTAGAACTGAAGCAGAGGTATGCCGAAGTTTAAACCTGTATATAAACTATTCTCCACTAATATTGATATTATTTGATGGGCATAAAATATGAATGTTCAATTGAATTTGACTCGTGGGTACTTTACTCAGACTGCAAGGGATGAGGCAACATCTGCTTTAGAGCACCTGCACGAAGCTGAGGCTGAGTTGCAGTCACTTCGGATTATAACCCATAGAATGATGTTGACTAAAGAAGAAATGGTCTGTAGTTCAAGCTTCATAGTACTTGCTTTCTTTCTGGTCCTATCTTAGGCATACCTGTGTGACATGCTTCTTTCCTGCTAGGAAGAGGTTGTTTTGAAGAGGTGTTGGCTTGCTCGATACTGGGGCTTATGCATCCGTTACGGTGATTTTTTTTCTTTGGAACTTGGACGGTGCTTTTCTTTTGTTGTTTCAAATTGACCAAAATTATGATATATATGGATCCCCTATTATCTGCTGCAACAGATAGTCTTGCATTAAGAGTGAGATCAGCACCATAGAATCCTTTGTCCACTTTTCTTTGAGATAAAGCTGCAAATCGAAAAGCTAGATATAGGACCATCTCCCTGGTATTCCTATCATAGATGAACAAACCATAATTGCTTAATTTTCTTCATTCTTCGTTGAGAGTGGTATGATTTTAACAATGAAACAACAACATGCAAATGGTGGAACATAACTAATGTTTTGACGTTAAATAATTATCTGTAAAGCAGATATTAAGGTTTAGAAGCCTTTACCAAAATCTTGTCTAAAATATTCCTTAACTAGGTATATTGGTTGAAAAACATGTTACGATCTTGATTTACATGATGATATGTATAAATCGTGACAATAAGAGGCATTATGGGATGATTATTCATAAGACACGTGGATCCCAGTTAAAATGAGCAGCTACACCCAGTAAACTTTTAATAGCCCGTAGGGCATGTTGGAATTTCGGATGTGTAGTCATTGCCTTTGTTTGTCAAAATTGTCTGTTCATTTTCCAAACACAGTGGTCCCCAATCCTTTAGATCAACTAGAACTATTGGCTTTCTAACTTATTCTTGCTGACTCATACAATCTTCTTTCATGTGCCATATAGTGGATTTGAACTATGTCTGGACTAACTTCGAGATCGTTAGGTTGATTTTTTTTTCTATTATTTTATTATTATTATTCTTTTAATAAAAACCTTGGCAGGTATTCATGCTGAGGTCGCTGGAGCAAGATCTGAATACTGGTCATCTTTTACCTCAAATCCTGCAGAAGTTGTTCTGGAAGCTGCAAAGAAAGCTAAAGAGGAGATAGGTAAAACTCTTGTGATGGGATGGCAATGTTTAAAGATCTCTCTCTCCTTTTTCCTACTGTGGGGGGTTCTTTCTATCCAGCTTCTGAATGATCTGATGGAATCTTTTCACCTTTATGTGGCTCATGTTCATTGATGCTGTTACACTTTTCTATTATTACCAGCAATCAATGATTTGGAGGGAAGAGAAAATCAACAAGACTTGGATAAATTTTCCAGTGAAGCAAATGCCGAGAGCATGCTTTTAGTGGAGAGAGGTTTACGGGAGCTGGCTGCATTGAAGGTTCCGGATATACTCATACCCTTACAAGTCTTGCAAATCCTCATTTTTTTAGTATCATATTCTTCTGGATTTATACACAACAAAATAAAGATTTCCAGGACATAGAATATTCTCTATTCAATGGACACCTGGAACTGATCCTTTAAAATAAAGGAAAAAACTTTTCATCTATGCTAAAGTATTAAAAGTAAATAAAAATAACGAGAATATTTACTGCAGTAGCTAAAGCAGAATAGGGGAACCAAAAAGGAAAAGAAAGACTCGCACTAAGAACCTGGATCAATAATAACCCATGAAAAGACCCAGCAAGAGAGTGGGAGGTTGGAATAATTTCTATGTCGGTTACTTAGTCATAACAGCAAAGGAAAATTTAAAAGAAGACAGGAATGAAATAGGAGGCTTGAGGCAGCAACAGATAGATTCTGTCTTGAGTTCCAGCAGCATCTATTTTGTTGTTCTATTTTGAAAGGATGAAATGTTGTGTGCTTTTTCTAATGTTTGAATTTTCATTAAATTGAACATTGCATGAAAATCCATGCATCTTTAAATCTTCAACACACGAAAGCAATGAAACATATTAAAATACACACATATATTTTCTGAAAGTGTGTTAATCAGCACATCCGTCATTTGTATTCCGGTTTTTTGAAAATGGTGCATCACTCTCCTCATACCATGTCCATAATTCTGTGCTTCATACAATTGTAGCAAAAATGATGTTTAGGGGAAAAAATTAAGGGAGGGAGAGATGCCACTCTCTTGGCTTGTATATTTGTAGCCTGAAAGTTTACCATAATACAAATATCTGGACAGTGAAATAGAGTTTCGTATTGCCTATATGCTAGGTTCTTTCATGGCCAATACATATCTGTAAAATGATCAGTCAGATAATCATATCATGTCTGGTCTTGTTTTTCTATCATAAAGTACGCATCTCTGCAATCTCATGTTTTCTTAATTGGAATTATTTTAATATTACAATTCAATTTAACATGAATAAACATGAGTGGAAAATATTTTTTTCTTTCTTTTATCAAGTTGGAGTATTTGAAATTGTAATCATGAATTTTATTTGAAATTCTAATCATGAATTTAGTTTTCTTTCTACTTTATAGTTGATAGTCAGAATTCTGTCACTTCTGCTTGTGGTAGCTTAGTTACTATTATCATTTTTCTATTTCCCGTGATTATAAGTTTCTAATGAAATTATTTTGAAGGTAGAGGACGCAGTGGCTCTTGCAATGGCTCGTGAGCGATGTGCAAATTTGCTAAAACCAGGTGGGAAATCATATAAAAGAAAGGCTTAAATGTACTGGTCGTCAAATAATTCATGAGATGAATGTTGAGAAAACAACAAAAAGTACCCCACTCTAGTGGGCTTTGAACTTCATTATGGATTACATTAATGATATCGAACTTCCTATCCCTTGTAGTTCTATAATGTTTATGCCAAAGTTCTAGACACATAGGATTAGAACTTATTTCATGCATGCTTAATCTTTGTTGATACTGGTTAGGAGCATCTGAAGTCTTCATTGATGCTGTTACTTCCATATGTAAATGCGGCTATATAATTGTCTGGTTTTCCATCAATTCTAGCTGTCATAGAATCTTGGTAAGGGACGTGAGAGTTAATATGTGAAGCCTAACAGTGCTTGCCCTTTATTGCTATTTGCGTAGATGAATTGAAGCTGCCAATAGAAGGACAATTTGAAGCATTTGGTAAGTTAACTGAAAACACTTTGCCCTTTTATTTTTTAATTTTTCCTTGTATAAAAAAATTTGGTTTTTATTTAAGAAATGAGAAAGACTTATATCTTGACTTCAGTATAGCAGTTTACTTGGGGAGGAATTTGTGATATACACGAGGTTTAAAAAATGAAAAACAATATATCTGAACGCGTGCAAATAAGTTTGTTAACAATTAAATAGCACATGTAGTTGGAAGCTACTTTAGAAGTTTCAGGATAGGTTACTATGATACTTTGTTTGTCTCACTTATCAGTTACCATGCAACCCAATTTTAAAAATATCTTGGAGAACCTAAGTGTTACATTATGTGATAGAAAATATACGAGATAATGTTCCATACACTAGAGGTATATATATATATAAGCACATATGAGAGGCATAAACTAATATAGTGTAAAATTACAATAAAGGACAAGAAAATAATAAACTTCTGGATGGATCAAATATACATGTTGTAACACTAAGAAAACATCTCAAACATTTTAGAAAAAACTTAGATACTAGAGAATTCCCTCGACTTATCAGAGCTTTTAGAATGTTTTTATTATTTTTGAGTTGGGAGTGTCGGTAAAATCCTTTTTGGAGGAAAATGTCTTTATCCTAGCAAGAGAATGCGTGGCAGCGAAGAGGGAGGATGGCAGTATCTACCCTGTCCATCAAGGTGGAATTAAAATCCTTCAGTATATCCTTGATGAGAGGTATAAAGGAGGAAGAGTAAGACTGGAGGAAAAGGGAAAGTAGTATCCTCAACCTTTACCCAGCTTGTTGCAGTAGCAAGGTTGGGGATGGAGCCTTATATAGCCCGAGGAATAAGAACAACATCCTCTATAGACAAAGCATGGTGCGATACCTCAATTGCTTATTGTAGTACTTTACATTTGATAAAATGGTTACACTGCATACTGCCTCGTTCTAGTATGAATAGACTCGACTTCCTTCCATTGAGTTAATCTTGAAAACTAATAAAGACTGAGATCAAATCTTAGACACCTTTACAAAAAACTTAAATACATAAAATTTGTAGAGCCTCGACGAGAACTTAGTACAATATACAGATCTATAATAGTTAGTGTTGATGGGGTGTTAAAGTCACAACACTAACTATTTTAGAAATAACTGACTGTTAGATAAATATCTCTTTACTTGGATTTCAAGAAAATCTTGGAAATTCCTCTAGACTTAAATAAGCAATTCTAGAAAATTTTAATGTACTAGACCTCTAAGTAAAGTCTAGGAGAATATTTCTGTCTGTAAATAGAAAAGTCTGTACTCTCATTGTGAGCAAGTGAGCAAAGTAAGTGAGTAAAGCACAAATATAAGAGGGGGTTATCTAAAAGTGTCGTTTTTTTTTTTTTAATAAAAGCTTTGTTTTCACCCATCTTGTTTGTGCATTTATTCTACATATTACACTAGTCTCAGATTGATGTTACTAGAAATAACTTTCCACTGGTTACCAAATTGAAGTCATCAATCACACAATGCACTACAAGAATTGTATATCAATTGTCAACTCCCAGAATCTTTAGTTTGCATCCCTAATACATATACGAAAAACTATAGTGTTGTTGGAGTTCCATAATATGATTCATGACAGTTTTGAAAAGTGATTATCCGGAGCTTACATAAAAGAAGAGAACATTTGTGTTATTTGTAAAGAGCGCACCTTTCTAAAATTCTTTATCATGACTAAGTTGAATTGCAAAAGGAGGCTGGGAGCTGCCTTAGGCTCTGGTCAGTTGTAGATTATAAACCGTGAGAGGCTAACATATATGGCTGATGGTTGTTCGTGTTCCCTTATATCTTTAACATGGATTTGGATATCTTACCCATGCTATGAATTTATTATAGTTTTTCAAGTTTCTTACTTTTAATATTCGAATTACAAAACAAACGAACTCTTCAGTTTTAGTGAATCTTATACAAATTGTTTTAAATGAAATGCACTTACAGAATTAAGCCAAGAGGAGATGGAGGATGTATCTTTTAAGCAGGTATATAATGACTTCCTCTGTTTAGTCAACTTGGTTCTTCGTATGTGTGTGTGTGTTTGTTTTTTTTTTTCTTTTTTCTTTTTTTAATTCTTTTCAACTTGTTCCGTTTGTCTGGTTTCTAATTTTTACGTGACTTGGGGCTAAAATGGTAGCATAGTAAGGAGTATGTGGGATATATTGCTAACAAATAGAAAAGATGGAATAAAGGATGAACTGTCGGAGGCAATGACTTGGACTTTATTTGTTTATAGAACTTCTGGAAAATTTAAATTTGAGCGTAATACCTAACTAGATGAACACGATTAAAAATTTGACAGCTATTTTTTTTAAATAAAAAATCTCTATTCTCTCTCCCTTTGTACATTCATTTCTCCTAAATGTAAAAACACAATTATGGTTAGTAGGCCAAGTAGTATTCTTATGAAGAACTTCCTTTGTTGACATTGACTCAGTCAATTGGCCATTTAACAACAGTTTAAGCTCTATGTAGAAAATGATTAATTTATCGACGTTTTGATCTCAGTTGCTATTAAAAAAAAAAAAAAGTTTTCGGATTCACAGTTCACTGTAAAAGGCACCGTTTAATAATGATTTTTTTTTTTTCGTTTTTGCTCTTTGGTTTGAGAACTACTTTTCTGTTCTTCAAAAATAGAAAACAAAAACATGTTAGATAATGTTTTTGGTTTTCTGTTTTTCCATAAAAATAAAAATAAATTAAAATGTTTAATAATGGTTTTTAAGAATTTAGTGTATAATAATTATAGAATTACAATTCTTTTTTTTTTAATTATAATATAAGTTAGAAAAAGAAAGAGATATCTTAGAGAGAGATAAGAAAGAGAGAAAGAAAGGTAGTTGGAGAGAAATAAGCTGGAGAGATGTTAGAAAGTGATGTAAGTTAGAGAGAGATATTAAACAAAAAAAAGTTGGATAGTTAAAAGTGGTTAGAGAGACATAAGTTAGAGCAAGAGAAAGATGTTTGAGAGAGACATTCAAGAGGAAGAAGTTAGAGAGAGATTCATCAAAGAGATATATTAGAAAGAGAGAAATAAGTGAGATGGATATTTTAGCTAAAGAGGAGCTATCTGTGATCACATAGATTGCCAGAGCTATTTTTAAAAACTTCTTTCAATACTTGTAATTTATTGAAAAAAAAATCAAAATTTTAAAACTAAAAGTTGAACGAGTTATATCTAATCATTTTATTTTTCGAAAATTAATAACTTTTGAATTGGTTATCAAATAATACCTAAGCTTTTGTCATGAAATCTTTTATTGCAAAGGAAAAAAAAACATAAATGGTCATTTGCAAGAGTAAGTAATAGAACAACAATGAGAGTTGATTGGATAAGAAAATTTTTGTTATATCGTATATGAATACGAAGGAGAGATATTTGTATTTTTGATTAGTTGTACGTGGGATAGTAAAAAGTTTTCTATCTTTGATTTTATTAGGAAAAACAAGTTATAAGGTATGGGTTTGCTTCCTTTGCACAAGTCACTTAAGAGATATTTATCTATTTATTTATGATATAGGCTTGGCTCACCTATTTCTGGCGGAGAGCGAAAAATCATGAACTTGAACCAGACATAGCAGAAGAACGTTTAGAGTTCTGGATCAACCATAATAACAAATCCACTTCTCATGATGCTGTCGATGGTTTGTTCTCTCTTACACTTAAGAATCACTAACTTTAGACTAACTGCTACATTTGCCAAAAGAGCCTCTAGTGAAGGCTGATGAAGACCTTTAGTGGGCTGCCCGAAGATATTTTGCTTCTTTTGACCAACCTAACACCGCATGGATATATTAGAATTGAGCATGCTTGATGTTATTGTGCCTTACCATGACTAAGATCAAAATTAGTTTCCCTCGTTTCCATGGTTGATGTTTGCCAAAAGTTAGAAGTTGATAAAATTTTCTAAATTTGATTCTTGATTTTGGGAATGATCACATTCCCTCGTAAGGACAGGTGGGCCCTACTTTTCATTTTTCGACTGCTTTCTTTTTACTCTAATCTTTCCTTTAATACAACTAGGAAATGTCTTGTGATGTTTGCCATTTCTAATTTAACTTGAATGACATTTGCAATATTGGTAAGCAAAATTACTTTTACTCGAGTTTCAGAAATAATATATTATCAAACACAATATCATAAATTTTATTCTCTTTTCATATTGTCTCGTAGGCATTGATTTTCATTTAACTGCCCATTCTTCCTATATGCAAGTAAATGGGACTTTGATAACTTTGTCATACACCTAATACAAATTTGAAAGACTTTGCATATATTACATTATTTGACTTGAATGATAGTTCATTTGGATGCCTTTCTTTACAATTTTTACAGTTGAGCGTGGCCTCCAAGAGTTGAGGAAGCTAGGTATTGAAACCCAGCTATGGGATAAATCTCGCAAAGGGCTGGAGCTGAATCCTAACCGCAAACCTCGTCAATCTGACTTCTGAAATTATTGTGAACTTCCTTCTGAAATTTAATAAGGTAGGATTTATTGAAATATCACTTAAACTTCTGAGTTTAATATGCTATTAGAGATTCAAATTCCTTCCATTTCTTTCTCCAGCAATATTAATTTATAGTCCCCTTCTTGAGTCTTGTGCTGAGAGGAAAAATGATGTTATGAACATATTTATAAAAATTAAATAAATTCATCTACGGTCTACCTAAATTTTTAGTTTAGGGGTAATTTAATATAAATCACTGGGATTGTTCTATTAAGACAACTTAACTGATAAATACTTACAAGTCATTTTATATTTGATCCTCCTTATTTCAAGTTACCTTTGTATATAATATATATTAGAAAAAAAATAACTATTATTGTCGTGATCATTCACTTGGACCAATGTATCTTTTAGCGGCACTTGATTATATATATATTTTTGGGTTCATTTCGCATTTTAATGGTTTCTGGTGCAGATGGAAGAAGCTCAGAGTGAATCCCTCCATTTTTCTCAACCGTTTTGTCATGAGAATGTTGGTGTTCTTGTGGATAAACTAATACTTCTAAAATTCCTCATTTGTTTTATTTTCAACTTACAGTTACAGGTGGTCTTGGCTGACCTTTAAAAACTTATGTAATGTAATAATGACACTACCAAATGAAGGAAGAGTTTGCCTCCTGCTGCTATTCCATAGAGTTCCTTTTTTAATTAATTAATTATGAGTTTTTTATATTCAAACTGTTTTTATAATAACTTTATGTTTTCCATGATAAATATTCTGTAATTAATTGTTTCTTAATGCATTCTCACGATAATTTACTTTTTAGAGAAATATGATGCTGTTCATTTTAAGATCACGAACTCGTTTAATAGGAAATTTACTGACATTTTTTTAAATCTAGCTCCTTTGATGGAAAAGTTAATAGTTCTTTTTTATTTTATAAAAATTGAACTTTTTAGGATTTGATCAATTTGTTATCGTTTATGGCGAGCTCATCTCTTATTTCTCAGTGGCTATTGCATAACATTTGAGTTGCGTGTTGTACAAATAGTAAAACTCACTAAAAGAGTTTCCTTGCTTGTTTCTAGCCTGAAACACCTTAGCTCAAACTTGACTTTCACAAAATTACAAGAGTTTCATCTTCATCAAATTATCGTTCTTATTTGGTTCATATGAAAATACGCTCATAATACAATTAAACATTTCACTTTACAAATGAAAACTTCCTTTACCATTTGAGATATTTTTCATAGTTTTCAATACAATCTAAGACATCAAATATTCATTATTATCCAAGACACCTGTCAAAGCGAGCATACCTCAACAGTAATTGACATATATCTTCAATTTCGATTCCTCATTCCCACATGTTACTCAAAAAAAAATATTCTAAGACATCAAATATTCATTATTTTTACTTTTATTATTATTTTTTGAGATATATATTTTAATAGTTCCCAATACAATCTAAAACATCAAATTAGTTATTTTTACTTTTATTACTATTTGAGATATATATTTTTCATAATTCCCAATGACTAAGAGACCTCGAGCTATTCCGAATGACTAAGGGCTTACTTTTATTTATTATTTACCGTTTAACATAGTTGACAAAACTCTTGTACAGCGTACTCATATTATTATCTACCTGGCACTATTTATAATTCAAAAGTTTCTAACACATAATTGAACAGTTTAAAAGTTTAAGACTATTTTAAATCAAAGTTAAAAAAAAAAAAAGTTTATAGGCTAAAATTTTCAAATTGCATTCGGTGTATTATCTCATGATTTCGAGTATCAATTGCTTCCATGCTTCCAAAGTTCGCACGAGCTCAGTACTCTCGTCTTCTTCTCTTTGCACTGCTCTGAGAGGTGATGGTGCTCTGCCCTAGTATCTATCTATGGTTTGATTCTCTCTGTTGGTTCTAGTTATGATTTGATCCGAATTATCAAATTCTGTGGTGAAACTAAATTGTAGTTATCGATTTTTGTTTGAATTGAATTCAGTTTTGGACTTTTTTTGCATATCAAAGGCTACGGAACACCCTTTTTTGTTTTAATTCTGTTGAATAAGCTACGCATTAGAAGTGTCCGTTGGAACCATTGGAATTGTAACCTCCATTAGCATACAATTTGTTGCAATTGCAGGGCCAAGTTCTACAATGAAGATCACCAACTTCATGTTAAAACAAACACCTTTTTTTTCTCCTAATAATCAATTACTCCGCTACCTTATCACTTCAGAGGCAAGCCCTGAATAGAAATTTGTGGAAAGGAAAACAACAGAAATTTATAATACAATTTGAGACTACACCCAAAACTTAAATCTAATAAAAATCTGACCGATAATGTGTCAGCTTTACCTAGTCCTCAACAGAAAATTCCCGGGCATTTAACTGCAATACAATACACATTTCTTGAACCATGAAACTAATAGTTCCAGTTAGTTTAAGCATTGGCTCGAGATCCCCATTCTTCAATGTAAACTTCTCAATGATGCTACATAAAGTAAAAGCAGAAACCGCAGCAGCGAAAGAATCATCGAAATCATAACTCAGTAGCTCCTGAGGTACTGAGGAGGAAGATTTCACACCCATGTTTCCTCTTCCGTTTCTCTTTAAGAGCAAAGTCTTACCAGAAAACTACAAGTAAAAGACTCCAAAGGGGAAGACAAAACTTTTCCGCTATATAAATCCAAAGGTCTTTTAATGGCTTTACCCTCAAGATTATATAACAGGTTATATACATTTATGGCAAGCCTTCAAACCTACACAGTCAAGCAAATATGGCACAGAAAGAAGCACATTAATTAAGCTCGTCTCTTACTCAATCGCCAAGAGTTTGGCTCGTGATATCTGTCGTAGAGCGGTTCAATCCGCTCTTGCCGCTTTCTCTTGCTCATTTTTGTCGGGTCTGCAACTTTAAAGAACCTTGGAGCTAATTCAACAAGCCATTTGGGATCTATAACTGTCACTTCACGCATGTACTCTTTTGTAGTCATGACCAGCTCGTGGTATATGACCCAGTCAGGTTGTCTTTGGAATAATGCACTGCTAGGATGGATATAAACCGGTTGGTTCTCGACAAGGGTCCGATAACCTTCTTGAGGATCCTTTCTGGCTGCATGGAAAAAGAACCCTGCTGTGATTGCCTTCCTTATTTGGGTGAAATTCTTGCCAGCACTCACCACATCTAACTTATACCTGAAATTGGGCAAACATCTCCTGAGTTAGTCCCTGAGTTAGAACGCGAGTGCCTCATAGGCACAGTAAAACTTTAACGTCCAAGAGACTAATATGCAAAACTGTTCAGAAGCAGCATAGTGGATAAAAGTAAAACAAGATGCAGCAGTCTTTTATTAACATCTCTATGTGTAAGATGAAGCAAAGAACCTTAGAATCTTTAACAAGCCCAATGAACAGAGCAGTATAGTTACTTTACTACCACCTACTCCCCAAGTTCATTTTTCAACTCAATTTTCTGCAAACAAACATAATTTCACACCGCACAGTAAAATTCATTCAGTTACGTTTTTCCAAATCTTTTTAACAAGATGCATAAGCTAACTCACTGATGATAAATAGGTTGCTAGTTCGGCCTGATTCCATTCAGACAAAATATGTTTTTACTGAATTCCATTCCTACATGTAAACTAACTTTTTAAACCAAACAGATAAAAATCAAATGTGTACATGCAAGACAAGACAGAAATAGACAAACAAAACAATATAATAACAAAGATAATATCAAGAGGAAACTAGAAGATCATACTTGTCCATAATTGAAAGAAGCTGTTTTCTCACATCCTGCGCTCTCCTCAAGGATCGAGATTGAACAAAGTTCTCAAAACACCAAGGGCCTGAAAAGTTTTTGGCTTTCCACGCCTCATAAACAGCAAGCAAAGTCAGATGATCTCCCTCTGGCTGGAAAAACTTGGCCCTTTTCTGATCAGCTTGGGCTTGTTTTTCCCTTGGCCTGTAAAATATATTTCCAGTCTGAATCATTGCAATTATGGTCAAAATCTCATCGCTGCATCCAAGATCCACACTGGCTAGCAGCATCTTAGACAAAGGTGGATCTAAAGGAAATTCTGCCATTTTTCTACCCAATTTAGTCAGAAGTCCTTCTTCATCAAGTGCTCCCAGACTGTAAAGTTGTTCCATTGCCGATATTAGAGCTTGGGGAGAAGGTGGATCCATAAAATCAAACGACAGAAGATCATTTATTCCCATTGCTTTCATGGTAAGTGTAGTATGACCAAGATTTATCCTCTGGATTTCTGGTATTGTTGTAGGAGACATCTCATTGCGATAAGCACTCTCCGTATAGAGGCGGTAACATTTTCCAGGTCCTGTTCGTCCAGCACGCCCCGCACGTTGTTTGGCTGATGCTTGTGAGATAGGTGTAATAACAAGAGAATCAAGCCCTTGCTTTGGGTTATATACATTCTGTTTAGCAAACCCCGGATCAATAACATAGAAGATTCCATCTATTGTCAATGAAGCCTCAGCAATGTTAGTAGCCACTACCACCTTCCTCTTACCAGGAGGAGCAGGTTCAAAAATCCTTGATTGCATTTCACTGGGTAAGGCACTGTAGACTGGTAGAATAATTAACTCGGGAACGTTTTTACCAAGTCCTTTCATTCTCTCGTATAAAGACTGACATGCAAAATCAATCTCCTCCTGACCAGTCAAGAAAAGAAGTATGTCACCTTCAGGTTCTGTCAAGTGGATCTGCAAAACAGTTATTAGAGCAGCATCAAGATAATCAGTCTCCGGCTGCTTAGTGTAGAGGATCTCCACGGGGAAAGTTCTCCCAGGAATTGTAAAGATATTACAGTTAAAGAAATATCCTGAAAATTTTTCGGCATCTAAAGTAGCAGATGTGACAATCAAACGAAGATCAGGTCTCCTCTTCACAAGTTGCTTCAGCAACCCAAAAAGAACATCAGTGAAGATTGTTCTCTCGTGAGCTTCATCAAGCATAACTACTGAGTACTGAGACAAGTTGTCATCAATCAATATCTCCCTAAGAAGCATACCATCAGTCATATACTTGATCACAGTATCAGGTCCAGTACAATCCTCAAAACGAATTGCATATCCAACTTCCTCTCCTAAGCGGCATCCGAACTCTTCAGCGACCCTCTTCGCGACAGACATTGCAGCCACCCTACGAGGTTGAGTACATCCAATTTTACCGGATGTTGTGTACCCAGCTTCAGCAAGATACTGAGTTACCTGAGTCGTCTTACCTGAACCAGTCTCACCAATGACAACAAGTACCTGATTATCATGAACGGCCTGGATAAGTTCTTTCTTCAGCTTGTAAATGGGTAAACTCTGCCTCTGTTCCTGGATAGAGAGCTTTGACTTCTGCCCAAAACTTATATCTTTTCCATAAGCGTCCTTCTTCCACTCAGGCATATCATAGGCTGACAAGCCAACGCCCCTAAGCTCCTGTGCAAGATGTCTCTCACCAGTCTCTGGCATAGGGTCTTCCCAAGGTCGATTAAGATCCTTTGGAATCGAATCAAGCATGGTCCTCTGTTGCTGCTCACGAACTTCTCTACGCTCCTTGATGAGTGCAGATTGAAGTGCGGCTGCCCGACTCAGTGACCCTTCTGGATTTTTAAATATCTTAACTGGCGACATGTCAATTGAGTATCTGCTCTGCCCTTGTAGAAATGCAGGCTCGTCTTCATTCAACTCAATCTCAAGCTCCTCTTCAGCACCCTCTTCTTGATATAATAACCCATCTCCCTCGTCGTCATAAGAGGGATAATCACTTACACTTAGAACCCCAGATGCAATCAGTTGTTTGGCTTCCCATCTCTCTGGTGAGCTCATTCTCTTCAAAGGTCTGCGTGAAGGGACAGTGATGTTGTCTTCCACAATTTTAATTCCAGAAAGGCCAGTCCTAACCACCGGGCCATCATCCCTTGAATCTGAAGGATTCATTCTAGGACCATCATCTGTATCTTTTTTCTTCAACGGAAGCAAATCCTTACCAGAATGCTGATCAACGTCCCTCATAGAGAGGCTCAACTTTTGCCCTGAAACCGAAATGACCTTGACATAAACCTCTTGATCCCGCTTTACAACGTCTTTGGCATTGCTAATCCTTCGAGTAGCAATCTGAGAAACGTGAACCAGACCCTCCTTGCCTCTGAAATCATTTATTTGTACAAAGCAACCCGTGTCCATCACTCTGGAAACTCTACCCTTGTAGACCTTGTACAATTCAGGCTCTTGGTCGACAGGCCGGTGTTGGCCATTTTGTGTATGCTTGTCCCTATCACCTCTCCAATTGCCATTACCATCTTCTGCATCAGCCCTGTAATTCTCATTGCCTTCATGTCCATTTCTCCTACGATCCCTTTGCCTTCCACTTCTCCGGTAATCATCCCCACCGTCTTCCCTATTGTCATGCCTCTCGTCCCTTTCATATCTATCCCTGCACCTATCTCTATCCCTGTCCCGATCGCGGTACCTATCTCTATCTCTATCTCCATCTCTATCCCTAACCCTATCCCTATCCCTACCTCGATCTCTATCTCTGTCTCTGTCTCTACCTCTGTCCCCTGCCCTCGCCTTGTATCGATCATCTTCTTCATCTCTGTCCCCTCGATGCTGGTGGACTTCCAACTCGATTTCCTTCTCCAGCTCCTTCACTCTCTCCCTATCATCATCGATCGCCAACGCCCGAAACTTGCCCTTCTTCCCATCTGAATCCTTCTCTTTCTTCAACTCCTTCTCATTGGCCTTCTGCGGAGGAAGAATAAGGTGAATGATCCTCAGGAGCGAGCGAACAAAGTAATCGGGCATTTCGGCGCCGTTCTCTTTCAATTTGGCATCGAAATCATCCACCGTCTCACAACTCCGGCCCATCTCGGTTATGAACTCGGCGAGGACTTTATCTCCGAACCCTAAATGAGTTTCGAGCTCTGAGCATACCTTGGAGACGAGAGATAAATACTCCAGCTTCTTCAATCCATCATCACCGTTAGCCGAAGCAACCATCGTCGAAGGAAGATGAAAATGAAGCCCAAGATGAGAGAATTTAGGGTTATTGTGAACAAGGGCGAGATGGCGACGGAAAATCAGTGATTTTTAGACTGAATAGTTCTTTTCCACGCAGGATTTATTTTTACGGGTTTTTTGGATTAATTAAATACGGATTAAAGTAAGAAACAAGCTCCACGTAGAATCTTATAGTTCTCAATTAAAGGAAAATAAATAGTACTTTTTAAATTTATAATATTATCATTTTAAAGAAAGAAAGCGATTATATATAAATATAAATTCAAGGTATGATATTATTGTAATAAAAGAAGATGATGAAATATTAGCATGGAAAGTAAGTACAAATTTGAAATGTAAGAAAGATGGAAAAGCACCAACCTGCAAGTTTTTTTTTTTTTAATGAATGAACGTTCTTAATTTACATCTAATTTTCTTGATTATAAATTATTATATTACATTTTATCTTTGTTAAATTATGTGACATTAAATCATTAAGTTTGTTCATTCTATAATAAAAAAGAAAGGTAAGAGTGAGAGCAAGAGTAAATCTTAAAAGATCCAACCTGATGATATTGAGAGGGATAAAAATTGTTTATTTCCCCTAACTTTGTAAAAATAATTACAACATTTCACATATATAAATCAAAAGCATCAGTTTAAAAAATAAATAAATAAAAATCAAACTCATAAGCATTCTTATTATCCAAATTATGAGAATAATCGAATTTTACTTTATCTCGATTCCATCGACCACCATCTCGATACATCGTACTCTATAATTTCTTTCAACCTGAACAATGATAAATTTGGGGAAAGTGAACCGATGCCATCAACTCAGCTTTAATTTGGTTTCTTTTCACTATCAATTATCCTCTCGATCACCCATATGTGCATTGTTGTTGTCGTTGCTAAAGCAAAAGAGTAATTTTCATACCTTCACACCACTTGAAAAATTTCCCACTTCGTTTCATCCACCACCTTTTGATTTTTGGTTGGCATGAGAAAGAGATGACACATATTTATATATGGATTGGAAAAGGATTAGGAAGATGAAATGATTGGGAGAGGGTATGTGATAATTGGAAGGGGCTTAGGAAGATGAAAGGATTGAGGGAGGATATGTGGTAGATGAAAGGATTAAATCAATGAGAAAGATAAAGTTAATGAAAGAATAATTAAGAGAAAGAAGATTACTAAGAGAAATAGGGGAATTTAGAGGGGGATCGTGATGGAGAGAAGAAATAAATGGAGAGAGAGAAAGTTTGTATTTAAATGACACAATTGCCATCAAAAGAGAAGTGAAAAGAGTTATAATGAGAGGGCAAATATAGTATATAGGTGTTTCTCCTCATCTCCCCTTTTATATATACTATAGATATAGATATAGATTAAATATTCCTTTTCTCAAGAGTATTCATTTTTATCCAACTTTTTTTCAAAAGCCGTGTTTTTAGTTTTTTAGTTTTTTATTTTTTATTTTTGCCTTTTTAAAAAAAGAATAGTTGGATAATCCATTCCATTTTCTGTTTTTTTCTTCTTTTTCAAAAATCATTTTGAAATTATGTTTTTATATTTCAAAAACATTTTGAAATCTTATGTAAATTTAAAAAAAAAATAAAGTTTTCAAACTCAAAATCTGACTCCCTTTTTATACTCAACTTATTCTAAAAAGTTTATTTTGGCTCTATATTTTTTTTTCTAAATTTCTCTTTATAAATTTATTTTTTCTAAAAATTTTATATTTTAAATATTTATTATTTTTTATCTATTTCTCTCCCAATTTGTAATCGTATTTTCATTTTTTTTCTAACAAATCATATTTATTTTCTTTTTTACAAATTTAATATTTTTCTAAATTTTTTTCTCTAAAATTTCGTTTTCATCACTTTTCTTAATATATTTTTCTTTCGGAAAATTATATATTCTTGTTCAATTTTCTTACAATAACTTTTATCTATATTTGAATTTATTTTAAAAATTATATTTTGAATCTTGTTTTTATTTTTAAATTTTTTTCTACTATAATTTTTCTATTTTTTTTCTTTAACATATCTTTTCCTCTCCACTTTATTTTTTCTAATTTTTTTCTCTTTTTGTCTTAAACTTTTTCTTTCACTATTTATAAATTTTCTTATTTTTATCTGTCTAAATTTTATCTTCCAGAAATTTTATTTACAACTCTCAAAATTTATATTTTCATGTCCTAAGGGATGGCAAAAATTTTCGTACGGTCGGCCCCAAAATTAGGAAATTTATGTCCTGACCCCGTCCTGGATTTCATTTTTTAAATAATAAATATATATTTTATACTATATTTTTAATTCTAAAAATAATTAAAACCGATAATTTTTCTCAAGCTCTCAGACCGAATAACGAGGTGAAAACATAGATTAAAAATTTTCACGAGCATGAGAATGGGGGAGCCTCATCACTCACATTCACATCATTGTTATCTCTACCCTACATATAATTTTCTCTCTCTAACACTTATTTTCAATTTTCCAACTTTTAAAAACTAAAAATGGTTACCAAACTTCTCTAAACTATAATGCAACAAAGATTAAAAGTCATCTCAAGAGATCGCAACTGAGTGCCCTCCCCAATTTTGTATATAATAACTATTTAAAACGCCATGATGACGAAGTCATACACCATACATAACAATGTTGTCTTTGATTTTGTCAGCCGCAAGAACATTTGACATCTAACAGGGAGATCTTCAATACCTGACCACCGTCCACCATCACATAAAACAGTGATAAATAAGGATTATCCTATAAATCGTCTACACAACAGCAAGAGAGGTCCTTGTTATATCTCGATTTATGCTACTTATTGAAAAAAAAACCAAAGAATTGAAACAAAGCATAAAGGAAATCATTTAAAAAAAAAAACTCAACGAATGATTAGGAGAAAACACACACCCTTTACAGAAAGAATAAAGAAAGAAGGAGAACCGCCTCTGGCCACCACATCTCTAACTTTTTTCTGACTCATATATGGAAAAACTCAGATGGGAGAAGCTCCCATAATATTTTTTGTTCGCAGGTAATAATACAACTATTAAAAAAATTACAAGATAATTATTAAATATGAACTATACAATCATTTTGAATTTATGCAAAGCAATGTGTATCTTTGCGTTGATAGCATATTTTGATTTAAAATACTCCTAAAATGAAATGCATATTGCGAAAACCATCATTTTATTTATGGGCCAGGGAGAATAACATATATATATATATATATATATATATATATAGTATATACCAATAAAGATTAGACATCAGAAATCAATTAAAAAGAAAAGAAAAAACCGACGGGATCGATTCAATCTGACTTATGAAGGAATCTCTCCCTTTATAAACTTTTTTCACATTATTCTCTTTATTATCAGAATTTTATACGAAGACACCATTCTTGGAGGTCCGAGCTCGCATACCCAGCCCACACGGGGCAAAAGGAACCAAAATTCCGCCCTCTGTGTTCATTACAAGAGGTTTTAATTAGGGTTTTTCCCACTCATCCACTTGGGTTTCAATTTCAAAGAATTGGCCACTCGGAACACTGCTACTGCTCTGCACATCAATCTTATTGCTCAGCTCTTCGAGAAATTAAAGAAGGAATGGGTGCTCAGAGAAAGGGAGCGTCGCGGGTTTCCGAGGACCCCGAGGAGCTGGCAAGAGTTTCCCTGCAGGCTGTTCTTCTTGCCGATAGCTTTACCACTAAGTTTCGCCCCATAACTCTCGAACGCCCCAAGGTATTGTCCAGAAAAGCAGAGCTGTTTCTTTGGTATCTCATGTGATATTCATTTCTCACTATTGCTCATAATTTAGTAAATAGTTTGATTTTATTATGGAAATGTACAGCCCACGTCGTTAGTTTTTTCTTGGTGATATCAAGTTGCGTGCAATTCAAGTTGCCACTTAGCTATATATTTACTTGCTGCGCACGTTTTTAAATGTAAATTTCATCACTTGGTAGCGGATGGCACAACTTAAAAATAGAAGCTTAGCTGTAACAACTTTTGGAGTGTTATCTGTACCAAAGTGTTATTACTATATCATTGTACCGAATCATTTTTTATAAGCACTTTGCTGTAAGCTGGTTGCATAGACATCATGTATGAAGGCCTTAAATTCAGCTAGAACGTTTTTGAGGCATTAAAAAAATTGTATTATGCTTGTTGCATTCATATTAATTTTTATCTCTTAAGGTATTATTGCCGCTGGTAAACGTCCCGATGATTAATTATACTTTATCTTGGCTCGAATCGGCTGGTGTTGAAGAGGTGTTTGTATTTTGCTGTGCTCATTCGAAGCAAGTTATCGATTATTTGGAGAATTCTGAGTGGGTATCCCTACCAGACTTTGCAGTCACAACTATAGAGTCGCACAACTCCGTTAGTGCTGGAGATGCCCTGCGTTTGATCTATGAAAGAAATGTGGTACGCTTGTCTTGAACTGATATATGGGATTTATTTTCAATACGAGCATTCTTTATAAGAACTAAACTCAAACAAATGAATGGACTTTGACCCTTTGATGCATTTTTCTTTGGTTCTCGTATACAATATACAAACATCTATATATTTATGGATTTTATGCTTTTGATGCATTTTTATCAGGTATCAAATCCAAAATACACACAGGTTTATTTATTTTCTTGAGCAACTTGAATTCATACTCGGTAACTCAATTTTCTGTAAACTGTATTTATTTAATCTGATATGCTTATCTTATAAGTTATAACTTAGACATAAAGACAATTATTTCCTTCATAAAATAAAAACCCATTGTTTCCTTTGAAAATTTGTCCACTGAGCTATTTTGATTTTCGTATCCCTCTTAGATATCTGTATGACGAGGATCAGTCAATTCAGTTTAAATTTTAAAACTATGTGGCTTCAATTTGGAAGCTCAAATAACTGATGCGGGCTATATCATTTTGTGAATTTGTATTGAAGCGTTTTAACTTTATTTTTGGTTATCACTTTAAATGAATGTTTACACATTGGTGTTTTTATTCTCATAAAAGTGCGGGTGTATTTAATATTCTAAAGTGATTTAAATGTATACGGTGGCATCCCTCCTTTGATGCTGTGAGGACATAATCAAAAAGGCATTTTTTCTAAAGAGAAAAACCACCATTCTCAGTCACTATTTCGTTTACCGCGCTACTTTTTATAATTCTTTTAACATTGTTTACCATAAATACTTTTATAATGAGTAACTATGCACTTTCTTTATGAAATCTAGTTTGTATAGTTCGTTTCACTCTCTAATTTTTTTTTGAAGATACATGGTGATTTTGTACTTATCACTGGAGACACCATAAGCAACATGTCACTTACTCGAGCTCTTCAACAACACAAAGAGAGAAAGAAGAAAGATAGTAATGCTGTTATGACTATGGTTGTCAAACGGTCAAAGCCTTCTCCAATCACACACCAATCTCGGCTTGGCACTGATGAGCTATTTATGGCAATTGATCATAATACCAAGCAACTCTTGTATTATGAGGATAAGGCCGACCATTCAAAAGGAGTTATACATCTTGACAAGTCATTGCTAATGGATAATTCTTCCATATCACTTCATAATGACATGCAGGTTATTTAATTTACCTACAAGTGTACAAGTGCTTTTTTATTTTTTATTTTCAGTATTAATGTTACATCTTGATCTATAATCTTTCTTGATAAGAAACAAATTGCATTAAAAACAAAAAATGTACTATGAAGAGGACATGTGGTCAAAATACAAGCTAGGGACGGGGAAGATTACAAATTCTCCAACTAGTCTTTTCTCATTTTGTTACATTTTGCATTTAAGTTTTCCGATTGGGTTTTTAATCCAGTGAGTGTTTTGTGAGGAACATATGTGTGTGTGTATACATATACATAAAAGTGTCACAAGTACTTCAGGATTGTTTTTTGAAACATAAGGCACTTATTTTCATGTGTTGGATAGTGTTGGACACCAAAATTCTGCTAAAAATAGGAAATAGTTGTGCAGCTGGGACCTGCTCTTGTAAATCTGTTAGTAGTGAGAGATTTACGGAGTGGAGTCATGCCAAAAGAAAAAAAAAGACTAAATCATTTTCATGTTATGCAGGATTGTTACATAGACATATGTTCCCCAGAAGTACTCAGCCTATTTACTGACAATTTTGACTACCAACATCTACGTCGTCACTTTGTCAAGGGTTTGCTCTTAGATGATGTACGTGTTCCTTATTATAGACCTCTTACCTTCTCTTTCTCGGCGAGAATTTTGGATCTCTTACATTAAGCTACTTTTATGTCTAATATTCCCTCTTATGACTAACGAACAGCTTTAATGTATATGCTAGAACTATGGTTCTCACTACACAGTTAATTAGTTCATTTTCTTTCTTTGTATTTTTTATTTTTTTGTCTATTTTTCATTTATTTTTAAAACTGTGTCATGAAACTGAAAAGCTTCTTAGTAGAAACTTTAACCTACTATGTTTTTCCCATTCAAGGTTGAGTAGGGCGGTTACTTCGATTAGGATTGAAGCGTCTCACTTTAGATGGTGGGAATGAGGACCAGATATGTGTGTGTGCTTTTTTAATTAGTAGCTTTCTTCCTTGTCTTCCTTTTCCTGATGGAGAGATGCATAGAGGAGTGTCACAGAATGCGTAGATCCTTCATAAATAGAAACTGTTACAAAACCCACTTAAGACACCAGTTATAGTTCTTTTTTTTTTGTACCTTGAATGCTTGATATTTTTTCGAAAATATATCTACTATTTTATGGCCTAGGTCAAAAAGGATTTGTCCAGTACTCAACGACTGTTTCCCGATACTTACTTGGCATTTTGTATATTTTATTTTTGGATGGTTTGCAAATTCTAAGAATTGGAACATTTAATAACAATAATTGTTGACGGGTATTCTTAATGTTAATTATTATAAACGTTTGCTCCTTTTTATCTTTTTCTTTCTCACAGCCCCCCCACTCACACACAAGAAAATGAAATAGAGATTTGCTGCTAATATAATTTTGGACAATGATTTTCAGATCATGGGCTACAAGATTTACACACACGAAATTTGCTCAAGCTATGCAGCTAGAATTGATAATTATCGAAGCTATGACACAGTAAGCAAGGACATAATACAGAGGTGGACATATCCACTGGTACCAGATGTTAAATTCTTTGGGAATTTTGCTTATAAACTTGAAAGACAGGGCATGTATAGAGCATCAGGTAATGATAAAACGATTTATGTTCTCATATTGCTTAAGTTGAGGCAGGGCTTACTAATTTTTTCTAAATGTTACTTGACATCATTATTGGAGATCAGTATATTTTTTTATAAACTTGAAAGACAGGGGGTGTGTGTGTGTGGAGGGGATTTGTGAATAAGACATCCTTGGACCAATTCATACTAATTATTTCTTTGATTTTTCTCAATGGAAACTCTTTTGGTTGATAAAAAAATATTTGAGAAGAGATTTTTCCTCAAGGAACTGAAGTGGAGGGGATGGTAGTTTTTTAATTGGGTCATGCTCGTTACCAGATAATATGCCTTCCTTCACGATCCAAAGGTCCGAAACTATTCCTTCTAAGTTGGGGGCCTTGGGGCTTTATTACCACCGTGACCTCCAGCCTTCCCACAAGTCAAGATGGATACCTTCCACAAGTGGTAATTCTTTTTTTTTTTTTTTTTATAAGAAACACCGATGGAAGGCATCCACTCCCGATGCCTTGAGGTGTAAGCCCAACTCCCCCCACTCCCGATGCTCATACTGCCACAACTTCCATCACTCTCCAATGGTTGTCAGTTCACGAAAAACCTAGTGTAGAAAGATTCCTTCTCTAGTTACTTAGTTTTTGCATCTCTTGATATTGTTAGTCCACGCCATCGTCGCCTTTTATGTGGTTTCAAATCTTGCTTTTTATTTATTTATTTTTAGAAGAAATTATTTCATTGATGGAATGAAGTAATGTAAAAAAAAAGAGAGATTACATGAAAGCCCTCCAGTTTAGGAGATTAGAGGATACCTCATAATCACAAAAGTTTAGATCTAGACCTGCAAGAGGCGACAGTGAGGACAGTGAACTCATATTTTTGAGGAATGATCGTCAACTGAGGTGAATTCTCTTCAGTCCCATAGATCGTAGTCCTACAGTGGTTTTAAATCTTCTTGATTTCATGTATCTGTGATGATCTCAAATCTTTATCATAGAATGAGGCACTTGTAGGGTCGTAGTTAGTAGTTACGACCAAAACTGACTTTTCTCCTTTTACTAGAATGAACTTTGTCGAGGTTTGAGGAAGATGAAAGTTAATAAGCACATATTCCTTTCGTTGGAGCTGATTCAATTTCCTGAACCACCCTCCCTATATTCAGGAAATGTCTACCTGCTTTGACTTATTTTCCAAATCCAGCCTTTCCCTAGTTTCCCAAGGAACAAATATGAAATACCTGACAAATTAGACTTACTCGACATAGTAGTGAAACTCACACTTTGATAAAGACCAGGAGCAAACACATCAAACTTCTTTGCAGCCTCTAGTGAGAAGAGTCCAACGGATATTCATGTTCCTCCTAATCACCCACCTTGTGCCTCTAGTTGCACCACTAGGGGAAGGAAGCTAGCTTCTAAAAGGATGAAACTGTGGATGTTCCCTTGAACTTTAATAAATCGTTGGAATGTTTACGGGATAACATAGGGGCCCAATATCTCAATAGCGCCTTTGTTTAAAGCTTAGCCTATGTATTTTTTTATTTATTTTTATCTTATTATTATTATTTTTTGTAGGTGAAGGGGGGTTTGTTCCTTCTTTACTTCTCTTCTTTGTTGCATTTTACTATCTTCTTTTGCAACGAAGTCTCTTTTGATTTTATCACATTAGTGTTTGTTCATTAAATGTTTCCATGGAAAAATTTTAGCTTATACTATCTTGAAAGAGCTTTCTCTTAACTAACTTATTTCATGTTGTCATTGGTAATGGTTTGTTTTGTATGGAGGAGCCATGGTACAAATACACGATTATAGATTGATACGTCAGTCTTACTTAACAAAGTTTTTGGTTTGTCTTGTATGTTGTCATCAATCCAATATTATAAAGTAGTATATTTATCTTCTAGAGTGAGACTGAGGGGCATTTGCCCTCATATAATTTATTATCTCTTTCAGGTTAATCTTCATATTGATGACATTTGGGTTCCTATATTACTTTCTATTTGGTTGGTTGTTTTTATTGAACTCCTTTGGAATTATTGCTCTCCCCTTGTATATTCCATTTATTAAGAGATGACGTTCTTGTAGAAAAAATTGTTGACATTTGGTTCTTCTTTAGAAATACTGCAGGCACGTTCTGCACAGGTTGGTCCTTTTACTGTTATTGGAGATAACAGCAAAATTGGTGACAACACCAAAATTACAAATTCAATTATTGGGCAAGGATGTAGTATTGGATCAAATGTTACCATAGAAGGCTCTTACATATGGGACAATGTCACCATTGAAGATGGCTGTAAACTTAGTCATGCTATTGTTTGTGATGGAGTTATTATAAAATCAGGAGCAGAACTGCAACCTGGCGTAGTTTTGTCTTTCAAGGTACTGTTCCTTTTTTTGGGTTACTAATGCAGCCAATCTATTTATTGCCCAAAATCCATTAAACTGATGTAGCAGCTAATTACTGCCCATATAGAGAAGAAAATTAAAAGAAACCGTTCTATTAGAAGATAAAAGTCATTGATTTTGTGAGACAATTTGAACAAATATGCTCAATTAAATATTAACATAAAAAGAAAAAATCACGTTAATGTATGCTGGCTATAGCCTGCACTCATGAACTTATTAATGTCTCTTGATCTTTGTTTGTTGTAGATTTGCTGACTTTTTTATTTTGATATTACACAGGTTGTTATTGGGGATCAGTTTGTTGTTCCATCATATTCAAAGGTATCTTTGTTTCAGCAACCAACCAATCAAGATAGTGATGAGGAGCTGGAATACGCAGATAATAGCAGTGGCATTGTAGAATGTAATTTCTCGGCTACTTTAAGGCAAATATTTGCTATCCATTTCAATAAAATTTTACTTTAGCATTGTGATGCACACTAGTGCTATAGTTCTTGAAGAATACTCGAAATCTGCTTTATTAAAGAGGCCAGCCCTTATTTATAGAGGCTGCCTAAAGGCCAATACACGGTAAAGCTAAGTTACCGTGAGGTAACTAGCAATTAACTAAACATGTTAGACATAAAGCTACAACTTATTAGGAAAGCCTCAAAACAACAATTAACTACTACATCACATTGCCTTTAATGTTTTCTTAAAGATAAGAGACCATTTTATTGAAAGCAATGAGATTACAAGAGGTACTAGGGGTTTGCAATTGTTGGGTGGCAAGTGACCAAGAATGGATAAGAGGGTGAGGGGGACGGTGAAGTGGTTCAGTGACCAAATGTGGTATGGCTTCATTTCTCCAAGCCAAGGGGGCGAGGATCTTTTTGTTCATCAATTCTCCATCAGATTTTAGGGTTTTAGCCTTTTAGTAATCTTGGTGTTGGAGAAGACGTGGAGTTTGTGATTGAGATAACTTGATGGCCATTCCAAGAATGTTGATGTCATTGGTCCAAGTGAGTCTTCTATGCAAGGGTAGTCAAGGAGGTGGATATAAAGGAGGTAGTGGAAGAGGAAGATGAAGTGGTGGTGGGAAATATGGATTTAATGGCTTTAGCGATGGTCAAGGTGGTTATGCGAGCGGGCCACCATGGCAGTTATGGTGGTGGCTATGGAGAAGGTGGTAATGATGGTTGCTTTAAGAGTGGCGAGATAAGGCATATGCCTAGGCTACTAGCAGAGTGAATCTCAACGTGGTGGGGATTGTAGGTGGTAGCAGTGGAGACTACACAACTACACTGGACATTTTGCCCAAGAGTGTCCAAACAGTGGCCAATGCCATTGAACTTGTAAATTAGTGACTGACATTTACTTTTCTTGTATTATGAGGGTGTTCTAATCTACAAACTCTTTTCTTATAAATTAGCCACTAGTCTTTTGTGTATCTTTTTTGCTGTCAGTGACTGATTTTTTAAAAAATAAAATTTTTGATACTAAATGGGTTCTGAAATATTTTTAATCGTCTTGTTTTTCCTTCTGAACATAACCAAATTCATTTAGTTTCAAGGTACTCTTTTTATAAAACTGCGGCTACTGCTTACTAGGCTTTGCATATGCAGTTACAGGTACAACGGACAAGTCAAATAGTGAACTGATGTCCAAATCTTTGGAAATGCAAGGCTGGCCTACATCCGAGGTTGGTATTTTTCAGATCTTCGAACCTTTACCTGATAAAACAATATTACAAATATATCAAACTCAAAATGGTATGGGAATTAAAATTGAATTGGGCACTCTTTGCATGGTTCTGTCCAAGTTTTTGTGTTGCTTGAGTATGGTATCTCTTGGTGTTCCTGAAACGTATTTTGCAGTACGTCAATCCAACTTTACGGGGTCATTTTTAAACAGAAGGCAAAGGTGGATTTTGTTGTTAAGGCTGTAACTCGGAAGGTTTGGCTGGAGAGGCAGTACAGGATTTAGAAATTATTATATATAACCTATTTCTATGTGATTTTTTAGTATGTGTTCTTTTAAAAGAAATTCAAACGAATGTGAGTCATGCCTCCTGACTTTTTAAATCCAATTTCATCCTTAACTTTATAAGAGGATAAAAACTTTACCTTTTGGGTTTTGGTATAAGATGTGCAATTGATTCTGACATTCTCAACTATTATTCTCAGCTAGGTAATGGAGGTATGGGATATGTTTGGTCAATTTGTGAAGGAAGTGTTGAAGAAGAATGGAGGCATTCAGTTGCACCCATTCCTGCCGATAAACTTGAGAAGGCTATGCAAGCCACAGATGATGAGCTGGAGTTAACTCAAGATGCTAATGTTCTACCACCTTCAGGGGAGTTGAAGTCCGACTCATATGTTTCAGATGGGGATGATAACGAAGACTCTAGAGATGACTCCATCCACTTTGAGAAAGAGGTTAAAAGTTTTGTTTTTCTTTTTCTCACGTGTTTCTGTTTGGTAACAGCAGGTACAAATGTACAATCTTTTGTGTGATTAACTTGTACTAATTTTTATTTTGCAGGTTGAAGCAACGTTTCTGAGGGCTGTGCATGAAAATATTAAAGTAGACAATGTGATTTTGGAAGTAAATTCATTGCGGTATGCTATGATCTCATCTTATTTATGCGGCGATTTCATGGATTTTGCTCCTTCCCCTTCTAAACTTATTACTTACTTTTTGCTATGCTCGGGAGCTGGTCTGTGCTTTATTAAATTTACTTTCTTGCGACAGGTTGTCATACAATAAGGTTGCTGCAGATTGTGCAGGAGCTATATTTTATTCTCTGATGAAATTTGCATTGGATTCTCCTCATAGTTCATCTAGTAAGTTCTTTGAGCCATCCTTAAATCTGTCGTTGTTTAACTTCTTGGTAGTGAGAATATACTTTGCTAAGATTTGCATAGCTGTAATCTTTATGAAATCATATTATATTTTGTCGTTAATTAGTATGTGTCAAATTATAGCTTACGGTACTATGCCTCTTAGTATTAATATTTCTTTCTTTCTTACAACAATCTTGAAACCGTATCAAAACCTTTTATATCTGTAGATGTGGAAAAGCCGTCGAGCTCTTTTCAAGAAATCACTTTATGAAATTCATGATTTAAATTCTATGTTTATCCTTTGAATTCTTATACTTAATTCCATCATGCTCCCTAAACTTTTCTATAATTTATTTTAGCCGTGAAATTTTCAAATGTTTTGTTTCGCTTTGAACTTTGCATAAAAATTCTTCTAGTCCTTACTCTAAGTACATTTGGAAATCTGACGCATAATCTTCTACAAGTGACTTTTAAGTACTTGTCCATATAAAGATCCATTGATAAGGTTGAACAAAAGACTATACTGTACCAAGTTTCAATTAAATATAATTTTTTTTATAAGAAACAGAAAATTTCATTATGAAATGGATTTCAATTAAATATTTTATTGTAGAATCAAAGACAAAGAGTCAATTGATTTTTCAGGTAAAGTTGAAAGGCAAACTGACCGTTTGAAAATTTAGGGAAATAGAAGAATAAGCACCGAAGTTCTGAACGAAGTTTTGAAACTCCATTGTTAAGTTTTCTGCTAATATTTTAGAATCCTCGGTTTTTTTGCTAATATTTTAGAATCCTCTAGTGATTCTATATTTTTATTTTTAGCAACTAACCATTGTTATTTATTAGGGGCCTTTGCATATATTGCAAATAAAATAACAACATTATGGATTTGCAAATATTGCAAAAGAAAAAGTCTAGTCCAAATCCACTCGTGAAAAAGACCAAAACAGTCTTGAAATTTCTATTAGTAGTCTATCATTGATGGACGTAAATTGGTGATTTGTAAGGGTAAAGATGAAATTATGTAAAAATGTCTAAATAAATGCGTGTAATTTTTTGAAATAATTGCCGTTTTTGGAAAATCATAATCTTGTTGCTATATTTGAAAATATGGAAATGTCAATTGCCATCTATTCAGTTCTTTTTTTAATATATATAGCTTTAGATATAATTACTATTTTCTTTTTTGTTTGAAATTCCCAAACTAATGGTATCGATTTCAGGTGAATTACTGCAAAATAGTACAAATGTAATTACAAAATGGAAAAAACTTCTGAAGTACTACCTATCTGACATGGATGAAGAGGTAATAATATTTTAAACCCTTTTTGCTCATAATCTTGACCAATATATTATAGTTAGTGCTATTTTTAATAAATTGTAGTTAGTTACACAAATCCTATATCCTCTGCAGATTGAAGTGATATTAAAATTTGAAGAGATATGCCTGGAATCTGCCAAGGAATTCACTCCACATTTTACCAAGGTATTTTTATCGTTTTCGTTGAAGCATCCAAGATATTCATTCCCTGTTAGTAGAGGTTAATTATGATTGATGCAATTTGACTTTTAGATGATGATATTAGAGGGTGAAAAATGATAAGCCTATCAGAGTAACCTTCATGTGCCAAATTTTTGTGCCTTCTAACAAAGAAGCCACTGCACAAGAAGAAACTAGGAAAAATAGGCTTAGTGATCTCTTTTCTGAAGGTTAGATGAATGATTTTCGTACACTTATCGTGTTTCGTAGATTTTGTGTCATTTGTATGACCAAGAAATCGTTCAAGAAGATGCCATTCTGAGGTGGGATGACGAGAAAAAGGAAGCAGATGATTCGGATAAATTTTTCGTTAAGCAGGCCGAGAAATTCATTGAAGTAAGAAAAATTTTATTTTCTATGTTTGTGATTCATTTTCAGAAAGAAACTTATATGCATCATGTTTGGTACAGTGGTTAAGAGTAGCATCCGAAGAGGAAGATGAAGAGGAAGAATAGGACTAGTTGAATAATACTTGTAGAATAGCAAAGAGCAAACGGAGCAGGCTGGAGAAGTCATTTTTTTGCTGAATGTTTAATTTTTTAAACATCAAATCTTTGTGGCTACGGTGGTTTCCCATTTTTCCTTTTTTAACTTCTATGATTGTCTATTGTCCTAGCATAGAAAGATAAATTTTGAGGAAAAGATGTTTACATGTTATTTTGTTCGTGAATTTTTCACCACTTATTTATTTGAGTAATTGTATTTTCAATTGTTGTATTTGTCATCTATTTTTTTAATAAGTGTCTATCAAAATATCCTATGAATAAAGTGAGGGTTTTCCGAAAGTATACTTTTTGAAAAAAGAAATATAAAAATTGAAAATCTATGACAAATATTTAAATTAACAAATAAATATTTTATATTTTATAAATAAATTAAAAATTATTAACAGTGGTATTTGGCCGATATATATATATATATATATATATATATATATATATATTTTCTTATATTGTCAATTATTTTCAAATACGGTGAAAATGTGTTGATGTCCATGATGTTCATTCCAGACATGAAAATGTTGACTTGGTCGAAAATTTAATATCTCGAATTTACATAATAATTGACTAATGAAATTTAGCATAATGAATTTAAACTAAGGAGTCATATTAAAGTTGTGTTTGGAAGGTGTGTTGATGTCCATGATGTCCATTCCAGACATGAAAATGTTGACTTGGTCGAAAATTTAATATCTAAAATTTACATAATAATTGACTAATGAAATTTAGGATAATGAATTTAAACTAAGGAGTCATCTAAAGTATTAAAGTTGTGTTTGGAAGGAACGATAGAATGAGTGATTTTTCAAAAATAGATTTAAGTATGATTGATTTTTCAAAATTACCATTCAAATGATAACTTAAAAATCAAATTAAGGTGATTTTAGATTATCTTAAAATTAATGTTTTAATTTGTCGAGAAGAATGATTTTCACAAGATCAAAATCACTCTCAAACCTACCCTAAGTATCCTAGGAATTCTCAAACATCAAATATAATAAAAAAAATTTACAAAAAAAGAATATATATTTGTCATAAAATTAGTCAAAGTATTCCTAAAAGGTATCCAGTACACTTGTGTTTGTCAGAATAAAATTAAGATTAAAAGAAAGCTCATCTCTTTAATGTGCAAAAACAGTGAACTGAAAATTACATACACAAGAATTGACAGAAAGAACTTAGCATGAAAGGAAAGACTTTAAAATAACTCAGCTAAGAATTGTGGGTTCATAATTACCTTGATCTACCTATTTGAGTTATATTACTGGTTCATAAAAGCCTGTGGGCAATGAGAACTTCTTCCGATCTCGTAAACATCTTCAAACTGCAGCCATGGAGAAACTTTTCGAGTTCTAGAAAAGCGCAATGCCCATATCAAGAGCTCAGAATACGGGATGTTGAAAAAGAATACAGATCCTCAGCATAACTCTGGCGAAAAAAGAATGTCGCATTTGCTTTCATATGTTGGTATGAGTAAAAACTTGTTTTCCCTAATGCAGACGAGAAATGCATCACAAAATTGCTGCCAGACCAAGAGAATCCCCTTCATCCAATCTGGTTTCTGAAGTACTGACTGAACCGCGGGACTTGACTGAAAGTAGGAAAGCAAAAATCAGTAGAGCTTCAAAACCATATGAAATGAAGGCGCAAAGTAAAGTTTCAGAGTAGTTACCTGATACATTAGTAATGGTATTTACACTTTTCTGGGCTGCTAGAGCCTTTAACTGGTTTCCAGTTGCTAATACAAGCAAACTCTTCATATGCTGCTTTTGTTCTTTTGGACTAGATGTCTTTGCCAAAGCTTCTTCAAAAGCTACCAAATCATCATGTTTAATGTTGGGGAGCGAGAGCAAGATCTGAAAAATTTTAAGAAACAGATATTGTACTGGCACATTAGTGATTACTTGATTAGAAATGGAATAAGTTTCATTTGTCGACATCCTACCAAATATAAAAAAAAAAATTCTCTTGTTTTCTAAAATGTAGCTTATATACATACTTCTACCTACGTATTTCTTTGTTTTATTACCTACCTTTTGAAAATGTTTTCGAAACTAAAAAAGAGTAGTTTTGATTTATTTTTGAAATTTGGCCAAGATTTGAAATGTGTTAAGAAAGGTGAAAATTTGTAAGAGAAAGCAAGCATAATTTTTAAAAAGAGAAAATAAAAGTTATCTAATGGGACAGTAGCAAATCGACCTAACCTGTCTAGGAGCTGGGTTTCTGTCAGAGAGGTATAGAAATATTTCACGACAGAGACCAACCAGATCAGAACTAATGAAAGCATTGGACTCAAGAGTTAGTCCTTGAATAATTGCTGAGAACAGATCGCGAGAAACAAACTCATGAAGCTCCCCATCTTTTGTTGAAATAGCTAAAAGAACTAAAGTAGAGCAGAAGGAAGAAATTTTTGTCACGGCTTCCCCATCCGTCCATGTAAATGCATCCAAGCATATCCGTAGTGCCGAAATGGCTAAGCCTTTGTGCTTTAATAAGAAACTGAGGGGAAAAGGAAAAGAAAGAAAAAAGATGTACATAGATCAGAGACAACTTAAATATTAGAATTTAGAAGACAATGTACAGTTTTTAGAACTGTGATCAAGTGTTGTTTGGTAAAAGCGGGATACCACACTTACCCAACCATGCAGCTTGATGAGAACGCATCCAAGTGTTTGGGAGATGATATAGCCACACGATTGACATGTCCAGATTGCTCCAGGGAAGGAAGGTCGGGATTAAGTGGAGATGAAGCCATAATGGCAAGAAGCGAACAGACTTCTCGGGTTAAATCTCGAAGTAGCTTTTCTTCCATAACTTCCACTTTCAAGTCCGTTTCCGAACAGATTCCAAGGACATCAGGGATGTTTGCTCTACCTTCATGTAGGAGACTGGACCATGAGGAGTTAAGACATTGCTGGGTATGTTGAATTAATGGCATCAGGAGCTTCTCCAGCCAGACATCCCACAAATGTGGAGGACAAACCTTAACCAGAGGAATAATAACTGCATGAACTAGCTGCCTTAAATGTCTAAATTCCATTGAGTGGACATTCTCCATCAGGGCAAGAGAGACAGAATGAATATCCAAGCAACTGAAAAATGAATCTCCAACAGTTGCCGATAAACCCAGGATGTTGTACCTAAAATTATGTAAGATAAGTTAGGACAGCACTAAATAAATAGTTCATCAAATGAACTTGAACACATATTGTAACATCATTTTTACACAGAAAAAAGAATGTTTCATGGAGAAATGAAATGAACAGAGGGCAAAACCATCTAAAGCCAAAGGGTTATGACAAACAGCACAAATGGCATTAATAAGGAAAAGGGATATTTGTACAGTAACATCGAAATCCTAATCACTAAATTCTGTATTATCTTCTAAATCAGCCATTTTTCTAACATTACAATACTACTTGTACATAATTTTTCATGAGAATCCCAACTTTCATAAAGATAAATGAAAGAACACAAGCACTACAAAAACAAAATCTACCAGGAAAGGAGCACAAAAATCAAGATGTCACAGAAAATTACTCCAATTTTTCTGAGATTAATATCATTTCTATACACAGTAAGTATGTTTTTCTGAGCTCCTTTAATGTGTCAAGTATGTTTTTCTGAGCTCCTTTAATGTGTCTAGATGAACACCTGACGAGCTAGAAGACCAATGGTAAAATTCGTAAATGAAAGAAGACATTGTTCCCACAACATTCTCACATACTTCCCATCAGTTCTCAGAGTTCCATCCCTTGTTGCTATAAGCACATACTTGAGCCTTTAAGGAATTTCTTTTAGGAGGGAGCAAGCTATGGTGGAGGGCTTCACTGATTAATTGAAAAATAACTTCTAGTCTTATGGAGTTCAGTGGCCTGCGTATAGGTCACATCAAAAGCCAAATAACGATCTCTTTCCAAGCAAGTCAGGAGTTATGAGTGAGAGCTCTCCCCTTTCGCAAAGAATTATTCCTCGTAATTAAGGTAAGGAAATGGAAGGTTTGTAACAATAGACTGAGCATGCTAACCATCATGGGATGGTTCAAGTGGTCAATGAGGACCAATGTAAATAGCAAAAGGACTTAGAAGGAATGAGTTCAAACCATGGTGGCCACCTACCTAGGATTTAATATCCTACGAGTTTTCTTGTCAACCAAATGTAGTAGGGTTAGGCGGTTGGTCCGTGAATAATCGAGGTGCGCGCAAACTGGCCCGGACACACGGATATTAAAAAAAAAAGGATTGAGCATGCTAATATAAGCTGGAGCCTTGAATTACCTAAATTGAAACCCGTAATTTGGGATAGAAACCAATTTGTGACAGTTATCGGTGAAAATGTGAGGTTTTTGGAACGTAGTGTTATCCAAGGATTTATGCTCTTGCTGTCAATTATTCCTAGTAATTATGGTAAGGAAATGGAAGGTTTGTAGCAATAGATCGCACAAGAATGGTATATCTTATCTAGTTAAATGAGTCAATAAAGCAAAAGATAAGAAAGCAGGAAACATAAAGAATATGGAAGAAAAACTGCCAATTGCACAACCAAAAACAAACCAAACACATAAGTCAACTTACCCACTGTCTCTTATACACTTAAACCAGTTCCGAATATCAGTTTCACTAGGTTCTGCATTCCCTCCTCCCTTGTTCATGTCAGAATGAGGATCATCTGTGAAACTTAATGGACCTTTAGAAAGTTTTGTGTTCGCTTCACCGAGAAGACTAGATTTTTCAGTATCACTCAAAGTCATTGCAGAATTGACCTCTCCAGGCAATGTCTGGGATACAGCTGGACACCAAAGAGAATGTAGAGCGCGGAGCAACTGCATATCAAAGAGATGCTGATGGTTACCATTCCATGCATACAGCGAACCGTGATTTATTTTTATTAACAGATATTTTCAAACAGAAAAGAATAATAATAAAAAATAATAAACAGGAATTTTTTATGATATCCGTATATCAGGCCCCACCCCACTACTACACTGGGAGACTTCACATGCCAACAATAGCTCTAGAAGACATCAAAGATTTTTACTTATTCACGTTTCCACTTAGATATTTGATACCAATATCTTGGGAAACTACTACCCAAACATAGAATTTTAGAAGAAAAGCGCATTAGCAAGTAATAGCATAAAACTGTGCTTTACTTTTAACAGGGGAGGGAGCATCCATGACAAATGAGAAGCCATTGGGTGAGGAGAACTTGTGGTTGAGTGGTTCTGCACATTTGAACTGGATTTTCTCGTCCCACTTCTCTTAAGTGCTCTTTCAAAGAATGTCACAGTGTGGAAAATTGACCACATTGTTGATGTCTCAGAACAAAGACGAACCAAACCCAGTGGCTCAGACAAATAATTATTTTGCCACTCAGGCTGAATCCACTGTTGGCTCAAAGGTTCCAGCAACCATGCTAAAATTTCATGCTGCTGTTGGGTTCTGCAAAAGATTTATAGAAGTGAAAAAATAAGCATGACATCGGGCAAAAATAGTTATATATAAGTAGTCAGGCTTTAATGATTAAGGTCAGATTCTATTTCATTTATTAAATAAATCTCCAGGATAATTCCTTAACAGTGAGCAATAATTTCCTTACAAAATAAGTGACTGGAATATTTTCAGCATAAAATTAAAAATTCCTAATCTAACCAGAAGCGGAGAACATATATGGATATCATATATTCAATGGACACAAAACGCAGATTTAGAACAGTCAGACAAGGTGAAATCTCTCAAATTCGACTCAGACAGATCACATATGAACATATTGTCAACCATAAACTGCAGTCGGTTCTTATGAGTTTCTAATTACCCAGCAGTAGAGGCCATAACAAGGAATGCTTCACGCAGAAGATTATGCTCACCACGAAGCAAACGTCCTTCTCTTTGTAAATATGCCATGGAGTCAGCTATTCCCTATGCAACAAAAAATGATTACATGAATGATGATTAGTCAAGTTTCCATCATAAACTAAGCCTCTTGTTCATTTCAATTGGTGCATGTATAAAGTTTTATCTATTTTTAAGTCTTAAGATGTTTTCGTTAATGATCTACAACATAGAGATAAATTAAGCCTTTTTTTTCCACATAAATCATGTTTAGAGCATGTGGCAAGAAATTGAAGAGAAATCAATGGTAGAAAAGAGAACATGGAATGACAATTTCACTCTCATTAATGCAGTGAGTCTACATATACACTTGTTAATAATGGTGTGCATATGAACACATGGCTGATAATAGAACCACAGAGGATAAGGAAACCTTCATATGGGGCAGAATACTTCTATCAGCAGCTTTTGCTATACGAATAAAGGATGAACAAATCTGTAGCCTAGCATGTCGTGCACTACTTGTAGAAGGATCCTGCCAAACAGATGTATTAAATAACTATTCAAGCATGTCCTTTTCCTCATATAAGCATAAGTTAATAAGAACCTTGACAGCAAAGGGGAGTGAGGTTAGGAGCTCAAATAACTTATTGATGACACTTGAAACTGCGTCAGGAAAATATTTCAGAAAGGGACCCAAAGCATCTAGATAGTGCCCAAGGACTACCACCAAGGCTGGCTCATTCCATTTTAATGAAAGAAGTTTCTGAGTTAAGCCTGGGGGTCAAGAAACCAGTTAACTCAGAAGTTCAAATTTACTTGAACATAAATTGTCAATAGAATACAAGGTTAACGACAAACCATCGAAAATTTCACGCAATTGCAATTGAATTTCAGAACTGCCCGCACCAAATTCATTTGAACCATCAAAAGTAGTACTCACAACATTTTCAAGAGCTAATTGCATGCTGTCCATCACGGCTATGTCCTGAATCAGTACAAATCTTACACTTACTAAAGAGCGGTCGTAACTCATATATATGGTGCTCGACAGAAGAGATAACTACAAACCTGAAGAGGCATTTGTAAAACTGAAAGACTGTTGATGATTGTGATAATTCTTTCGGAAACCTTAGCACTAACTATAACAGGCTTGTATGAAGCAAAAAGCCTGATCAAGTCCAACTGCATCAAAAAAATTTGCATAAATACAAGAACAAACACTGGAACATTCACAAGAAATCACAACCCAAATATGACTGGATATTCTAGCCATCAAAATAAATTCTCATCCATCTGATAATAAGTACCACCTTATTAAGTAAGCCCTCCTTGCATATACACAATTGGAACGTTCTAAAAGAACTGCTTTCAAACTTTTTGGGGTAAGAAACAATTTTATGCACGGTATGAAATAACGAAAATAAAGGAGCAATAAAGAACTACTTTCATTGAGAGGAACGAAAGTAGAAAAATCCATACAAAAACACACCCCAAAATGTAAGGGCCACCAGGAAACAGTAAGTAACAATTACAAGACATGGCTCCAATAATAAGGGGTATATTAATACATATAAACAAACAAGCACTTTCCATTAGGAGATTTAAAAGTACAAAAGGACCAGGGAGCTACAGAAAGGATCTCCAATTGGTCTTTAAGGGGTGAACATAAACAAAAACAATCAAATATCCTCCCAAGTCCCGAGAACCCTCGACTCCCTCAAAGATCCTTTTCTTCCTTTCAAGCCAATTGTACCATAGGATTGCCAAGAAATTAGCCTGCCAAAGGAAGTGTCCTCTTCCTAAAACAGGGATTTAAGAAAAATCTCCATTAGCATGTTACAACAGATGTAAATCCATACTCTCCCATTGGCATAGTACACCACCATTGTAGTCCCAACACAAAAGGGGAGGATCTCAGGACAACATTGTAGGAGTTAATACTCCCACTAGAGACAAGCAAGTCATTTCACCTTCTTATAGATGTGATTTTCTAAAGCTTTGAGAAGATGGTGGGCTGTGATATGGGGGCAGCATGGCAGCTAAATGAACAAATAAGAAGTTGATAGAGAAAAGGTCACAAAGTTTTAGAAGCCAAATGCGCATATCCCTAATGTATGGGATGGGTTTAATCCAACTCTTTGATCGAACCTAGGGTGAAATTTTAGAAAATGGGACAACTCTTTGCAAGAAGGTTGCAGAGAGTAGAAAAGAGTTCGAGAAGAGGCATATGTCCCAAAACTAAATATAGGTCCCATCTCTCACTGAAGAGTAATAAAATCAAGAAAGGTTCCTATAAATACCACAACTACCATGATTAAATATTAAAATAAACAGTCATAAGTAGACTACCAGCTTTGCCCGATATTGGCTGAAATCACCCTTTCCATCAAAATCATCATTCCACAGCTCCAATCCCCCTAGTAAGGGTGCTGCTGCAGGGGAAACCTTTTCTTTCTTGAGCAGCCGCTTGAAAGATATATCAAGAATTACAGTACACATATCGTCGGTCACAAAACTCAACGCAGAACTAGAGCCTGTATAACTAGGTTTTGAAAAATCTCCTGACGAATTAGTTGTAACCTTCAGCTTTGATATGAAATCCCTCATCAATGCCTATTGAGCACAAAAAATGTAGATGCTGAAAGATAACCTTGTCTGCATAACATCTAATATCAAGCTTTTTAAAAGAGAAAAAAAATGTACAACCTCATACATACCAGCCAAAAGTGCAGGGATTGAAAATGAAGAGCTAATTTATAATGTTGAAAAAAGCCCAGCATCTACGACAGGAAAAACATCCATGTTAAGAAAAGCATGTCCCAATTTCTATGTCAATGATGTATTATTTTAGCCTGACCCCAGGTTTAAGGGTAGCATAAGGAAACAGTATAATTAGGTTCGCATGTGCTCGCAAAAATTCGAAAGTGTGGTGCTGCATGTAATATATATATATTTGATAAGAAAAATAGATGTATATGTAGCTATCAAGTGTATGGTAAGAAAAAGAAATTCATAAGTGTATGCTGCACGTAGCTATCAAGTTACACATGATGAATATAACTAAACAAGAAGACGATATGACCTGAAAATCATGCTACACAAAGGCTGGCTTCTTGACAACCACAAGAAACCACTAGTACTGTTAAAACTCAAGACTGAGCTAGCCACGCCGTGGAAAGTACAATTTTCATAATCTTATACAAGAAAGTCATTGCCAATACTAAGAACCAGTTCAAATCTAGACTTCCTCAAAACCTAAAGCATCAAGAAACTAAATACTATCTGCTTTACTGGGATGCCATACATATTACATTTTTTGCAAGTTACTGTAAGTATTTGAAACGGCTGTTATCCTACCTTGGACTAATGAATAATATTGACCAGTTCACCCCCCATCTGATGTCCCAATTACCAGTGATATGTATCAATATGCAGGCATGTTTATTGCAAAGCCTTATTAAACATAGACTAATGTCACTAATCTGGAATATATAAAGCCGGATTTAATTTACATCAATCTAGAAGATAAGAACCAAAGAATGTTAATTTATATATATATATTAAAGAAAAAAAAAAGATTAACCCCCTTGGGTTGCCATAGGGGTCAAGTGCTTCACATCCTTCAAGTCTGGGATTCTAAGCTGGGGTCGGCCAATCACAATATATATAGATATTGATGTATGAACAGAATCCCTTATTGTTTAACATCGATGATATTTCAATTACCTGTTGAAAATAAAGTGGAAGCAGAGTGCTGTCCCTAGCTATACATTGCAAATTAGATGAACCCATGGATACAAGACTTTCACAAATACATTCCCTAAACTCAGATTCACTTTCATCAATCAGACCAGAACTAGGGCCGATCAAAAATTCTCTAGAGATATTCATCAAGATCTCAAAGATATTTATCATGGCAGAGTCATATTCAGATATGGTAGCATCTGTTGGTCTCTTCCTGCATAGTTCATGCAAAATAATATGGAAGTCAAGACATTTGTAGAGAATTGTGAAAGAAATGTATAACACTGCTGCATACCTTACAGAGACAAGCTTGAAAAATTCACAGGCATGAAGACGAAAATCAGGAGAACAAAGTAAGAAGCCACACCTGTTGAGAGTGAATTGAGAACCAGATATACCAACAATACCAACTCAGATTCTATGAAGAATAAGATAAAAATATCATACCCACGTATTATACCATATTTAGCAAGATCAGGTAATGGAGCCCATTCAGCATATGCATTAACAGCATTTAAGGCAGCGATAACTGCAGCTGCATGCTGTTTTGCGACGTCCAACCTTTGACTGCTTGCTTCACTCAGTGCAGCTCCAAAGTGCCTCTCCAGTAACTATTTAACAAAAAGAAATATCATAATAAATCTAGAACGAGCAAGGGTGTGAATGTAAAGGGATGGAAACATACTGTGTACAACAGAGGAAAAATTTCAGGCAAAGATTGAGTAAGCCCACGCAACAAGATTCTACGCCGATCACCTGCAAACCTTTGCAATTATTGAACCACCACTTGAAAATGTAAACAAAGAAGAGACAGCTTCAAATGTAGAGACTTGAACCAGGACAAGTACACATTACCAAATGTACAGTGCTACTTGCCATTCTTGTAATAATAAAAAATAATAATAATATAATAGAACTTAGAAGCACAATTACACTAGTGAACGACCTTCTAAATCTTCATTATGAACTGTAATATCTTCAGGAAGCCACCTCAACATCATTGCAACCAACTCAGCCTAAGATTAAGTGAGCAACAGTCTAAGTCAATAAAGGAGAAAGATTATTGGAATGAAGGAAGAAGAAATAGAGTGTCTGAAGCAACAAATAATGGAACTTACTTGTATAGGACCCTTACAAGACAGGGAAACCAAAGATGGGAGCAAATCTTGCCAAAGATTTAATCCCTCTCTTCTGACAATCTGTAAAGCAGCAAAACAGAGCAA
The DNA here is from genome assembly GCF_001995035.1 of Momordica charantia. The sequence continues at coordinate 67,547 of NW_019104511.1, forward strand.
CAGATGTGTATGAATGCCCTTTTTAAAAATTAGCATGAAAAAAAAACATTGCATTGATATGTGAAAAAGTTGCAAACTAACCAGAAAAAGTTACAAAATAGAGCAAGAGCCAAACTGAATATTAAGTAAAGCAAAAAAGCTAAAACCCAAAGTATCTTACGGAAACTTGTAGACAATTGACAGGATTCAATTATGATGTGCTTCGTAAGAGAAGCTAAAAAAGGATACAGACTCTTAAATATTCAAGAGATTTGAGACTCTCCATAAACCAATACTACAAGCACCACCTTCCCTCGTACACAACCCTCTTTCATATACTACGCTTCAGTCTTAACTGAACTACTGGTGAGGGCTTGCCCCCACTTACAAAATATGCTCACTAGGATACACAACTATCTCCTAATTCTCATGCATTTTCCCTCATGCCTTTGTCCTTGCCTACCTAATCCACGGAGTGATCTATTAGGCCTATCAATACCTCATGGCCAAGCTTTCACCTTGTCCTCCAGGTGGAAAGAAGAAAAATGCTTTGAGATGACATCATATGGTTCCCAATAAGCCCATATCTCTTATTGACCACTAGGCAAAACCATGATGGTTATCAGAACTGTCTCTTTTACGAAAGAACAAGGTTCTGTCTTTTTTCAAAAAGGGCAAGATACACAGCTTAGAAACGTAGAAGTCCAAAGGGAAAGAAAAAGTATTTGAGAGCTATTCGAATATATACATCTCAAGCTCTGGTAGTGTAGATATAGAGGAACCTCCCACTCCTGAGAAACTTATGCTTGCTTCCAAGAGGATGAAAGTGTGCCAAACACCTTTGAGAAAGGTACAGAGATGGTTGCTACAAAAATATGCTTAAATGAACATCCTTTGACAATTGTGGAACTTTCTATAGCCAACAAAGAAGAAGTGAAAGGGATAGAAAGTGAAGAGGAAAAACATTTAGATAATACCACAAGCTTCCCTTTCACAAAGAAGATGGTGGAAACCCTAGAAAAACACAATTTTTGTATTAGACTTGTTCCTTTGAAAGTAAAAATACTTCGGGTAAAGGTAGTGCAGCAAGTAAAAGAGGCTCCAGAGAGTTAAAAAATCTCCTGATTTCATGGGAAAAGAAGTAGATTCTAAAGTACCAAAATGTAGTAGTACTCAAGGCAACTCGAGTTGTTCATGAGGTCTTCTCATAATCTCATGCATTTTCTTTTTTAGATAAGATAATCTCATGCATTTTCATCATGTCTTTCTCCTTGCATGTGTAGTCCCAATCCGCCCAGGTGCCCTATTAAGCCTATAAGAAACCCTCCCTAATTTGTGTTGATTACAAACGGGGTATAATTACTAAACTCTCAATCAATGGAAGCCCAATAGGATGCATGCAAGGGTGTACAAATGCCTTAATAGGAGTGTAGATATAGGGCTATATGTCCTCCAGATTGCTTTCTTAATCACAGATTTCAAATTGAATCAGATTAGATCATTTTTGGAACTCAATGCAAAAATTTAAACCAATATTCAAAGGTGAAGTCCGTTGAGATTTTTTCCTTTCAACTTCTAATTTTTTGAATTGGATTCACAAAGATAATAATGACTTTCCAATCCCAAAACAACAGATGACCTTTTATATCTTTCTATGACCCTATGACAGCGTAAATGATAAATTAAAATTTCGTAGTTCCTAAAGTACCAAACCTCAGCAACAAGAGCAGCTGTCTGACTTCTTAAAGCCCATTCTTCAGAAGGATTCGCAATTTCAGCTATCAAATCAGTGCAAACAGTAGCAAAATTTTTCTTCTCCATAGAATTGAATTCCTCCCATCGTAAACGAACCAAATGCTGCAAAAAGATGCAAAACAGATACTATCAAAATAAATTTTTTGAGATAAATCATCAATCGAATATGTAAAATTGAAACAACGATTGGAATCTGAAAAGAGGGATTTGGAATTGTGAATTCAATAAATGAAAATTAAAAAACTAATCAACTTCAACCATAAAATCTCTTCTTTTTATGAAAAATCAAACTTTTCATTGAGAAAAATGAAAAATAATAACACATGTACATGGGCACACAAAAACAACTAGCTCTATGCCCTACGGAGGCCCACCTAAAGAAAGGGCGTCGAATCCAAAATGAAAACTCTTAACTGATAATTACAAAAACAACTTCAAAATTGACCCCTATCTAATGAGCTACCAAAGATACTCCTTAGCTCTCTCCACCTTTCTAAAGATTCTATTATTTCTCTCTATCCAGATCCCCACAAAATAGGAAAGAAGCAAGTCTGCCGTAAAAACCTTCCTTTCTCTCGGAAAAAAGGGAACAAAAGCACCTCTTCCAGCATAGCACAGTAATCCATATTGCGAACCCAAGGCACCCCAAAAAGCTCAAAGAATCGATCCCATATATCCTAGGTGAACTGACAATGCATAAACTGTGATCTAGATCCTCAGAAGCACTCTTGCAAAGCACACAACACAACAGCCCCAAACATAAGACCTGCCATGCAAAAAAGAAAAAAAAAATTGTCTTTTTTGGAATTTTCAAAGTGAGGCAAACAACGAGGGAAGAGAGGGAGAACATAATAGATGAAAGAAATAACTACAAAAGAACCCCTTGGACGGGCTAGGGGACTAGACCCAAGAATCCTTCCCTCCCCGACTAAAAGGAACATCCCTAAACAAAAAGAGCAATCCAGAAACTTCCAAAGACTCCTTGTCTATCAAGGACCAACTGACGCCCAAGGAAATAGACGACCCAATCACCCTTAACTCAAGCACAGAGGCCACAAAATGTAACCTCATGTCAAAAAAGTGATACAAACGAGAGAATAAAGAATGCAGCCAATAATCCTCCCAAAAGTAAGTATCATGACCATGCCGAACAAAACAATTCAAGAACGCAGCCAATGATCCTCCCAAAAGTAGGTATCATGACCATTCCCAACAAAACAATTCAAGACCTGGGAGAAGGAAAGACATAAGATATAGCCTTCCAGGAATTATCGGCACTAACCTTAAGCCCCATCTTAGATCCAATCAAAAGGATGCGGCCCATACTTGCTCACCATAATCCTCGGCCACAAAGCACTAGGCTCCTAAAATAATTGCCACAACCATTTGGCCAATGACGCCACATCTCTAAATCTCAAGTTCCCAATACCCAAGCCACCAAGGCCTAGAAGTAATATCCCGATTGACTAAGTGAGCCCCACCCCCCTCATCCACCCCTCCCAAAGGAAATCTTTCATAATCTTCTCAAAGCTCTTACTAACATCGAGACTCTAAAAAGGGATATAAAACATGTGGGAATACCTCTTAAAACCGCTTGAACAAGTGTTCGCCTCCCTCGTTTGAAGAAAAAGCTTTTTTCCACAAGGAAATAAACTTTTGAAACTTTTCCAGTATCAGGGCCCAAAAGGAGAAACTCTTAGGATTATGCCCCAAAGGGAGATCTAAATAAGAAGTCGGAAAATCACGTACTTCGCACCCTACCAAGGAAGCCTGAGATAGAAGCTTGGAAGAATCATATTTAATTCCAAAAAGTGGGCATTTGCCTCTATTAATCTTGAGCTCCGATATGGATTCAAAGAATGAAAGCAGTACATTCAAATTAATATAGGAGGCTTCCTTCCTGAAAAAGAGAGGATCATCAACAAACTGAAGGTAAGTTTGTTGGGAAGGTAGGACCTCTCTCTCCCCAGTGACAATCCCTCCAAGACCCTATTGGTCACTCCGGAGACCAACTTACAGCCCCCAAGAGATAGCCCAGTTGACAAGGGCTTGGGTTGTCTGAGTCATATTGACTTAGAAGTCTCAAGTTCGAACCTTTTGGCGAGTTTAATACCAAAAACTCTTGATGTCTCTCAGGTCCAGGCATTGGGGCAGGCACGGGTGCCCTTGGTTATAAGGGAGCAAAGCTCCAACTCTCAGGTATCAACAAAAAAAGAGAGAGAGAGACCTTACCAAATTGCTTAAAATATCCACAACTAGGATGAAAATAAAAGGAAAAAGAGAGATTTTCTTGTCTCAGACCCCTAGAGGCTCAAATCCTACCCCTACACCTCCCATTAGCCAAGATAGAAAAATTTACCGTCCTTATGAAATCTTAATATTTAAATTCATATTGATAACTAACTCATGTATTTTATAAAAGTCATGCTTGCATATCATACGCAGAAAGTAACAACAACTGAAACTGAAAACACTTTCAAATAAAAGTTACCAATTTAAGATGTGCAAAAAATAGTGGAAATGAAGAACACATCATTCATAAGATTACAAGTTGGGTATTAAAGATAGAATCACGAACTTGTAGCATTTTATATGCATGAAGCCGAATTTCAGAAGACCACTTATTTTTAACTAGAATGAGGTATGTGCTGGCTAAAACCCGTACGTCGCCAGTTTTAATCTGCAATAGTAAATAGAGGTTATTGCAGCAATCAAGAAACAAGTAACCAAATACTAGAACATGATTTACAATCTAATGAAGCTTGTGAAACTGATCAAATAAGTAGGAAAAGAAGAGAAGATAACAAAAAGATTCTTCCAACTTAACCATATAATGCTGTTAAATCATTTCGGTTGCTTAAAATTCTACTTTCATGAGAAAATAACAAAGAGGTGAAATAAAGTACTTCTATTTAAAAATAATCAGATAATATGGCTTCATGAGGGTACAAAAACAGAAAGTGAGGAAAGCGTTTCAAGAGGAGTAGTATCCAACTCCAGAGTGCCGAATTTCCACAATGATGAGCAACTTCTAACAAAACGCGAAATATAATAGAATATCCAGAGATTCATAACTTTTGAAGCTTCATCATAAATTTCCCCTCAATAAACAAGCGATTCCATATCCCAGTAAACCAACCACTGTCAATATCTTCCCAAACCCAATTGAAATAGTATCACCGATCAACAATATCTCATTCCACCCACAATAATCCACACTCATGCATCAGAACACCCAGAAGTACAATCACTTGCAATACTTCCTCACACCCAGAAACTATTAAACAATAAAAAAGCGAAGTATTGTGAAGTTTACAGATTCTAGATAGCAGAGAGCAGCATTCCGTGCGCCAGCGGTGGAGCTCCAGTCAAGAGATACGGCTATGGCTTGGGCCACGTTATTGGCCGTATCGTCACCCATCAATTCCAGCAAACTCCTTTCTCACTGGCTTTTGCCGATGGTTTTCACTTTGACGTCCACGGCTAGAAAGAGAGAGAGAGAGATGCTTTAAGGATTGTTGAAGGGGTTATTGAAGAAGAATAAATACTCT
>NW_019104511.1:73851-109278 GCF_001995035.1 Momordica charantia
ACACAAATATCAAAATTGACAAACAAGCAAATAAAAAGAACTTGCCATTAATATTTGAAAATAACCTATAAGTATATTATAATTATTTAAACAAATTATTAGTCCCTATATTCATAGCAATAATTAGGTATTTCATTAACATCTCTATAATAGACCTTTGAATCTTTGATATCGATGTCGAACCCTTTAAATTATATAAGAATACGGATAGAATTTGATAATAGCAAATTATCCATCATAGTTAGTTCTTGCAGCTCAACACATTATTGAAGACAAGAATGCAAAGATTAATTGGATAACATCTCTTCCATCTCATATAAATTTGAAAACAAAATGATCACTCTATCAAAGATTCTTTATTATGAAGCAGTAATTTTATAACAGAACTTTCAGAAGGAACTTCTCAAGAAAGTGATCGGTCGTAGATTATCTAACAAAGTGGCAGTAATCAGAGAATACACTTTCACAAAGATGGTTGGTTCTGGCACACCTTATGCAAAAGAAGATAGACTTTATGTTGGGAAAAGAATGGCAGCACCATGGCCAAGAAGCTTTTGGTATTATTGGTGTACTTAACGCGTAAAAACACCACTCTGCAAACGAACAACAAGCGAGCACGAATAGGATGGGCTTGGATTTTCAGATGGAGGAAAGAAATCGCAGGGGCTCTACAGGCATTAGCATGTCCCATTGACATTGCAGACCAAAACCAGCTATGTTCTTGCTGCAAGAAAGAGATCAGGCGTGATCTATGTGCTCGGGATTTGTCGCAAGGTTTCTCAGGAAATCGCAATGCTAAGTATACAGGCAATCGACTGGTTCTGCTGCACGATTCTGAGCTTACATGATACTTAAGTTCATGCCATCTTTTTTCCTTTAATTGAGGATTGGCTAATTGTTGATTGTTGTTCTCTTGCATCACCTCCCAAATGCTTCTGCCTTTGAGCACCAAGGTCAGAGGACTCAACCAATGGACCGGACCAGGCTCGGTCCAAATCGGTTGGATAACCGAACGACGTGGAACTAAATGGGACATCAGAAGGAACAACAGCAGGATCAATGTGACGTGAATATCCCAATGTGAATCCGAGTGCTCCATCCTGATGTGGAGGAGGGAACTTTTCGCTCTTGCTCTTTGCATTGGCGTGAGTAATTAGACGTCGTCTCTGTTTCAGAAGAAGAACAAGCATGTCAAAAGACTTGACAAATTCCTTTGGAAACAATAAACCTTTTCATCAAGATGCAAAGATACAAAAAGGGGCTAGAGAACCTGGGCCAGAGGAGTTCGCAGAAAAAGCTATCCAATTAGCATTGATAAAAAAGTGGGTATCATTACTAAAGTTTTCGGAAAGGGAATGCCAAGAAGTTGCAAAAAATGGTTTAAATACTATTTTGGTGCTGCACTTTTGGCTTTCATTCATTTTGGTTATAATACTTTCAACTTTTATTCATTTTAGTCCCTAACAAAACCTCCCGTTTGGTCCTTGTATTTTTTAAAATGACCATTTTGGTCCACAGTTACAAAATTTTAACATGAACTTTATACTCAATGAAACTATTTAATACAATTTTATCACTACATTTCATGTTACAATAAAATTGTGATAAAAAAAAAGGGACACAACCGGTTATTTTTTAAAAGTACAGAGACCAAATGGATGATTTGAAAGTACTTGAACTAAAATGAATAAAATTTAAAAGTACGGAGACCAAAATAGATGTTTTGAAAGCACATGGACCAAAATAGACGTTTTAAAAAGTACAGGGACCAAAATGAACTAAAGCCAGAATTACAAGTTTACTATTTAATTCCTCAGAATCTCGAACATACCAAATAGATCAATTTTCCAATGAAGGCAGAACATACATCATACATGCCAAATAGATCAAATTTGAATACACATACGTCGATATTTGACTGGAGTTCTGCGTTGGCTCCTTGAACAGGAATGGCCCTACCAGCACGATTACGTGTGCGTGTCTTCTTTACCCGATCATTCTGCAATTTACTAGCTGCTCTTTGTCTGTAAAACCATTTGAATTGATTCTTAAATCAATGGGCACAAGTTTCATACAAAAGCATACAATGAACAGACCCACATGTTTAAATCACTGTTTAGGGACAGGAAGCATGTTGCTTCGTTGCCATTGTCCATTACTCCCATTTATTAGAAGATTTACAAACCAGAAATGGGAGGAGTGCCCTTTTAATTACTGGAATAATGTTCTTCTTTCATGTCTCTTGTTATTTTTAAACAAAAAGAAAGAAGTGTTTGATAGGTGTTTCTTCTTATTTGTTCTCTATTTTCTACAAAAAGAATATATAAACATGCATTTGGTTATACTTTGGGGTTCTTGTTTGATTGGAAATTAGTATGTAAAAAATGTACATGAAATTTTTGTGCCAAAAGTAATAAGAATACTAACATTTTGAAAATTTAGAAATAAAAAAAATTATCTTTTCTAGCATTTAAAGACAATTTTGAAAACATTTCACAAGAAAGAGATTAGAAATAGGAAATGTTAACAAATAAAAATGAAAAACAAGAATCAGAAAATGGAGTAAGACACAAATAGTCTCTAAGGCCCCGTTTGAAAATCATTTTGTCTTTATTTTTCTGTCGTTGACAATTAAGCTTATAAAAACTACTCCCACTTTTGTATTCATTCTTTTGTTATCAACTTTAAATAAAAAAAAAGTAGTTCCAAAAAGAACTTAGTTATTTATTCTAAATTTGGCTAAAAATTCAAATATGTTAAAAGAAAGGTGAAAAACATACCAAAGAAATTGAGAAAAAACAATCATAATTTACTAAAAACTAAAAATGAAATTGTTATCAAACAGGCCTCAATAATCAAATCTCACGATTCCAACACCCAACTAACAAGCATAAAGGCTTAATGAACTACCATAAACAACCAGAAATCTGAGAAAGATTATACTCAAGTCAAAAGCATCCAGATTACAGACCTCCGTGCCTCTTCATCTCGTCGTTTAGCATCGATCTCCTTACTAGGTGGATATTTGGGGAGGCTAGAAGGTTCACAAGCAAAAGGTTCTGTGGTGAAAAACTGCAAAAGAATGTGAAATAAAAGCATCAACAATTAGAATATGCTGCCATTATCAAAACAAGCAACAAAGCCAGATGAGCAAGTCAGAAGACCGAGGTCGAAATGTGAAGGAAGGAGATACGATGTCGTGCAAATATGATACAATCCTTAAAACCAAATAAATAAGACAAACTTTGACTTCACCTCGCTCTTCAGCGCATCAGCAGCAGTCATTCTCTCAGCGGGATCGATTGCAAGAAGTGTTTCCATAAGAGGAAATGATGATGGTGGGAAATCTTTAAAAGTCTCTTTTATGCATTTCCTGTAAGGTTCTCGGGGTCTAAATAAGGCTGCATTTGGCAACTTTGCCCTCTTTAAATATTCATCTGAAGGTGAGCCACACAGCTTGAATATCTTATGGAGTTGTTCAACCTAGGGTAGTAGTAAAGACATCAGATGCACTAATCTCCACTAAGATGTAAATTGAAGAGAATGTCAATTCCATGAGTAAATCATATATCAAAATTATATATTATCTACACGAGATAAACGGGAAGCATGCATGGTTATATTTCGAGCAGCTTATGCTTTTATTATTATTTTTTTTAGTACACGAGCAGCTTATACTAATCCTAAAGAAAGAAGAATTGCAATCCTAAAGATACAAGACAATAAGTAAATGCCTATCTACCCGGAAATGTTTTGTTGACCATTCATGTAGTTTTTTTCAAATAGAAACCAACTTCCATAAAGGGGATGAAAAAACACGGTTAAGGTATTTATAAAAGATTAAATTTACCGTAATTCATTAGCTTAAGCTTTTGGGTTCCCTTACTCTCATGCTCTACTCACATCACCACTACATATTGTGCCAAGGTTGGATTCTTCACGGATAGCTATGTACAATTTCCTCTAATAACAAAAAATAAAAACACTGCTTTCACAATGATTAAGATGTGGCACTCTTTTGAAAACCTGCCCATGGCCCTTAACATAATAAAGCCAATCAGATCTAGTTGAAAGGTAACTTTAAAAACTAGAATGTGGTAGAGTGAGAAACCAAATAATCACCTCTGTACGGCCAGGCATTATGGGCCTCCCAGCTAATAACTCTGCTAAAATACAACCTGCACTCCAGAGGTCGACACCTACGCCATAATGAGTTGTACCGAGTAGAAGCTCGGGAGACCGATACCATAAGGTAACAACACGATTAGTCAATGGGTGCTTATGTTTTGGATCAAAGAAACTAGCTAATCCAAAGTCAGCAATCTTAAGCATCCCTCCCCCATCAATAAGAAGATTTGAACCCTTAATATCGCGATGAAGCACCCAATGGCTGTGACAGTGCTCGAGTCCCGATAGCAGTTGTTGCATGAAACATTTAACCTACAATGTGAAACACTCTCAATAAAGATCAATATTGGCATCACTATTGAAAATTAAATGAAAACATGGACTAACCTGCGGCTCTGTAAACTTAATGGATGGATTTGCAGCAAGTCCAGCTAAATCATGCTCCATGTACTCAAACACAAGGTACAAACTACATGACATTCTTGATGTAACCAAACCCTCTAACTTTACAACATTAGGATGATCTAAGCGTCGCAAAATGAGAATCTCTCTAGCCATAAATCTTACACTTTCTGGCTCTAAATTGTCAAAACGAACCTTCTTCAGCGCAACAACTTTACCTGTCAATATATCTTTCGCTTTGTACACATTACTATATGTCCCTTGTCCAATCTGTGCATAAAAAGATGGAAATTATTTTTCATAAGAGAGAGTAGCTCCATAGAACAAAAGGAGCAGTCTCGTAAATTGATTACCATCTCGGAGAATTGTACCTCCAAATCATCATTAGTAAATTACTTTTTTTCAACTCGGAGGATAAACTTGGAGGACAATAGGAATCCGAAATCCAGAAATTTCAAAGTCCATCATTAGTACATTACCATATACAACACAAGTAGACTTAATAGCAGCAAATAATTACAAAATAAATATCAGGTTAGATCACAAAAGAAAAACATTTTTTTCATATGTGTGAGTGTCTCCAACCTCCACCTGACCATTCAATATTTTCGGCAGGTAGTCATCATGGAGTTTGAATTCATTCTCTCTAAGTTTTTTTACCTTTTCACTAGCTCCAATAACTACTGGGCCAACTCGGTTTAAAAGGAAAACAATCATAACACCATAATCATATAAAAAAGAAATTAAACAGTAAAATGATTCTCAAAGAGAAACAACCCACCTTATCAATCTTCTCAAATGTATCAGCCTTCCTCGGAACCCAACCATTGAGTGCCTCCCCACAAACTGCTGTGAGCCAAGAAGGCCATCCAGCCGCCACCTGCTCCCCCTGTGATTGCTTTGGCAAATTTCTCGGTCCGGGGTTGGGTTTCGACTTTCTTCTCTGCTCTTTTGTCAAAGTCTGGGCCCCATGGCCATGCCCTTCCTTCTGAGTGACATCAACAGCGTCAGCCACACCAGCTTCCTTCCTCTCCAAATCGTCACCACATTCAGAACTCTTCTCCTTCTTATCCTCGGAATCTGGTGAGTTTCTAGAAGCTACCTCTCGGCTAATTATACATCCCATTTCTCAAAATTAAGCCCCATTGCTGCCCTCCATGGCAAACAATTAAACCACTTCTAAAGTTGATCTCTACAAAACCAACAAAATTACAAACACGAAAGCTACAGAAATCAACGACTACGTTAAATTTCCCAATGAATAAATGTAAACCCAGAAATTTTCAATTGATTGCGACTGAAACAATCAAAAAGCTGCCAACGAACTGATAGAGCAGTAACTCGGCGAAGAAAAGTATACCCAGTAAGCTTTTTAGGGAGAGAGAAAGCTGGCCGTAATCGAATCGAACCCCACAACAAAAATTATATTAAATTGGTTCATGGGTCAGAGGGGGAGATACCTTTTTCGAGCTGTAACGATTCAGGTGGGGAATGCTTCAGTCTTTTCGCTTCTCAAAGTCACAGCTACAGTCATACACTGAGAAGAAGCTCATGAAAGCGAATGAGCAGTAGAAGCAGAGATCTTCCGAGTTCTCAACGAGTCAAAGCCAACCGTCTCTCTCTCTCGAATCTCTCTTCGGTGAAATACGAGGTCGTTGGTGAATGAACAGAATCCAAGTGTTGGGGAAAAAATGAACAGAATGTATAATACCACTGCTACTGCTACTGCAAGATTCTTTGAATTTTTACATTTAGAAAGGAACTGGTTAAAATTATAATCTGTATTTCCCTTGAGAAAAAACTAGATAATCTGTATGTGTTTTTTTTTCTTTTCTTTTTTTTTTTTACAAAATAATTTGTGTTGGACCGTTGGTTTTTATATAATAACTTAATCTAGAAATGAAATCCACGGATTAAATTTCACTCTCATAGATTCGTTGATTGCCTCCGTCCACAAAGTTGAATTCACCATCTAAGAATTAATTATCAGAAAATTTATAACATTTTTAATTTAAATATTATAAAAATACGTCTGCCATTCGATAGTCTATCTTGCATGTTGATGAAATGGAAAATTTTAAAAATAAATAACCAAATTAGATAGTGATACAACCATTAATATAATTGTATAAATAGTAACATCACTTTATAATTTTGAACAATTATCAAAGTAAAATATTGACATTAAATATCAATTAAATACATCACGCTAGTCTAATTAATTATGTAATTCTAATTTTTTAAGTTGTTAGATTAATAGTCTTCATCTCATTAATAAAAAATCAATTACCCTGACTGTCATCATGCTTGTAAAATGCAATTCTACTAATAATAAGTTCAATGTTTGATTTTTAAACTTTAACCCTGAAATATTCTACTTTAATTTCTCATTTCTCAAATACTTAACTTTAGTCATTTCATTATAAATAAATAAAAGAAAAACTGCATTTCTATCATTAATATTAATTCACATTAACCATATGCACATCAGTCGTCATCAGTTATGGTCACAAACTGTACAGAAAACCGAGTATTTAACCTTGGTCGACTGCTGGTTACCGGGTTTGGGAGTAACTACAGTCGGCTCCTAAGGGAAAACAATTTACCATGCCCAAAAGTATAATAACAATTAACAATTAGAATTATACCATGAAGCAGAAATTAATTTTTGCTGGATGAAACTACTATACCATTCGTTCTTCAACCTGAAAAAAGATTAAACAAATTTAATAAAGCAATAATCTTGGTTGGGGAAATGTTCATATTTCCACAGTGAGTCCAAAAAAGGGAAAAAGAAAGGTCTACTTGCACCCCAAAATTCAAGAGACCACACTACATAGCCTAACAACATTTCAATCACAAATACCATATTCCCTTTGCGGAAGAGTAATAATGCAAGCTGTTCAACGAGAGAGTTTCTCCATGAAATCAGAATCTGTAAGAAATTGGAGAATACATCAGAGATTTAGATATAACTTGAAAAGTGCAGGGATGATAACAATAATAAAGCACTACCAACAGCCAAATTTTACAGCCCCTATTATGCTAACAAAAATGGTTCCCCTTCATTACTCAATCTTCACTTTTCTTCTTCTTCTTCTTTTCTTTCTTTTTGCTTGGCTGCTCGGTTTCCTCTTCTTCGTCTTCAGCATGCTTTCTCTTCTTTTTCTTCTTCTTCTCCTTCTCCGGTGAGATCTCACCAACATCCTGTATTTCCGCAGCTTCTTCAGTTCGTTTCTTCTTTTTCTTCTTCTTCTCGTCCTTCCCGGCATCTTCCGTAACTGTTTCCTCTTCATCTGCCCTCTTCTTTTTCTTCTTTTCCTTCTTTTCCTTTTTCTGATCATTTACAGGAGCCTCCGCTTCCAAATTTCCACCAGTCTTTGGAACCAATGCTCCCTCCTCATTAGACTTCACAACTTTACCAAGAATCGAATCATCTGCGGGATTATATGTCTGCATAAAAAGCAGAAGAGTCAGCCATCAATAAACAAGTAGGTAGGTGGGTATAGATTTTGAAATGGAAATCAAACCTTGGCGGCAGTTATCAAAGCCCCGGAACTCTTCTTTCTGTCCTTGTCATAGGCCTCTATTTGGGGTTTGCCTTTAGCTGACCCAGCAACACGTCCCAACTCTCTGCCCTCGAGATTTCTTAACCTTGCTTCCAGCTGAGTAAATAATATTTTTCAGGCTCTGTTCCGTAGATCTTAGAAGACAACATTAAGTAAAGAAGGTAGCAAGAAATATACCTTGGCACGATTTTCAAGTCCCATAGAGTTATCTTGGCCATCACCCAGAGCATCACACCTAATGGCCAATGCAGTTTTAGCAGCAAGGGACCGAGAGATCTTTCCTTTGAGCTTTGGAGCTGCCTGACCAATTAGGGATGCATGATAGATAAGACCATACTTGGGAGTTGCATGCTTTGTTTTCAGAGCTCTGAACAGAGCCTTCTCAGCTCCAAGTATTTGCACCGTGCTTCCAGGCTGCTTAGCAAGATTTAGTAAACTGCCACCATGGGCAATTAGGCGAGCACCAACGAGCTCTCCAACGAGTGCAGTCAAATTGGGAGCAATAGTGTTCATCCTGCTTTTTAGATAATCATATAGTTGGGCTCTGTACTCAGAAAGAGAAAGCACCTGGTCACAAAGTTCTCGGATATTTATCAAATCAATATCACTAACTTCGGTTCCCATTGATATCATAGATGCCTCCTTCAACTCGGTCTCAATCTCCTCTGCCAATATCTAGAATACAATAATAATGAATAAGAATTAACATTTGGAAATGAGGAAATCTAAAGGCTTTCTATAATGATGAAGCACAAGTAATATTGCTTCATTGAATAATATCAACTTCATTTTTAAGCCACAAACACACTTCATCCAACAAAGTTGGCCAAAGAGTAATATAATTAGCTAGTTCATGACTTGTTTGAGTTTTAAAAAGAGGTAGCCATTTATTAATGACATGTAATAGGCAGAAAGGTGACATCAGACATGAACAAAGAAGATCATATTAATGTGGTGAATATTAGTTATTTTTAAAGAATTCCAAAAGAAAATGATACATACCTCAGAGAAATCAAGCTTTGCCGCATTATCACGGTTACCCATAAGCTTCACTGTCTTCGCATACTGAATATTATCCTGAATAATTTTAGCAAGCTCTGGAAAATGCCAACCATACCACTCCCTAACTCGCATTGCATAAGTATTTAACTCCTTGTCAAGATCATCAAGCAATCCAATAGCTTGGATGATCATCGTATCCACCTAATAATATGATTAAAACTTAAATTATGGCATTTTATTGTAAATTGCACATCAACAATCTAGCAGCCATCAATGCTAAATATGAATAAGAACAAACCTTATCAGCACTGAACTTCAGTTTATACCTAGATAAACTGTGAGATAATCCCAAACTCATTGGGGCCAAATCTTGAACGGCTAGACCTGATATGAGTTCGTTCAATTGATTTCTTAATCCTCTGATCAACTCCATAACAGAATTGTTGTGAACACAATCTATTTGCTGCGTGACAAGAGTACATGATGCTCAATGAGATTAAATAACTATCACAAGTGAACAACTAAAAAATAATTTGTTGAAACAGCAGCTGACCAGCTTCTCCTTGATTATATTTCCAAGCTTAGAATCAGCAACACCCAAGGTTTCACCATCACAATTAGCTCGTAAAAATTTACGCAATCCTTTGCTAGGTTTGCTATCAATCAACAATGTGGTTGCTTCCAAAGCTTCTGACATGTTGTCAAACTTGGAAAAAGCTTTCAGCTTCACCACCTGATATAATTTAATTAAAAACGTTTAGGTCCACCCAAAAAATAAGGTGCAGCAAGCAAACAGAGCAATATTAACAGAAAAGTTTATTGACATGTTACATATGTCCTAATACACTGCATTTCTTGAATGGAGAAAGCCCATGTCAGAGAAAACCTCTAACATGGTTGCAGGTGCAGGCATGTCCAAAGAGAAAGATATATTACCTGTCTAGCAGATTCAGCATTGGAAAAATCCTTCCACAAATCCTACATTCAAAGTAGTTTGAAAATTAAGATCCAGATACATATGAGGAAAATAATAAATATATGTATTTCCTCGAGATCATTAATCAAGCGGAAGGTGCATTCTTTACTTAATTCACATTCATACTTATGAAAATTAATTAGGCAATCATGAATCATCATATAGACCGCCAGCAGTAAACCACAAAGAATAGCTATTTTTATACATCCACCTCCAGATGAAACAAACTCACAAGTCACAAACAGCATAATATTAAAAAACCATGTACCTCAACTTTGGAGAGCTTCCCTTCATCCAAAACTTTAAACAGGGCAAAGCCCGCCGACGTCTCGAACAACACAAGCATATTGACGACCTCCCCAATACACCTGAGAAATGAAAAACCATTCCCAATTAACGCTAGCAAAATCATTCACTTAAAAAATACCCAAAACTGAAAACCATAACAAAACCTCAGTTCCTTCCACAATATACCCTTACTGTAGTTTCTTTTTAATTTACGATAGAGATCATTATTCAATTTTGAGACTCTTAAAGTTCTGCGGAACTACAAAACTACAGCCACCACAGTCACTGAAGAAGCAACCCACCAAACTTCACAGCTACGGCAACCAATCAAACATAAACCATTAACGAAACTACAAAGGTAGAGGCCATGACAATAAAGACAGAGAATGAGAGAGAGGTTAGCGTTACCTTCACAGAGTTCTGCGTCAGGAGAGAGAAGGAGGAGGAGAGAGAGAGAGGCCGAGGGGAGGGAGAGAGAACTAGGGTTTAGTACCAAGAAGGGTTTGGGAGAAACGTTGCATACAAATTTATATAGCGGTGTTTTGGAGCGGCTTAGAAAAGGTTTTTACTGGCTGAAACTTGTCGTCGAGGGGTACTTTCGGTATTTAGGAAAAATAGTGGGGCTATTGACGTCCATACGCGGCAAATATGTGAAGCGAGTGCATATTCTTTAAAATGGTTTTGGGCACGCGGTAATTGCTCCGCTAGGGTTTTACATGTTGTTCTCGGATTTTATTTTTTAGGTTAAGTTAGTATCTTATGTTTTAATATTTTTTAATTTAGTCTATTATGTCGATGTAAATATTAACTTATGTACAAACTTATATAGCATATAGTATTGATTGTATTTGCAAAAAATTTAGAGAAAAAGGGTCTAATTTTCGAGCCCCAACTCATTGTTGAGGACCTGAGGTTAGTAACACTAGTTATTATTTATATATATGTATATATAAAAGATTAAATTATCATTTTGTCCCTCCTATTTACAAATGATTCAATTTAATTTTTTTCGTTTGAAAAAAAAGAATAGTTTTTATATTTTAAATGTTTTTCTGTCACATGTGACATATTAATTGATAAGAAAGATAGTGGGCATTGTAGATTTTTCTTTTCCCATATATTAGAAGTTTGTGATAGAATTGAAATTTTTAAAATGATATTCAAATATTAGTACGAACTCAAAAAATTATATTTATCCTTTATAAAACAACCCAATTTTACCACAACTATATCTAAGTAAAAAAATTGTATTTATCCTTTATAAAACAACCCAATTTAAAGTATAAATCATGTTGTAATTTATTGGGTACAATATCTCTACTTTTTCTAAAGAGTTGTAAGTTCAAATTTTCACTTCTATATTTATAACATAATGAATAAGATGTGGAGAATTCTCCCATAGCCTTATCACAAGAAGAGTCGGGGAAAAAGGTAAAAGTTAAAAAAAAAGGAAAAAAAATTATTGCATAAACAAAGGGTGGAAGTTGGGTAGAGTTGTCCAACAATTGTTATTATTATTGTACAAAGAAATGGACTAACCAAACAATTGTGATTTACTACCATTTTAACCTTTTGGTTTGTCAATCCGTGGGGTCCACCGGGAATAGAGAGTTAGGGAAGAGGTAATTGAGTAGAAAAAAAAAAATAATATCCACCTTTTCATGGGACCACTAATAAAAATTTGACAGTTCTCGAATTTTAAAAGGTAGAACAAATACATATTTTTACACTTTTCTCTTCTACACTTAAAAATTCAAGAGTGATTAGCAGAAGACATGTGCTAACTGATAAGTACTTAAGTATTATTAGATAAGAATCTCTCAACTTGAGCAATATTTTGCATCAAAGAAAATCAACCTCAAACTATCAATTTGGTCGATTAGTAGGTATAATCGATTTTTTAACTTTTTCTTTCATCCCTATCAAAACAACGATAACAAATATATCTCAGCTTCACATCATGATACAATCCATCTTTATTTTATCTATAAAATTGTGTAAATTACAAAGAGTACACATTTATTTCACCCTCATGCATTGACGATACCACACGTTATAGAAAACAAAAGTAAGATAACACTTGTGACACCAACTTCAATATAATACAACTGGTCAAAACATTACTCGCCCCCCTAAAAATCGAAGTTCGAAGCTTAATAACTTTCCCAGGCTTCACACTTTTGTGCCTTTGTACTTCCTTGCAGCCTCTTTAGAGTCAATGGTTGCTACATGGGCACCTTGCACTGGGGGAAGAGGGATCAATTTACCATATTGCCTTGCTGCTTCATTGCTATCAATAGTTTTTGTGTAGCCATCTTTCTTTCTATGATCCAAGGCACTTTTGCCAGACTGAAGATTTGCAGCTTCTTTCAAGCATTCTATGGCTTTTCCAATATCATTCATTGGTCCACTTAAGCTCAAGCCACGTGCTGGCAGTTCGTCGCTCGGTCTCGCCCAACCAAGTGGTGCAAGCCCAAATGTATGGCTGGTCATCGTACGTGGTTCGTCGTCACTGTCATCGTACTCATCATTATTGCTATTATAGCCATTGCGATGTTTTGCATGTTGCTTAGCATATCCACTTGGCTTATTTGCTATTTTCTTGTTGTAGTCATCATGGCAACCGTTAATGATATCATCTTCCACTCTTGTATTACTGATTTGACGCCTATATGTTGGACTCATTGGCTTGCTTGCTTCCATTTGGACGTCGGTTATGAATTTATCGACTTCTGTTGGGCGGTCACGAGCAAGGCTTGGATGTTGGTTCCTAGCTTTATCATGGCGACGTCCATAATATGTCACTGGTTCATACTCCATGGTATAACTATATTGTGATTCCTCCCCTAAGCTCGAGTAAAATTCTTCAACATATGTATCTTTTTTTATAACATACGTCTCGTCGGGCAAAACAGTGATAGGTTGTTTCTTTCCTTCTGCATCAACAATAGCAGGCTTACATTTGTGATCAGATACATGGCTTGTTTTGCTCTTTTCGTCGGGATGCAATCCTAGCTTCTTGTTTTCGGGGCGAATAAAGAAACCATATCTAAAATCAGCCATAGATGAGTGTGATCTACTTTCTATGCCTCAAAAAGCTTGTGGTTTTTCTCCTACTTCTACAGGGTTTATATAGACACACTTTCTGACTAGCCAATCCAATCTAGCTAGTCTCATAGTCGGCATCAAACTGAATAGCTCGCGGCCTCCTTCGGCGTGGCCCAAAATTCCCTTCAATTTCTTGAGTTGACACAACAAATTAAACGAAAGGAATCTAATTCTACTTTATCTAGGAAGCTAAGCCAGCAATTTAAGCAAGAACTTATTTGGATGTGAAAGCACTTGATTAATATTTAAGGGAATCCATGTGAACTACAACCAACAAAGAGATGTGAAATAGTCTTACATTGTTTACAAGTAAGAAAGATCCTTTTAAGAGCGTGAGCAACATTTCTATTAGTACGAGATCTTTTAGGAAGAATCTCAAAGTAAAACCATGCTCGCTATATCTTACTATTGTGAAATATTGAATAGGTTAGTTGTCTAAATAATACTTACTTATGGTATTCTTGATAAAAACAAGCAAGAGTCTTCTCAAACTACGAACAAAATCTCCGAACAAAGTCAGATTCATTTAGAGTTTGCAATCAAATACAAAACTATTGATGTTTTTAGCTATTTTCTATCTAACAAGTTCAGTAAAACCGTGTTTTTTCTCATTGTTCGGATGGAACATAGAAATGAATCTCGAACAAGGTCGACGAGTTGCGGTAAACTGATCATCCCTAGACAGTGGTAAAAGCTGTTTTTCCAGTTGACAGATTTCTTTCTGATACTTTTTTCATGGAAAACTTACTCTGAAAACTATTCATTATAATCCTCTGTGAAATTACACCACCATACCATATCATTTTGAGGATCAATTCCTCCCACTAAGAAAAAGGATAAGGAATCACATTCTGTGATAATTTGAGTTTCTTCTGATCATTGATAACCTGCACTAAGTAAAGAATAAAATTAACTTGCTTAGTTGAAATAAAGAAAATCCATAATACATCCTAATCTTTTGGGTGCATCGTGGACTGAAAACTTGCATCTCATTCTGTTAAGAATATATAAAAAGCAGTAGATATCTCTAATCTATCAATTTAAGATTCTATGCTTTGGTGATATTTTCACCTGAAATCTTTCCGTTCAAATTCTTGCAATGTCATTTTCCTCCTAATTGATATCAATAGTTCACATTTTGAACTTGAATCAAATTAACATCTGAGCCTATGCTTGAATCAAATTATTGATGTTATTTTTTTCAATTAATATTAATGTTTCACCAGTTGAGTACTGTGAATCAAATTAATATTTCAGCTCGCATTTTAGATGAAGTATTAAGAGATTAAATATATCTTTAAACTATTAGTTTAAGATTTAGGTTCAGTGGTAACTTGACATAGTATAAGGGTAGATGTCTCGTATTTCGACTCTTGCCATATAATTTCCATTCGATTAATATTAACAATCCACATGTTGAGCATCATAAATCAAATTAATACTTCAACCTACACATGATGCAGAGTCTTAAGAATATATATTAAAAGTTTTAATATAACTTAAATTTTTGGATTTAGTGATAATTTAATATAACATCAAAATAGGTCACGTCTTTACACTATTGTAATATATATCATTTCATTCCCAATCGTTATTAATAGTTCAGGTGTTGAGCTTCTTGAATAGGTCGTTTTGTGGTAATCAAATAAATTTCACTTCAAACTGTCAAATATAAAGGTGGTGGTCTAACGGATTAAACTACAATCCCAAGAAAATTAGACAAATCACTCAACTTATTACCTTTTTTTCATTAGATTCAGTTCCAACCGTGTGATTTTGCCGCGTCGCGTCGTAACAAGATTCAAATGCTTATGATTCAATTTTTAACAATAATATAGAAAGTTTTAAGGATGAGTACGTTGAAGTTAACAAATCTAAGTTGCTAGTTAGCACCTCAAAGAGCTTCTGATATCACAAGGCCAATATGGCAATATCAATCTTTATTTAACTTATTATCCAAGTCTAAATATTCAAATCCAGAAAACAGTAAAGCTTCCCAACAGCATTTAATCTATTCAAAGAAGAGAAAGAAAAAGGTAATCAAATAAGGTAAAAATTTACAAGGTAACTTTTTCTTCTGTGGTTTATTCAGATTTTGAATTTTCTTTGTATTTCTATTTTAGTAATAGGCATCTTCCTCAAGCTGGGATGGGAGATCAAAACCAAATTCAAGCTCATAGTTCATACCAGTTATGGTCTTCCTTCCAGAACACAACTTGGCGTATCGAGGACGGAACTGTTAAGAGTATAACCTCCAAAGGTTCAATGTTGAACAGAACTAGTTGTACCAACTGAAACATCAAAATAACATAGATGTAAACACATCTAAAAAATAGATTTTAGTGAAAAGGTTCTCACTTCATAGAAAGGAAGGGAGTAACTTGTTACCAAGACCAAGCATCACCTTAAAAGAATCAATTCTCAAGGCTCAAATGTAGGAACTTCATGTTGAGAGGCATAAACAGCTTTATACACCGTCCTGTCAATAAAACTTCGATACGGATCCTCCTTCCGCTTCTTAATCAAGTATTCTAAACTACGTTCAACTTCAAATTTAACCTCATTATACAATTGGTTTGCCTTTTTCTTGTCCTTCAGGATTTCCTCTCTCCCCTTTGTTACTATTGGCTTGCCAAACAGGTAGTATAACCGACCGGGTATCTTGGGCAAGAGCAATGGGAAGAAAAGATCTTGATTACCAACCTCTCCACTATCTGTATCCCTGAAATCAGAGTACACTCTATTGATGGAGAACATCTTGAAGGAAAAACAAACCTCGATTTGCATTCGTAATTCCATTTTTTCATAAAGGAATGAGAGAATAAGCTGTAAGGAAAAGTCGAAAAATATATTCTTTTTAAAGAAAATGGAAATTTCATTGATAGAATGAAATGTACAAAGAGATGGACAGACATAACCATGCAAAAAGAACAAAGCAAACCATACACCATGATGTCGAAGAACAGTTACCTCACTTTTGCAGAATTTTGAGTTGTCTCTCTGATGTGGTCATTAAGCATGGGAATTTTAATCAGGTCATTATAATCTAAAATCATCTGCAAATACGAAAAAAGACGAGGACGATGATAACCAGAAAGGCAGTGACAATGCTAACATTTCTTTTCAAGCATGATAATATAGACAAATTTGCACCATTTTTTGTCTAACGAAACAAGTTTCAAGCTTTCAGCACACCCATTTGCTCAAATCAACCAGAATAATGAATTGTGTTCCTCTAAAATTCCTAGTTTCCATGAAACTTCAAATTCTTCCTTCATTTTTTCAAGACAACTCCAATACCACTGTATTGCCCTGCTACCGGTAAGAATCAGACACGAAAAATATGCACGTCTCTGAAAGGTGCCTCATAGGTTTTCAGCCCCAACCTATGAGGACTCGTTTGGCTCTTTGTATAGAGGTGAGGGGGTTGGGCTTGAATAATCTAACTGTGGTCCGTTAACAGTTTTACAAACTCAAGTTATTGGGTTTGTTAAATCCAGTTTTCCTAACTCCTCAACTCACAAATTTAGGAAAAACTTGTTAGGAATATTAGCAGGTAAATATTACGGATTTCAATGTTAATTTCTTCCTTCTAATCTCAGGATCAGGATCCATTTAGAACTCCTCAGGCTATAAAATCAAAGCATAGGGAACCCAACTTACTTGTGCTAGATCATCTTCTCCGACAGCACCAAACGGTACAATTGTAGCCCCGAAACGAGCAGCCATCCTCACAAATTCCTGTTGATCTGGCCAGAACAACTTATACTCTTCACCCTGTCAAATTTTTTAAGAAAGGAAAATGAATGAACATAGGAAACCTTAATCCCAACCATTATATAACAAAGTTACAAAATATGTCATTTAAACTCAACGAAGATGCCACCATGACCTCTCTGTACCATGTAATTCTCTCTTAGAGATAAAATTATAAAGCGTGATGGAAAACTCAACATATGGACGATGCAAAAACTCAAGTACATGAAAAACTTTGAGTGTAAGCACTCTCTCTCTCAGTATCAGTTCTCGCTGTCTATTAAACTGCAAATTCTTTTGTGGTGGTGGATGTTAGGAATTTAAATTACCTTCCGGTGAAGAGCCTCGCGTGCACCCCCAGGATAGAGGAGAACGTGTGAGTTTTCTGATAACAGTTTGTAAAGATTGCTACCAGTCACAGGGACTGCACCAAATACTTTCACCCAGTCAATCAATGAAATTTCAGGATATTCAGACTCTAGATTTCCCAAGAACAACTCTGGATGTGCTATTCCACGAACCACAATATTCTTCTCTCTCATGAATTCTTTAACTAAAGGTGAAAGCTCAAGTCCTAATAAATTGTGATAACCGACTAACAGCACAGGACCTTCGTCAGGAACTCCAGAAAGACCTTTCACTATGGTTCCATCTCCCAAAGTTGAGAACATTGTAGAACCAGTGAGAAAATGAAAGAGTCTGCCACAAACATGATATCATTTAGTAGTTTTCTAACTGTCAGCCTACAGAAATAAATATGAGGAGAAAGTTAAACAGGTTGGTTTATGCATAGCATAGGTGTAACAAAAGCCCAAATATCGATGGAACCTATCACAGTAGCCTAGCCAATTATGTTCTATAACCAGCGTGCTTTGTGTATTAGTGTCAATCTAAAAGGTTATATAAAACAAGAAGATCTTGTTCATCAACAATTTAATATGCTTATATTCAGCACCTCCAGATTTCCCTAAGCAAATTAAGAAACTCAATAAACTTCAATTAGTTTCATCAGTTTGCATAATAAATAATATGCCCCCTCCAAATATAGGTCATGCGTCTGGAAGCAGGAATCATTGGATGGCATACTAAACAAAAAAGTTTTGCAAGTCTCTTATACTCAACATTTGGAGCCCCTTTTTCTTAATTTTTATTTCTTTGTACAGCTGTTGTGGTGGTGATTACTTTATGTATTGTTGATGTGTATTCTTTTCATTTTTTTTTTAAATGAAAACTTGGTTTTTCATTACACAAATGAACAAAAAAGTCAATAAAAGATGTAAACAATAGATGCATAAATGTAACTTAAAATTTTGTCAATTCCAACAAATACATATTATATCACAAGAGAATTTGATCAAAACACCAGTTTCTGTAAAAATTACCCAGTCACTTGACTAAAAGCAAAGTTGAACTCTGTTAAACTGGGCGGAAGATAATCCGAAACAGCATCATGCTTTCTTGATCGACGATACTTGTAAGTGCTTTTAATTACTGTCATTAAACCAATACCATCTTCCTGTTACACGATACCACGGTTACAGGTCATTTGACTTTACTTGGAACATGGAAAGGAGGAGAGTGTTATAAGAATGGAGCAGATCTCTTTACAACATTTTTTAAAGTAAAATATTTTTGTTCATTTGAATGAGACACAGGAATACTAAAACACTAGAATAAACAAAGATCATTAAGCAAAGAAACCTTTTATTTGCCTCCGTATCCAAATATGATTGAACCAATATTATGTTATTCAACTTCAAAGGCCATGATACAACGTCCCACCTTGGAAACCTCCCCCCTCACCAACTCCTTCCCATAAGAAATCTCTCATGATTCTCTTTAGATTTTTACTCACCAAGATTGAGATTTAAAACAAGGAAGTAGGTCACATTCCCACAGGACTGAATGGATGAGAGTCAAACCTCCCTCTTTAGAGAAAAGTGCCCTTTTCCAAATGCATTCCTTTTTAAATTCTATGAGTTTAGATTTCTTTGTTAGAGTTTTTCTTTCTTTTAACTTTCTTTTATAGGAGTTTCTTGTCCTTTTCACAAATATGATTAATAATCATGAATGTTGATTCTTAAGAATTGGAGAATATACTACACTTTTTTATAAATGGCTAGCGCGAATGAGAAATTTTCTTTTAAACCTTAACAAGAATGCTCCTATATATTTAATGGCTGAAGAGAAGAGTGTAATTGATGAAGCTAGTTTAATGTTATCTACCAGAATGATAGTGTTCTCAGGTTATATCTTTTGCGTACCAATAATAAGGTGTGCCCATTTTCCTTGAAATGGCGAGAGGTACAATTCTGTAATGATTGCTTAAGTCGTTCAGCTTCAACTCTGCTTGGAACCATGTTATCCTTGCCACTGAAAGGCACAAAAAATTCAAATTAATTATGAGAACACTGGACCAACTTTGAAATAATCAAATTCAGATTATTGAGTAAAATGATTTGACAGTTGATTCCAATTCAAAATAAAGCAGAACTCAAACAGAGTCATTTTGGCAGGAAGTAGTTCAGGAAAAACCGTTGATAGAAACCCGACTTGAGATTGAAAAGTAAAAAAACTGGGGCTGAAACTGTATTACAAGATTAAAGACAAATACATAAGTAATAGCTTTTTGAGAATCTACCATGAAAACTTCCCAAACTCATTATTTAATGATTAATTTTCCCTTTCTATAATACAAACGATCATTTAATCCATTGTCTAACAGTATATCATGTTACATTGGATAATGTTCAATTAGTTAATCTAATGGATATCGTGGGAAGGATACTAAAAAGTTTAAAAAATAGATGCAATATGTTGAGATATTTGTAGTGTTATATTTAACACACCACTCACACCCATACACACACAATCAGTTCTGGGGAAAAACCTAGCAAGCACAAGTACTTCAGCTTTAACTGCATGGAGACGAGAATTAGCATAAGCTGCAGCTGATTTGAGCAGCTTCAGCTTCCAAAGAAGGGTATCCTTCGGTATAATGGTAGACAACTCCTGAAAATAGAAATAATTAAAAAAGAATTCAGCTCAATCAGATTTCTCATGTAAGAAAATACCAGTGCCAAGGGCAAAAGGCAAAATAAGTCAATTTATGGCCCGTTTTTTATTTTTGGTTTTTAGTTTTTGAAAAACAGGGGTGTTTTGTTTTTCAAAAACCATTTTGAAATTTCATGTAAATTCCAAAAAAACAGAAAAAAAAATAGTTTTTAAAAACAGATTTCTGTTTTTCAAAATCTTATTTTTTTCTTCTAATACAAAACTTTTTTTTCTTTAACATATTTATCTATAACAAATTTCTTTCTCACTCTAAAATTTTTTTCTTCATAAATATCTCTAAAATTTATTTTTTTTCCTCTAAAATTTTTATATTTTAAATATTTATCATTATTTCTCTCTCTCTCCAAATTTTTCATCTTTTTTTTTCTTTTTGTTGTATCATATTACTTCCATTACTCTCTCTAAAAATTTAATATTTTTCCGAATTTTTCTCTCTCTAAAATTTGTTTTTTATAAATTTTATCTCTTCCTAATCTATATAATTTTTCTTTTTCGTTCTAATTTTTTTAACCTATCTTTTCCTCTCAACTTTACTCTTTTTATAAAAATTGTTTTCATTTTTGTCTTTTAACTTTTCTTTCCCTAATTTTTTTTTTCTAAATCTTTTTATTTGTCTCTCTAAAATTTCTTTTATTTTCATCTCTCTAAACTGGTAGTTTCATGTCTCTACTTTAAGGATGACAAAAATTTCCGCATGGTCAGATCTCTTCTCCAAGAATAGAAAATGCATGTCCCGAGTCCCCGATTCCATTTTCAAATAATTATTATATCTTTTATTGACATATTTACTAAATTATGAATAAAATATTAAATATTTTTTAAAACTAATTATTTATACTAGTAAATAATAATTCTAAAAATAATTAATATATATTTATTACACTTTTTCATTTTTTAAATTCTAAAAATAATTAAAATTAATTATAAAACAGGTAAGTTTTCTTGTGAATATCCCTGAATAAGGATTCTTTAACCTAGATCTCAATTCTTGGACCGAAGAACGAGGTGGAGACAGAGGACTAAAAATTTTCATGAGTATGAGAATGGGAGAGGACATCCTCACTCCCGTCCTACACCATTTTCATCTTACCCTACATAGAATTTTATCTCTCTAATATATATTTCCAATTTTCTAACTTTTTAAAAATAGAAAACTAAAAATGGATACCAAGTGGATTTTGTTTTTTAAAAATAGAAAACAGAAAAATCAAAAACCAAAAACAGAAATTGTTATTAAATGGAACCTTAGATTGCCACAAGTAAACCCTGCATTGCCTTATCTCATTGCAATGTGTAAAGTAGTTGATAGAAAATCCCAGTTACAAGGCATGGCTTGAAGTTATAATAAACCAACTTGCACTTTAGGAATATGGATAGGGCTAAATATATAATTTAGTCCCAAAAGGTTGTCGCTCAATTTTTTAACAATTTTAGTTCCATATATTATGTATTGATTTTTTCCCTCTCCAATCAGGTCCTTAGTATTACTAAATATTAAAAGAAAAATGATGTGTGAGTTCAAAATAAATATTTTTCATGAGGTTTTCAGTTAGTAACATTTTTAATGTCTTGGGTCAGGTAAGTTATACGAGTAAGATTATACGAAGTTTGTAGGTTTTTTTTTTCTAGGTGGACATATCCATTACATCAAATTAAAATAGACTCAGTTAATAAAATATATTTTGACTTCACATCATAGTACCTATTATGCAATAGACTCAGTTAATAAAATATATTTTGACTTCACATCACAGTACCCATTATTCAGTATACTTAATCTTTTATTCATATTACTCACAGCTTGAAAATTGGCACAAGGCCCAATAAGTGACTTGATATTAATTGGGGGAGAAAACGATATTACAAAAATTTAAACATATAACCTATCTCCAAAATCTTAGTTTTTATCTCAGACGGTGTCTGCCTATCCTGAAGACACTCTTCTGTATAAGTCGATTTGGAAATAATCACTACCCAAAGAAGATTAAATTCTTCCTATGGGAGGTTAGCTAGCCCTAAATTCCCATGACAAGCTTCAAAAGAGGACGCCGCATATGAGCCTTTCTCCACGTTGGTGTGTTCTCTGTAAACAACATGGCAAGTCCCCTTGGGGCACATCTTCATTTCTTGCAATTTCTCTTCCAAGTTATGGGATTCTCTCTTATCGTCCTTTGGATGGCATACGATCCCGACAAACATACGCTTCCTCGTCTACCAACAGCCTTTTTGAATCTATAGTGTCATTGGTTGTATTGTGGTGCAAACGTTCTCCTTTTTTTTTTGATATATGTGTGTCACGGCCGACTTGCACGCACCTCGACTAATCACGGGTCAACTGCCTGACCCTACTATATTTGGTTGATAAAATAACTTGTAGGATATTAAATCCTAGGTAGGTGGCCACTATGGTTTGAACCCATTCCCTCTAAATCCCTTACTATTTACATTGGCCCTTATTGACCACTGGGTCATCCTATGATGGTTGCGGTGCAAATGTTCTCCTATTTTTCAACACCATAGTTTTCTCTCTCCTTTAACCAATTGGAGAGCTTTTTTGTAACTCCTTTGGTTTGAGATGTTTTCCCCTTTTGTATATCTCTTTCATTTCATTTCTTTAATGAAAATGCCTGTCATGATGGTCAAGAGCTTTTCTATTTCTAAAATATGATCTACTTTGAAAAGATAGGGAGCAATGAATAGGTATAGAAAAAACAACGTCAGTTAGCAACAGCATACTAGGAAGGAAGTTATGGAGAGTGAAAAGAACAATGAGATGGAAAACTTAAATCCATGACAGTAAGGGGAAATAAAAAAGGAAAAAAGGCAGTCCCAGCTACATTACATCTTATAAAGTATTATTTAAAATGCACAGTTTACACCGTAACTAGATTCTATGAAAGAAAAACAAGCATCACATGGTCCTTACCGAAAGATATGGTAGTAAAGCAGCCAGGTTGAGTGATACTTTTTCTAATTGCTGCATTGGAGGAAGCCTACTTTCAACATCGACTGTTGCCATTTTCACTGGTTCGCCTGACATAGCAGTAGTAATAAACATGGTTTTACATTTTATTCGTAGCTACAACTCCATGAATTGTTTAAGAAATAATAATAAATTTATATCCAAAAGAAAATCCAGGATTCTAACACTGCACCAAACTACTCAAAGTGTAAATCTCATTAAAATAATAATAATAATAGCATGGGAAAGAGGTCTGAAATATTTTCGGATGAAAAATGTTACTTATATAAATGACAGATGTTTTGTTGGTTATATCTGAAAGTAAAACTTGAGGAAGATGAAATTATTAATTATTAACGTTCCCAAGTAATTCTTTTTTACATCCATAAGAAGAAGTTACTCAAAAAGGAGGGCATTCATCACCCTCCATCAGTCCATCCCCACCCTCAACCTAAAGAACCATGCTGACATGAAAATTAACGGAGTAAATTACGACATTAGTTTCAACATTTTCATCACACTTCATTGGCACGTTTTGGTTGATGGTGAAAGATAAAGACAAGGAATGAAGGAAACTAGGAAGCAAACAGAGTAGCCGCAACCATAGATCCTTAAAATTTTATCCTTTTGTCATTCCTTATGTGGAAGGTAGTAAGAAGAAAAGGCAATGAAGAGTTTCTTGGGAAGAGACAGTGCCTTCCTCCACCATTCTAGTACTGTCATCCATTACTATTGATCTCAATACTTGGTTAGAAGGAGGTCAATCTCCAATTTCAATTATTCCACATTCTTTCAACAGAACTTGCCAATACAGTAACCGACCTTCCACTTCTTACCAATTCTTAGAGGAAATATTTCACCATCATCCTAGATGAGCTAACTTGAATCCGATCTTCAATAAGAATATGAGTAGCGGAATGGAAGGAAAACATAGAAACTGCAGCTAGATTTGCAACTATATGTCTTATATCCCTAAACAAAGAGAAACCAACAATTACTTAGAAGCAGCAGTCCACTTACCCATAACAAAGCTAAGTAGATAGGGAACTGTTCCATGCAGTACATCAGGCATAGCTTCTAACAATGGAAGCAAGGGTTGCAATTGAGACCTACCAAAAGATGTAGCTAATGGAAGGAAAAAAGCTGTCACAATTACTGAAAAAGAACACGACCTAACAATGCCATGTGATTGCAAGAAGTTAAATTGCATATTTGAAACCAACCTGGATTCACTAAAATCAGAACAAGGTCAATTTTAGGATTACAAGAAGCAACAGCAAGGGCTAAGCATCCTCCAAATGAGTCCCCCACTAAATAAATCGGCTTTTTTGGGGAAGAAGCATGCTCTGACCTGATATTTTCTTCAACGAGCTTCACAAGTCCTTCAGAAAACAAAACTCTGCTCCATCAGCAGTATACAGAAACGTCTTGCAATTAATGAACAATAGCAGCAATGTAGATCTTACCTAGTTAAATTTTTATGTGCAGCCACAAATCTATATGAATTCCCTAACAACTACAGGAAGTTAGATCAATAGTTCCAATATAGCTATATTCAGTTAGTTACGTCAATGTTGTAGTCAATACTCCAATATCAAAGAATTTACTTGATATCATTATTTGCCAGCTAATAGTCATATTACATAACTAAGCAGAAATTTCCCGCTCAATTTCTCACGGAATGGATGACTATTGTTTTCACGCATCAATTGTCCATCATATTGAGGGTAATCGCCAAGTTTTCCCCTCAAACTTGAAACACAGGATCACAAATGAATATATTGGTTAAACAGCTCTACCATCACAGTTGTTTCAATTTATCAGGGGAAAGATTGACTATCAGAAGTTCTCATAAAATTGTATCTTGGTATATATTCCAGCCATTGAGAAAAAGTTTAAACCTTCGAATGGTGTTCGATCTTGAACAGGAATATGTAGGCACCGAACTTCAAAAGCCCTGCATAAAAAAATTGATACTTTAATGAATACTCCATTTACTTGCAACTAAAATAAGTGTTTCCACTTCAAACATATTTATTATCCTAATACGTAAATCACATATAAAATGATAGAACATCAATCCTACTTTGAACAACAGCAAACTTAAAGAATTAAAAGTGAAGCTCATGCACGCTGGCACATACATAAGAAAGCTTATACACAAAAAGTCATGACCAGCTATTTCATATCAGCACGGTCAAGTTCAAGTATCTAATGTGTCTAAGCGTTCTTAGTGCATTGGTATCTGACCTGCCAGGAACAAGGTCAAATACTTTTTGCTCACAATCTGTAGTTATTAACCCAAGGTAATACAAAACAATCAAACCAGGATTAAGCTAAATTCAAACCCATGTAACGATTTCTCATGGCACTAGCCACTAAGTGATCACAAGCAAGTATGGCTCAAATCAATTCAGCTGGTTTCCAAGTAGCAACTATTATGTCCTTGTGAAGCTCCATTGCCAGCCATGAAGTTCGTGTGATATTAGATTGTTTTCTCAAGATGGAGAGGATGAATACAGAATTAGACTCTGTAAACATGCTTGGTTGGATGGAAACACTCAAGCTTTGAATGAATTGTTTTTCCTAGACTCTTACCCCTGTATATTTTCAAGTACTCAGGATGCGTTCACTTGTATGATCTCATTTTGGAAGTATTTTAAAGGGAGTCATTTGGTTCTCGTAATTTCTCTTCTTCTCTGATCAAAACCAATTTGCAGTATTTAGGAGATTGTCCAATTGCCCCCCTTGGTTCTTTGATGAAATATTTCTTATTCTGAGAATTTGACAATTGTAGTGTCCCTTTTTGTTTCATACGAAACTTAACTTTCTTCGAGGCCCTGCCAATCTCTTGGGGAAATAACTATACCCCGGAATAAACTGGTGGAACATTCCCCAAATTTATCAGGACCAACCATGTCAAGGGATATGCTTGTCACGTTCAGCTTGAAACTCAAATGTCCATATGAGACGGAATAAAAAACTAGTATACTGATTTAAAAGATACATTTTTCAGTTACCAACAAAATTTAATTTGCACATTTTTCCGTTTTTGGTTCTTTGGCCATTCCACACAAGAGCCATTAACAAATTTCACGGAATATCAATTCAACAGTATGAGAAGTGAATAGCTTACTTCCCAAGAGCTTTATGGTGCATGATGAGGCCACATCCAGTGCCATCCATTCCTACAGAGTACAGAGACAATATAAAATCCAAATTAGATAAAAGCATATCCCACTTTCAAAGATTAAGCATGTATTGAGTATTTACCCAAAATATAGAAACATGTTCATTGAATTTTTTTTTTCTTTGAACAGAAGAAAGGGAGCTCAAAGAACTGTATGGATGCATTTTCTGTAGAAAAAATAACTAGTTACTATAATTCTTTCAAACAATGTATTAAGAGGTTTTATTCTCTAAAGTACCGTTAAGAAACAATTTCTTTTTTGTACTTATTCAATTACAATTAAAAACCCAGAAAAGCAACCTTAATATTTTATCCATAGCTAGAAATGACGACATACCATTTCCCAACTCCCAATTTCCCATATTCAGCCGTTCCATCCTTTAAAATTTTTAATTTGTTTTTCAATCACAAAACCAGAAAACACCTCAATTTCCAAAGTTCTGAACTTTTCAGCTGGCGTAAAATAGTTACCAGGCAAAAACAGAAGAACTGGAGAACCCTTTAATGGAGATCCAGATTCAAGAGGACAAAACCAGCGAGGCGGACCGCCATCAGAGTGCTGAGTAAAATCCTTAGCGGCATCAAAGTAATCTTTCACAGTCACAGTCCCATACCCATCATCCCAAGATGGCTCCAACTTTACAGCAGCATTATCTCTCTTCTTGACCTTCTTCTTCTCCGAAGCTTCAGACTTCAACCACCCATTGCCCTTTTCCAATGAAGACCAACTCCCCTCCTTCTCCCCAACCAGAGAAGCTCCACTTACCACAGCTGAAACTGAGTCGGCTCCATCTTCACTTCTAACTAGCACTCGCCACGAATTCTTACTGCGTTGAAATGAAGCAAGAAACGACGACACCCCAACGCCAAAACAAGCTGCCATGGCTTCTGCAAGTAATGAGATAAAGCCAAAAACAGAGCAACTGCAAGATTCAGCACTTCCCACTTCCCACTTCCCAGAATAGCTTAAATAAAGCAATCATTCGGATTTCAGAGGGAGAGAGAGAACCCCCTTGAACTCTCGAATTAAAACAACCAAACCAACACGTTCTGTGTTGGGCTGAAAACAGAGTGAGATACGAGGGCTTTGGCAGCAAAAAGGGGTAACTCGAAACAAACCCAGATAGCTAATCCGAAAGTTCAAAATCCCTTTGGAACACGTAGCTCATAACTGTTCCAAATTAGACAAGAAAACGAAACAAGCAAGGTAAGTAAAAGGACCACTGCCTACAATGTTTAAGCGCATTCATAATTGAGTAATGAGGACCATACACGTGACGGCATGAATCAGTTTTGTATATAAAACATTGAATTTGTTCAAAAAGCAAACAGAAAAAGTACCAATAAAGTAGAAATTACGAGGGGGGGAAAGGGAAGTGAGTTTGAAGGCAAATAATGGAGGTTTTTTCACCTCGCGCGGGTCCCCCATTAGCTCTTGTTTTGCTCCTGCTTCACAAACGTTTCAATCGATCGAGGATT
The DNA here is from genome assembly GCF_001995035.1 of Momordica charantia. The sequence goes on from NW_019104511.1 coordinate 101,787, forward strand.
TCCCTTTTTCTTGACAACGAAGATTTTGACAGAGAGAAACTAATGAGTTTTTCAACATTTATGTACTGATCTTGAAACTGACTCTGTGAATTGCTTACAAAGAGTAAAAGTGAAAAAAAAAATAAAAAATTGTTTTCTTAGTTCAACAATGGTAACTTGAATATCTGAGCTTTTATACCATTGATCGAGTTGATCACATACACTATAATGTGGTTGTAGATGAAATGACAATCAATTACGATCGTGTGGCTTTTAATTTCACCTGGTTAGAATATGATTTGCATGACAGGCATTTAGCCTCGCTTGATTAAACTATTGAATACCTAATCTCAATTATTGCATGCTGATTTCTTTTTAATTTTATATCTCACCTTTAGCAAAGTTAGTATATAATTAATTTTATATAAGTAAAAACACAATAACATATTACGTCTATTTGCTTTTGAATAAAACATGATTAAAAATCTAGAAGCCAGATTGTCCAGATCTGTTTGCCGTTTCCCAAAAAGCTTAAGCTAAAAGCAAATTACCAACTTCAAAAAACTACTATACTTTTGCAAAAGAGAAAGAAAAGGAAAAAAAAAAGTCCCAACCACTTCTTTTTGCAACTGCCTCAAAAGTTCAGGCAATGAGAAGATGTAGATTTTTGTTGCCATTATTACAAAAAGAAAAAAGAAGTATTAAATTTTTAAGCAATGTTACAAAATTTAGATCATGAAAATCAATAATTGTATTAGGACAAATTATGGAATTATATTTTTTTATCGTTTTTATATATAGCGTTGCGTTTTTTTTAACCACTTGCACCAAATAGCAAAAATAACTTGATAGTTTTTTTTTTTTTTTTCTTACATGATCACTTCATAGTTTTTAGTTTTTGAATTTTACTAGATATTTTATTGCGTATTGAAAAGTATTTATCATAGATCAATTATTAAGGATATTCTTAAAATGTACATGTAAAGATATAACTTTTGAATTAGTCGATATTGTCAAACAAAGTAGAAATCTATTATATGTAAAAAATAAAAGAGGCTGTTAATGATAAAATTAATTATTTGAAATCAATTTATTATTCTAGTGGTTGTTCCAGACCAAAAAAAGATTATTTATCTGTTAACAATAGTAAAACTTTTACTACATCATTATGAAAATTAAAATAAGTTAAATTATAGATCTAGGTCAGTGAAATTAAATTATAAATCTAGCAATTAAATTTATTTAGGTCCTTAGAAGTCGTAACAAGGTTTCCGTAGGTGAACATGTGGAAGGATCATTGTCGATGCCTAAAACATCAAACGACCCGCGAACGCGTTTCACGAAACGTCCGTACTCGTGTCGGGGGGGCCTCGGTTTGGTGGGCTCTTGCCCCCATGCCGCCCTCCGACACGCACGGACCCAAACAAAACCCCGGCGCAGGTCGCGCCAAGGAACTCCAACGAATAAACTTTGTAATCACATTTCAAATGGTATAATCTCATTTTACTCCTACAATCCCATCAATTTCATCTTTATTCCATAGACCCACATATATATTATAATTAATTTACTACTTTTATCGTTTCTCTCTCATCTATTAATTACACCCATACAATTTTTAATTAATTTTTTTTATACTTTTGTAATTTCTTTTCCATTTATACTTCAATTTTTATTAGTTTATGTAATTTTATTATATAATATTATAAATTTATATTAATTAATATCAACATATTTTTAAAATATAAATTATTATATTTAAATATTAGAATAATAAAATTTAATAATATGTTATATTAAATTATGGTTGTTCAAATAAAAAAATATTTTATTTGATGTAATTTTATTTTAATTAATCATTGTTTTTTTATGTAATTTTATTTATTTATTAATATTAAATAAATTGTTATAATAAAAAATATTTACTATCAATAATATAGTAATAACTTAAATTAAAGTTTATTATTATTATATTAAAAAAGATTAGGAAAGTAATGTATTTGTAATTAGCTAAAAACGAGAAAAGGATATACTAGTAATTGTTATATATCTGATTCCGATCACGATTCCAGATAACTTTAATAAACAACATCAAAGGAATTTTGATTACGATTCAAGAAAATTTCTGGTAAACAATAATATTCTCATCCCGATTCATTTTCGTTTCAATTCATTCCCATTATGATTGCAGGTAAGTAAACAGGACCTCAGTACACAAACCTATTTGATTTTTTTTATTTTTAAATATAAGGACTAAATTCACATCATTTTAAAAAATTAGTTTGTTATTAGAAGAAGTTTTTAAATAGAAAATTAAATAAACAAAATTCTGAAAGTTGAAGAGGAACTTATAAGCTGTAATAAACATATTTATTTATCCTTTGAACAAAGAGAGACCTAAAATTTATGAATAGAGAACAAAGAGAGACCTCCTTTTTATTTATGAATAAATAAATAAAACAAAAATATAACCTTCACAACTTGGTTTTCTAAGACTAAAGTAGGTAAGCCACCATTCAAATCTACTCAGCTTTCTGACATCATAACCCTAAAATTTAGTCCCTCTCACCAAAATTTCCAAAATTTCCGTACGGGTGAAAGTGGCGTCGACACAAGATTAGAAAACATGAGTTTTGAAAAAGTTGATTAAAAGGACTATTCAACCCAAAAACCCCTGATTTCTCCTGCACAGTCAAAACAATACCTCCATGCCATTAAAACCCAAGCCAAGCTTCTTTTTACTGCAGTATTTTTTGTAAAAGCTACGCCTTGCAGCTAAAGATGAGGATCGAAAATCTTTAGCACCTGCTGCTTTACAAAGTTTTTTTGGGGGTGTACAGTTGAGCTATTTTGTGGAGCTTGTGGAAAGAAAGGAATAGCCGGGTTTTTAACAACTCCCCTCGTTTTTTTTATTCTTTTTGTAATAGTGTACAAAGTACTGCTTCCCTTGGTGCTTAAACCAGAAGGTTTTCTCTTGTAACTACAATCTTAAGATGCTTATCCGAAACTGGAAAGCGATCCTTCTTTAGTTTTTGTTAGGCAGGGGCCTTCTCATGCCCCTTTAGACTGTTACTTTATCTTTTATCAATTCAATCTCATCCATGTTTCTGATCAAAAAAACAAATAAGGTAAAAAATTTACTAGGTAACTTTTTCTTCTGTGGTTTATTCAGATTTTGAATTTTCTTTGTATTTCTAGTTGTTTATAGTACAGGCATCTTCTTCAAGCTGGGATGGGAGATCATACAAAATTCGTACCGGTTAAAGTCTTCCTTCCAGATCACAACTTGGCATATCGAGGATGGAATTGTTTAGAAGTATTACCTCCAAAGGTTCAATCTTGAACAGAACCAGTTGTACCCAACTGCAACATCCAAATAAGAACATAGATGTAAACACCTCTAAAAAATCGATTTTAGTGAAAAGTAGTGCTCACTTCATAGAAAAGAAGGGAGTAACGTGTTACCAAGACCAAGCATCACCTTAAAAGAATTAATTCTCAAGGCTCAAATGTGGGAACTTCTTGTTGAGAGGCATAAATAGCTTTATACACCATCCTGTCAACAAAACTTCGATACGGATCCTCCTTCCGTTTCTTAATCAAGTATTCTAAACTATGTTCGACTTCAGACTTAACCTCATTATACAATTGGGTTGCCTTTTTCTTGTCCTTCAGGATTTCCTCTCTCCCCTTCGTTACTATTGGCTTGCCAAACAGGTAGTAAAACCGACCAGGTATCTTGGGCAAGAGCAATGGGAAGAAAATATCTTGATTAGCAACCTCTCCTTTATCCACACCCCTGAAATCAGAGTACACTCTATTGATGGAAAACATCCTGAAGGAAAAACTAACCTCGATTTGCTTTCCCAATTCCATTTTTTCAGAAAAGAATGAGAGAATAAGCTGTAAAGCAAAGTCGAAAAATATATTCTTTTTATAGAAAATGGAAATTTCATTCGTAGAATGAAATGTAAAAGGAGATGGACAAGCATAACAGTGCAAAAATAACACAAGTAAATCATACACGATGATGTCAAAGAACAGTTACCTCACTTTTGCAACATTCTGAGTTGTCTCTCTGATGTGATCATTAAGCATGGGAATTTTAATCAGGTCATTATAATCTAAAATCATCTGCAAATATGAAAAAAGACGACAACGATGATGATAACCAGAAAGGGAGTGACAGTGCTAATATTTCTTTTCAAGCACGATAATATAGACAAATTTGCACCATTTTTTGTCTAATGAAACAAGTTTCAAGCTTTCAGCACATCCATTTGCTCAACTCAACCAGAATATTGAATTTGCTCAAGAAACTTCAAATTCTTCCTTCATTTTTTCAAGACAACTCCAATACCACTGTATTGCCCTGCCACCATAAGAATCAGATACGAAAAATACGCACGTCTCTGAATAAGGACCCATTTGGCTCCTTGTTTAGAGGTGAGGGGGTTGGGCTTGAATAACCCAATGTGTTCCATTAACAGTTATACAAACTCAAGTTATTGGGTTTGTTAAATCCAGCTTTCCTAACTCCTCAACTCACAAATTTAGGAAAAACTTGTTAGGAATATTAGCGGGGAAATAGGAAGGATTTCGTTGTTATTTTCTTACTTCTAACCTCTAAGATCAGGATCCATTTAGAACTCCTCAGGCTAGAGAATCCAAATGGCAACCAAGAACTATAAAATCAAAGCATACGGAACCCAACTTACTTGTGCTAGATCATCTTCTCCGACAGCACCAAACGGTAAAATTGTAGCCCCGAAACGAGCAGCCATCCTCACAAATTCTTGTTGATCTGGCCAGAACAACTTATATTCTTCACCCTGTCAAGTTTTTTAAGGAAAGGAAAATAAATAAACATAGGAAACCTTAATCCCAACCATTATATAACAAAGTTACAAATTATGTCATTTAAACTCAACGAAGATGCCACCATGACCTCTCTGTACCATGTAATTCTCTCTTAGAGATAAAGTGATAAAGCATGATGGAAAACTCAACATATGGACCATGCAAAAACTTAAGAACGTGAAAAACTTTAAGTGTAAGCACTCTCTCGCTGCATCAGTTCTCGGGACACTAAACTGCAAACTTTTTATGGTCGTGGATGTTAGGAATTTAAAGTACCTTACGGTGAAAAGCCTCACGTGCACCCCCAGGATAGAGGAGAACATGTGAGTTTTCTGATAACAGTTTGTAAAGATTGCTACCAGTGACAGGGACTGCGCCAAATACTTTCACCCAGTCAAACAATGAAATTTCAGGATATTCAGACTCGAGTTTTCCCAAGAACAACTCTGTATGTGCTATTCCACGAACCACAATATTTTTCTCTCTCATGAATTCTTTAAATAAAGGTAAAAGCTCAAGTCCTAATAAATTGTGCTAACCGACTAACAGCACAGGACCTTCGTCAGGAACTCCAGAAAGACCTTTCACTACGGTTCCATCTCCCAAAGTTGAGAACATTGTAGAACCAGTGAGAAAATCAAAGAATCTGCCACAAACATGATATCATTTAGTATTTTTCTAACTTCAGCCTACAGAAATAAATCTGAGGAGAAAGTTAAATAGGTTGGTTTATGCATAGACGTAACAAAAGCCCAAATATTTATGGAAACTATCACAGTAGCCTAGCCAATTATGTTCTATAACCAGCGTGCTTTATGTGTATTAGAGTCAATCTAAAAGGTTATATAAAACAAGAAGATCTTGTTTATCAACTATTTTATATGCTTATATTCAGCACCTCCAGATTTCCCTAAGCAAATTAAGAAACTCAATAAACTTCAATTAGTTTCATCAGTTTGCATAATAAATAATATGCCCCCTCCAAATATAGGTCATGCGTCTGGAAGCAGGAATCATTGGATGGCATACTAAACAAAAAAGTTTTGCAAGTCTCTTATACTCAACATTTGGAGCCCCTTCTTTTTAATTTTTATTTCTTTGTACAGCTGTTGTGGTGGTGATTCTTTTATGTATTGTCGATGTGCATGCTTTTCATTTTTTTATTGAAAACTTGGTTTCACATTACATAAATGAACAAAAAAGTCAATAAAAGATGTAAATAATAGATACATAAATGTAACTTAACATTTTGTCAATTCCAACAAATACATATTATATCACAAGAGAATTTGATCAAAACACTAGTTGCTGTAAAAATTACCCAGTCACTTGAGTAAAAAAAAAGTTGAACTCTGTTAAACTGGGCGGAAGATAATCCGAAACAGCATCATGCTTTCTTGATCGACGATACTTGAAAGTGCTTTTAATTACTGTCATTAAACCAATACCATCTTCCTGTTACATGATACCATGGTTACAGGTCATTTGATTTTACTTGGAACATGGAAAGGAGAAGAGTGTTACAAGAATGGAGCATATCTCTTTACAACATTCTTTAAACTAAAATAGTTTTGTCCATTTGAATGAGACACAGGAATGCTAAAACACTATAATAAACAAAGCTCATTAAGCGAATAAATTTTTTGTTTGTCCCCATATCCAAAAATGATCGAACCAATAGTATGTTATTTTCCCCCAATAACTTGTAGCTCACTTTTATTGCTCAATAAGGTTGATAAGATAAACTATGACATGATGATTTGTTCTATCCAAACTTGAATAAAATCAAGCTTAAAGTATGCAAAACCTACAATTCTGGAACTCTCATACATACACATTAGATGTTATTCATTATTTTTGTCAAAGTTTTATCCAGACAATATTTACCCTTTCAATTTTCTTGCTTGTGAGTCAGGATGCCAAATAGGAAACAATGGGCAAGGGCCTCTTTAAATAGAAGTTGTGTGATTTGATGGTTTTTGTTGCACCCGGTGCTGGAAAGGATTGGCTCAGGTTCCTTTTCCATCATCTAGTCAAGTCCTTAGGGTTTTGCTCTTCAAAATTTTATTCACTTGTTTCTTCTGACGCTTTACTCATTGTTTGGTTGTTTTTATTATCTTTTCGTTGATTTCTTGCACTCCCTTTGGGAGTTTGTATCCCTTGAACATTTGTATTTCCTTTTCATTATTTTAATGAGAAAATAGTATCACGTTAAAAATATGGAGGTTGGACCTAACAAAAAATATATGGTTCAAACTAGCCCTTATATCTATCGTTTGAAGAGTTAGATTGGGCTTGCAATTTTCATTGCAAAACGGATTGATGATTGGCTCCTTCAAGCCCTATCTGGTGGGAGGTTCAAAAATGCTAAAGGTACTCTATGGGCCTTAGCGGTGGTAGCAGTTTTGTGGAATCTATGGCTGGAAAGAAACCATAGACTTTTTTAGGACTCTTCTTCAGATTTTCGAGTTTTGTGGAGTAATATTCAGCTTACTACTTCTAGGTGGTGCTATAGTTACAACAAATTCTTTTGTAATCACTCCCTTTGTTCTATCCTTCACAATTGGAAGGCGTTTATGTAATAGTTCTTTGTTGGGGAGTGGTTCTCTCTACCCCTTGCTCGTAGGTTCTACTATTTTGTGATTAATACATT